>CM056734.1:600000-917500 GCA_029844215.1 Przewalskia tangutica | reverse complement strand
TTGAATAGAGAGAAGATTTTTACTCGATATATTCATGAATACAACAAATTCGTTTTATGAATACAACGAGGTCGTTTTATGAATACATTGAAGTCGTTTTATAAATACAACGAGTTGTAACAATTAAAAAATAGCTACACCCTATAAATATTAAAATTATGATTATGACAAATTTAAAACCCCTAAACTATAATTATTTGTGTAAGTTTCACTACTTTTTTCTCCTACTATGACAAGGAAAAGGGCACCAAAGACGAGAGACTATTAGATGACAAAAGCTAAAATCTGGATTATTTTTTGTCAATAATTTGCCGGATTATATTCCCACGTTAATTTCCTAAATTTTTTAATAAAAGTTGTTTGGTTATACATCATAGTTCAATTTTCTATTGTAACTTTGAAATTGTATTTTTCAAGTTTAAAATTACTATTTAGTAAAATTCAACAATATTTTATCAAGTGAAAGGCATATTTAAATTTAACTTTCATTTTCAAATACTTCTTTTTTATCGACTAAACTTTTAAGGACACGTTTGGTATCTTTGTATTAAAATTTGGGTATCTTGACAAAAAATAATATAGTGTTTGATGGCGTTTCGATCGTATTGTAATCTGATCCATTGCCATTTTTGAGACTCATCTAGCAGGTGGGTCTCTCTGAACTGTACTAAAAAAAATACAGTACATTATATATTAATACTCTAATAACATTCATTATATATTAATACAATATATTTCCATTCAATGAAATTAGTACCAAACCAACGCTAACATTAGTATTTATTTTCAACAATCACCAAATTTTCCCCTGCATAAACCTTCTTGGTTGAAATCACACACTTGGCCACAAGTGTGGTTTACATGGGCGACGTGGTTTGCGCCATCTTACATCGGGTTTACTTGCTGACTTCGAAAGAAGAAGCCATGCCTTCGTCCAACAAAAAAAAACAATCACCAAATTTTTATCCAAATGTCCACTTAATTTTGTACTTTTTTGTCAAGAGGTCCCAATTAAATTTGGCCCCACCGATGGCGGGTCATTTTCTCCCACCGACGAGTCGATGATTATGGCGGTCTCATGATTCATCTGGTAGTAATCCCTCTTAAATCTTTTCCTAATCACAGGTAGCAGTTGTTAACTTCAAAGGACAACTCACCTAAAGTGTCACTAGCTCCACCTTCTTTCTGTTCATTAACACACTAATTATAAAAATGCACATTCGAAATCCATAACAACATGATGAGGGACAGAGAATCATCTGATGAAGAAGATGATCGAGAGAACCTAATTCAACATCCCAAATCTCCACTTCGCTCCGCATTTCAAATCCACGATGTAAAAGACCGATTTGCCCTTGATCGTCGCTTCAATTTCACCTCCGGTAAGAAGAGGTATTTCCTGGCAATTATTCTCCCAGTCTTAGTAATCGTTCTATATTTCACTACAGACATAAAAAACCTATTTCAAACCACCGTTACCAGCATCAAGTACGATGGTTCAGTAAATTCCATGCGCGAGTCCGAGTTACGCGCTCTTTATTTGCTTAGAAAACAACATCTAGGGCTTTTTAAGCTGTGGAATCATACATTGGTTAATGATACTTCTAGTACAGATTTTCTCAGTCAGATTTCTCTTAATAAACAAATTCAACAAGTTCTATTGTCATCTCATGAATTAGGTAACTTGTTAATTGAATCGGATAATTCGACAGATCCTAGTTTTGGTGAATTAGGTAGGTGTAGGAAGGTGGATCGCGATATGTTGAAGAGGAAAACTGTTGAGTGGAAACCGAGATCGAATAAGTACTTGTTTGCGATTTGTGTTTCCGGTCAAATGTCAAACCATTTGATCTGTTTGGAAAAACATATGTTCTTCGCGGCTCTGCTCAACCCCGTTTTGGTTATTCCGAGCTCGAAAGTTGACTATGAGTTTAAGCGAGTGTTGGATGTTGAGCATATAAATAAATGCTTGGGGAGAGAAGTGATTGTAACTTACGAGGAATTTGCTGAAAGACGAAAGAGCCATTTGCACATAGATAAATTCATTTGTTATTTCTCTCAGCCACAACCTTGTTTTATGGATGAAGAACGTGTTAAGAAGTTGAAGTCGTTAGGGGTTTCTATGAATAAGCTCGAAACTGCTTGGGATGAAGATGTGAAGAAGCCAAAGACAAGGACTGTCCAAGACGTGGTGAAAACGTTTTCTATTGATGATGATGTTATTGCAATAGGTGATGTGTTCTTTGCTGATGTGGAGAAGGACTGGGTGATGCAGCCTGGAGGCCCTATTTCCCACAAATGCAAGACACTCATTGAGCCAAGTCGTCTTATTATGCTTACTGCCCAACGTTTTGTCCAAACATTCCTGGGAGACAACTTTATCGCTCTTCATTTCCGCAGACACGGTTTCCTGAAATTCTGGTATGTTTGCGTTCGATGCTGTATCTAGTGTTTAATATAATTTGCTTTTGCATCTGTCACGAGTAGTGGGAACAAAAATTCTGGTGCTTGTGATAGTCTAATCAATATATTGCCAGTAACATTCATTTCCACCCTTCCATGTCTGCTACAATGCCTCCAATTATGTGTTACTGCCATAGTGACAAAAGCTTCTGGTCTTGGTTCTTCTTTATTTTGTATCATAGTTACCACCTCTGATTTGTTTATTGTTCTTCTTAGCAATGCCAAAAATCCAAGTTGCTTCTACCCTGTTCCTCAAGCTGCAGACTGTATCAATCGTGTGATTGGGAGGGCCAATTCTCCAGTAATATATCTTTCCACAGATGCTGCAGAAAGTGAAACTGGTTTACTTCAGTCACTTGTTGTATTCAATGGGAAGACTGTACCCCTTGTTACAAGGCCTGCTCGAAATTCAGCTGAAAAATGGGATGCTTTATTGTACAGACATGGCCTTGAGGGCGATTCTCAGGTGAGTTAGAGTTTTAACCTTATGAATTTGTCCATATTCATATGCGGAATATTAAGAACGGCCGGTTTATATGTGGCACTGGACAATACAGTTCTGAACTTTGGTACTGGAACTTCTACGCTCTATCATTCTGGATCCAATCTCTGCTTTCTAATCATAATCTATCAAACGAGCACATTTTGAATTCTTCAAGTCCAATCTTGGTCTATTATGAATCTAATTTTTTTTTTTTAATACTATACATGTAAATGTAGAGTAGACCTGATTCAATTGTATCTTGATAATATAGATCATCACGGAATTATCTTCAATCTGAAATACTCTAAAGTTGAGTTGATTCCAGATATAATTCAGTCTTAGCTAATAAGAATTAACTGAAACTAAGTGCAGAAAAGCCATGTTTATCCAAAGTGAAAAATTAGAATAATAGACCTAATGTGATCTAGTTCTTAAGATTTCTTGACAAAGCCATTTGTTAGTTTGCACATGGCTCGTACTGGAAATGGCTTTGTTTACACAATATTGTTACTGAAATTCTGTTTATTTCATTGTAGTAATATATTTATATATTAACATTGGGAAATTGTTGGATTGAATTTCGGCAAGGACAAAGGAAACACAAGACATAAAAACATTTTTAGTTTGTATTTAGTTTAGCAAAGTTTCTTCTATTATTTATTTTATTTTTAGACCATATACGAGCAATGTTTTACCCTTTGTTGATATAATGTTATTACTTGATAAAAACTTGTTTTTATAACATCTAGAATCCATTTGTGTTATTACCCCCCAAAAGAAAAAGAAAAATTGTAAGAGTAATTTCGTTTTCCCCTTATAAATGAAATAAAAGAAGCAATACTAGTCTTCCACCCAAATCATCATTGCTTCCGTTTAAATCTAAAACTATCACATAATTTGTTAAAACCAAGCTCACGAAAGATAGTAGAGAAACAGAGAGGAATGCTGACTTATAAAATCACATGTCCTCTGCATTTGGTGAAGCCTGCAGACTTCAATGAAGACAATCAATTGGCTGGATGAGTTGGTTTCTGTCTCTTTTTTCTTATGTTGCTGCAGTTGGAGAAAGTAATTTCAAAGATGGAGAGTGGTAAGAGTGTCTAGGATCTAGGTCCTCTAGGACTGAGAGATCTAATAGGTGATGAAGGGTAATAAAGTAGCCTGGTTGGTAGCCACAGTGATAAGTGGAGAAGGTTTGAGCCACTTTTTAGGTAGATGATAGTAATGTGGTTCATGGTTTCTTGGTTGGTTTTTGATGCCTTTAGTTCTGCATGGGCTTAAATCAAAATTTGGAATGCTAATTCATTAGTGTGTGTTTTTAAATGCAAGAATAAGTTTAAATTCTTAGACATTTAGGTTTTGATAGGATAAAGTCAAACCATGTTTACTTATATATATAAAACACATGGGTATTAGCTCATCATTTCTTCACTCATTTTATTATTAATATTGGCTTATTTCTAAACGTAAATCTATTAGTAAATCTCTTATTATAAGTTCATGTACTTCTATTTCTCTATTCATTGTGTATATTTTATTTCTTGTTTCTTGGGCATCAAAATATGTATCTTTTGTAATTCTTCACTGTTTCTTTTCTCTGGGTCAACCATTCATTCTGTGTTGTCAATAATTCTTCAGCTTTTATTCTTGTTTCTATTAACGTGTGTTTAATTTCTCGACATCTCCATATCATTCTATTATATTTTATTATTCTTTCAAAAGATTGAATCGTTTTCATTCTGAATTCCAATTTTCTATATCGAACTGTTCTAAGTTGTTTTCGTTAGATCTATCAGATTCATACTCATAATTATTTAATCTATTATCTGAATCGTATTCATAATTTTTGTTTATATCTAGATCTGTTATTGTTCTATTTATGGCTCTGATACCAATTTCTGGGTGGATCTTTTCATCACCTAACAACCCTAAAGAGGGGAGAACGTTGGTGGTACTTTCACTGATATTTCTGCTTTTATTACTATTATGGCGGAATCTTAAATAATAACTTATCAGTAGTATACTAACAAGTAGTATTAGCAAACTCATATGGGGTTTGTCCATTTTTTCATTTAAATCAGTCTATAACCTTTTTCAGATTTACTAATATCATAGCTTCAAATTTTCTACTTAAGAAACATAAGCATAAAAATCAATAATATCATAATCTAAGAACTTCTACTTTATCAGAAGCATAAGCACAGAAAATAACTTATCTGAAATATAATTAAAACATATAAGTACAGGAATCGTACCTCTTGTCGTGAATCTCAGATCACCGGAAATATCCTCACCGTTTGCTTCCGCCGTCGACACTCATTGTGCGGTACTAATTTGCCTAGTGCTTGGGACGGTCTCAACATTTCTTCCGAGCATTCCAACAAAGTCAAGTTCTAGACTTAACATGCGTTTAACTATATATTCTTCAAAGTTAATTCCTAGTTCTTATGATTCTTTTTAGTAGATTTTCTTCGGATTACGATATGTTGATTCCTTGTTCTTATGGTTTCTTTTAGTAGATCTTCTTCTATGATATTACTCTGCTTCAGATTATAGACCGATAGAAGGGTTTTAGCTAAACATGATTGTTATGCTAATAGAAGACTAATATTTCTTTTCTTGAAAGAAAGAGTTTCGGAAGAGATATTATAGAGAGAGATTATCTTGAAGATTGAAGTTGTATTCCAAAAATTGTTATCTTTTTCTGATACAATGAGGCTCTTTATATAGTTAACCTCGGTGCTACTGATGCTTGACTCTTCTTGTGCGGCTCTTCTTGTCATGCGACACTTTCTTATGCGACCTTTACTATTTGCTCTGATGTCAGTGCTTTACTATTCTGCTTCTGATGACTTGTCTCTTCATGCGACCTTTCTTTGTATTACTCTGATTTTGGCGACTTTACTATTCACCTTTCTGATGAAATTTACTATTCATTACTCTGATGGTGATAAATTAATTTCATTCGTCGAAGTTGCTGATATTTTATCTGTGTCTTTGTTTGCTTGGATGTTTCCTTGGCTTTGTTGTCTTGTCCTTCTGGATGTTTTTGCTGATATTTTCTTACTTTCTCAGTGTTTTCCTTGATTTTTGCTGGTACTTGTGCCCTCTTTGTTGATATTGTTGAGTCCTTCTTTGTTCTTTTATTGGGATCTTGCCTTTTGATTTCTGCTGATATTCTGCTTGGTGTTGCTTTTCTGGATGTTTTGCTGGTGTCTCGGCTGATATTTTCTCTTTCTGCTGATATTCTTGCCTTCCTTTGATTTTTGTTGATATTGATGGATTTTTTGTCCTTCTGGTATTATTGGGATTTTTGTCTTTTTCCATAAAGCTGATATGTTTGGTATCTGTTTTGTTGATTTCTTCATTTTTTCGCTGTTGTCCTGGTCTTGCTGTTGTCTTTCTTTCCGTGTTGTCCTGTTTTTTTATGACATCTTTTCTTTTTCTTTTGTTTTCTTTTCTTCGATGACATTTTTCCACCGCTGCTTTGTTTTTGCTTCTTTCTTTTGTCTTTTTTCATCTTGTCTTTCTTTTTCTTTTGTCTTTTTTCTTCTTTTGTCTTTTTTCATCTTTTGTCTTTCTTCATCTTTTGTCTTTTTTTTTTTTTTCTTGTTTGCGATAAGCCGCTCTGGGCTAGTCTGTTATCTCATATTTTTTGGGCTTTTTTGTGATAAATCACATTGGGCCTGTTGTTATCTTGTATCTCATATTTTTCGGCTTATATGATAAATCATATTGGGCCTGCTGATATCTCATATGATGGGTGTCATGTAATAAAATTACATTATCCCCACGTGTTATTATTCCATTTTCTGGGTTTCATGTAATAAAATTACATTATCCCCATGGATCAGAAGATCCTTCGTCTTTTATGCTCATAACTTTTTTGCTGACTCCGCTACTATCTCTGAAAGTCATTGGTTTTCTTTTTTGTTTTGTTATAGCTTGGTATTGCTCTATTGTCTCCTTGACATGTTTGTGTTTCAAATTTATTATCCTGTTCATCATGTTAGTAAGTTCGACTGTATCTTGGACTATTATTTCATGGTTGTAGTATATGGTGACTAGTTCTTCTACTTCTCCTCCTCTAGTATTTCCAATAATGCTTGCCTTTCCCATCCTTATCATATCTTCTAATCTTCCTGCTAGGGTTATTAGTCCAATGGCTCTTTTGTTGCTTAGCCATTCTTGAAACTGGTTTATTTTGCATGGCATTTCCTTTTTTGAATCTGTGTTTTCTCCTGTAATGGTACTATTCCTGCCTGATTTAAAAAGTTGGCACAATATAATGGGTTTACCTATTAAGTCTGATGAAGCATCAAACACTTGTATTCCGTATGTTCCTGGTCCAAATGTTTCTCTCATAGATTGGACGGATTGTATTATGTTGTTTGGTAATTCTGATATGCTGCTGAGGGTATCATCTGTCATGACTTTATCTAGGAATCCATACTTAAAAAGTTTATGGACTACCTTTGGATCGGTTTTTTCAAGACATAGGTACCTTGGGTATTTGCTGAATCTTGAGGCTCTTAATATGTTAGGATTGGATTTGTAAGTGTAGTACTTTGCGATGGTTTCATAAGCTGTGATGGTATCTGGGGAAAATGTTAACTTTTCAGCCATTGATATTATCTGGGATGTTGGTATCTGGGATGTTGATGGCATTTTTAGTAGTCTTGAGTTGAGGGTAGGAAAGTCTGTTGTTTCTATGGTATTTTTTGGAGATTCTCTCAGGTTCTTGTATGTTTGGTAATCGGTGAAGCATTCTTTCAACTGACTGATCAGACTATTATTTTCCTTGAGTATTCCTTCCAGTTCTTGTATCTTGGATTCCATGGCTTGGTTGCTGCTGATAACTTTGCTTATTACGTTGCTGATATAATCGTCGAAGCTGTCGCTGTTAACTGACATCTTGGTATCTGTTTCCAATATAGGTTAGGAATTTTTAGATGTATATAAAATAAAAGGCGATTGTATCTGTACCTTTTTGTTCCAATTTTTTCGGCTAATATAGCATGTTGGTTTATACCTCTTATGGATTTCCTCCATTTATCTCTTGGTTAAGTTCCTTGTCTTGTTCATATTCTTTGACTTCTTCTTCTAATCCTGAACTTTGTATTAGTTCTTGTAACTCTTGCGTATTTATTTCAGCTAACCTTCGTCTTATTTTGTTAAGGTTTTTCACAAGCTTTTTGTATCTATCATGATAATATTTTCTTCCTGTTTCGTTAGTAACTGTAATAATCTTATGACAGGTATACTCTTCATATTGTATCCAATAATTTCTTTCGTTTATTAACTTTCTTTTTTCTTCCTGTAAATTCATTTATTCGGAAATAGGTTTAATATTTCAATTTTTTGGGCGTTTGTTAGTCTAATTGTGTTCTTTTTGCCTTACGTATTTTCTCCCAAATTTAGATTTTTTTCTATTATTTGGGGAGTCATTATCTTCCTTGATTTCTTTTTGCAACTTATATTTTTTGTATCCTTTTATTAAATATGATTTTAGGATTCTTATTTTTCCTCTTAAAGTATTTTTCGTTGGTTTTGATTGTTTATGTTTTTTAGTTACTTCCATATTATTGATCTTGTAATATTTTACATTCTTCATACTCGTTATTATTTCACATTTTCTTTCTGCTAATATGTTTTCTCTTGCTACTAGCCATTTTTCTCCTAGAAACTCTCTTTTTAATATCGTGTTGAATAGTATTAGCATTCCTTTCCAATCTTTTATTTCTCTGCTTAGTTCTTGTTTATCGGGATTTAGAAAATATTCATTCATATTTATTTTTTGTGTTATTGATTCTATAGACTGGCTAGGTTTTGTTTGGTGTTCTACTAGTATATGTGGTGGTAATTTGGTAGGTTCTTTTGTTATCACTTCTAAAGCTGGTCTCAATATTTCTATTTTAAGAGGTTCATTATGCTTGTTTTCTATATCACTTTCAGGCTTTTCTTCTATTATTGCATTTACTTTTTTCGCCTTTTGTAGTGCTTCTGAACTTTGATTGTGTTCTTGTATTATTTCAGAATCATTTTTTTCTATTTCTTCCGGACTATTATTTTCTTTATCAGCATCTTTTTCTTCCTTATCTGTACTACTGCTCTTTTCTAAATCACTATTTTTAATATTATCGTTACTAGTATTGTGTATTCTTTTTATTCTTTGTTTACTTTTCAAACCTGTCATTTGTTGTTCCATAATACGTAATTCTTCTTTAAATTCACTCATTTCTGACTTTAATTCCTTCTTTGTTTCTCTTAATATCGCTTTAGGTTTTAATTCGTGTTTCATATTTTTATACATAGTCTTATATTTTTTGTACTTTGTAAACCATTCTTCATTAGATAGTTTTAATTTTCTATTTTCTTTTCCTAATCTTGTGATCATTTCTTGCATGGTTTCTGATGAGCTAATACCCATGTTTCTTTCTTTTAATCTTTCGTTATTTTCTGTTGAGGTTTCTTTTACTATTACTTTTGTCTTGTGGAGCTTGTGTTTCATATCTTTATACTTGGTTTTGTACATTTTATACTTTGCTAATAAACTCTCATTTTCTTCTTCCAATTCCTTATTTTCAAGCTTTAATAATTTAACACAAATGTTTCTTTCTTTTAAATTATCTGTATTTTTAATGGGGTTTTCTTTAGGATCTTTCGGATCCTGTTTTTCCATAGGTTTATATTTATACCCTTTTTGTTCTAATATTTCTTTCGCATGATTTCTTAGAAACGTAACCACGCTATATTCGGTGTCTTTATTCATTTTTATTTAAAGCAGAAATTGGTACAAGAACCTGAGAGAATCTCCAAAAAATACTATAGAAACAACAGACTTTCCTACCCTCAACTCAAGACTACTAAAAATGCCATCAACATCCCAGATACCAACATCCCAGATAACATCAATGGCTGAAAAGTTAACATTTTCCCCAGATATCATCACAGCTTATGAAACATCGCAAAATACTACACCTACAAATCCAATCCTAACATATTAAGAGCCTCAAGATTCAGCAAATACCCAAGGTACCTATGTCTTGAAAAAACCGATCCAAAGGTAGTTCATAAACTTTTTAAGTATGGATTCCTAGATAAAGTCATGACAGATGATACCCTCAGCAGCATATCAGAATTACCAAACAACATAATAAAATCCGTCCAATCTATGAGAGAAACATTTGGACCAGGAACATACGGAATACAAGTGTTTGATGCTTCATCAGACTTAATAGGTAAACCTATTATATTGTGCCAACTTTTTAAATCAGGCAGGAATAGTACCATTACAAGAGAAAACACAGATTCAAAAAAGGAAATGTCATGCAAAATAAACCAGTTTCAAGAATGGCTAAGCAACAAAAGAGCCATTGGACTAACAACCCTAGCAGGAAGATTAGAAGATATGATCAGGATGGAAAAGACAAGCATTATTGGAAATACTAGAGGAGGAGAAGTAGAAGAACTAGTCACCATATACTACAACCATGAAATAATAGTCCGGGATACAGTCGAACTTACTAACATGATGAACAGGATAATAAATTTGAAACACAAACATGCCAAGGAGACAATAGAGCAATATCAGGCTATAACAAAACAAAAAAGAAAGCCAATGACTTTCAGAGATAGCAATGAGGCAAAGAAAAAGTTATGAGCATAAAAGACGAAGGATCTTCTGATCCATGGGGATAATGTAATTTTATTACATGAAACCCAAAAAAATGGAATAATAGCCCGTGGGGATAATGTAATTTTATTACATGACACCCATCATATGAGATAACAGCAGGCCCAATATGATTTATCATATAAGCCGAAAAATATAAGATACAAGATAACAGCAGGCCCACTGTGATTTATCACAAAAAAGCCCAAAAAATATGAGATAACAGACTAGCCCAGAACGATTTATCGCAAAGAAGGAAAAAAAAAAGGATATGAAAGAAAAAAGAAAAGGATATGAAAGAAAAAAAAAACATGAAAGAAAAAATATGAAAGAAAAAAGAAAAGGATATGAAAGAAAAAATATGAAAAAAGAAAAAGAAGCAAAAACAAAGACAACAGCGGTGGAAAAATACCATCGAAGAAAAGAAAAGAAAAAGAAAAAAGAAAAAGAAAGAACGAAAGACAAAGAGACAAAGACCAGACAAAGAAGAAAAAATCAACAAAACAGATACCAAACATATCAGCTTTGTGGAAAAAGACAACACGGAAGAAGCCAAAAAGAAAAGCAGCAAAGATCAAAGGAAGGCAAGAATATCAGCAGAAAAGAAGAAAATATCAGCCGAGACATCAACAAAACATCCAGAAAAGCAGCACCAAGCAGAATATCAGCAGAAATCAAGGAAAAAGGCAAGATCCCAATAAAAGAACAAAGAAGGACTCAACAATATCAACAAAGAAGACACGAAGTACCAGCAAAGATCAAGGAAAACACTGAGAAAATAAGAAAATATCAGCAAAAACATCCAGAAGGACAAGACAAACAAAGCCAAGAAAACATCCAAGCAAACAAAGACACAGATAAAATATCAGCAACTTCGACGAATGAAATATAATTTATCAGCTTTACTGTAGCATGAATAGTAAATTTCATCAGAAAGGTGAATAGTAAAGCCAAAAATCAGCAGCGACAAGAAGAGACAAGTCAATGTAGCAGGAATAGTAAAGCCGCCGGATACTGTAGCAAATAGTAAAGATCGCACAGTAAAGGTCGCATAGTAAGAGCCGCACAGTAAGAGTCAAGTACTGTAGCACCCGAGGTTATCTATATAAAGAGCCTCATTGTATCAGAAAAAGATAACAATTTTTGGAATACAACTTCAATCTTCAAGATAATCTCTCTCTATAATATCTCTTCCGAAACCCTTTCTTTCAAGAAAAGAAATATTAGTCTTCTATTAGCATAACAATCATGTTTAGCTAAAACCCTTCTATCGGTCTATAATCTTAAGCAGAGTAATATCATAGAAGAAGAAGATCTACTAAAAGAAACCATAAGAACAAGGAATCAACATATCGTAATCCGAAGAAAATCTACTAAAAAGAATCATAAGAACTAGGAATTAACTTTGAAGAATATATAGTTAAACGCATGTTAAGTCTAGGAACCTTGACTCTTGTTGGAATGCTCGGAAAGAACTGTTGAGACTGTCCCAAGCACTAGGCAAATTAGTACCGCAAATACGGCGACGCGGCGGAAGCGGCAAAGGTGAGGATATTTCCGGTGATCTGAGATTCACGACAAGAGGTACGATTCCTGTACTTATATGTTTTAATTATATTTCAGATAAGTTATTTTCTGTGCTTGTGCTTCTGATAAAGTAGAAGTTCTTAGATTATGATATTATTGATTTTTATGCTTATGTTTCTTAAGTAGAAAATCTGAAGCTATGATATTAGTAAATCTGAAAAAGGTTATAGACTGATTTAAATGAAAAAATGGACAAACCCCATATGAGTTTGCTAATACTACTTGCTAGTATACTACTGATAAGTTATTATTTAAGATTCCGCCATAATAGTAATAAAAGCAGAAATATCAGTGAAAAATCCACCAACGTTCTTCCCTCTTAGGGTTGGTAAAAAAGAGTTTTTTCCGGTCTTTTTAAAGATCCATAGCACTTTGGGATGACATAGTAGGAAACTTGGATACTTAAAGTCTGTCTCATGAAGTATTAGATGAACAAGAAAGTTGTTTTGGATTTGGCTGTGTATGTTTGCCCTTATCTGAGATCTTAACTGGATCGATGTGTATACAAAGGCTTAATGGTACCTCCGATTCCGGGTTATAGGTACAAACTTCAATCTGTTCTAATCTGTGGATCCTACTGGAATTCTCATATTTATCCAAAATCGCACATCCAAACCATCTCATGTTTCTTCTCTTAGATTGTAAAAAAAAAAAAGGCAGCCCGGTGCACTAAGCTCCCGCTATGCGCGGGGTTCTCTTAGATTGTACAGTTTTCAAATTCTCACCATCAAGCTGTATGTAGGATCTTAGAGAACTTATTGGTAGAAGAACAAGGGCCATGTAGCTTATACATAGTACAGTTTGTTTGGTAGCTCATGTTATTATTACTCAGGGAACAGGCATGACGCAACATATGAGCAGAACCCTTTCATATGAATTCTTTCAGCTTTCCGTGCATCCTCTTTCTGAATTTTGTTTGTTCGTTTTTGATTTTGGTCTTGCATACTCTTATTTGTCTGTTCATTTCCTTCATGAAGGTGGAAGCTATGCTTGACAAGACAATTTGTGCTATGGCTAGTGTGTTTATTGGATCATCAGGGTCTACTTTTACCGATGATATTTTGCGGCTACGAAAGGACTGGGGATCTGCATCGCTTTGTGATGAGTATCTATGCCAGGGTGGACTGCCAAACTTCATCGCAGATGATGAATGAAATAGATAATGGTTGAACATATTTTGTCTTGTACACCGCAAGCTCATTCTGCTACTTAACTCTTAACCTGGTAGGACAAGGAGGCTTTTCTAAACAAGTTACTATGCCTAAAGCAATTGCTCTACTTTACAGGAAAATAAAAAACTGCGATGGAGAGAGTGGTATCTGTTGTTCTGTTGTTTGTTCCATACTTCTATTCTCGATTCTTTAGCATAGATGGCCAATTGGGTCGGTTCTTTTGTTCTGTATTCTAGTGTATTATATTCTGCTTAGCAGAGAGACCATGTTTTGTTCTGTGTAGCTGTCTTGCCACTAGTTTTAGTGCTTGTAGTTGTAGGTTTGCATATTGGCACACACATCTCAATAGTTGAATATTTTCAGGATGAAAGATAACTTCACTTTCTTTTCTGGTAGAAAATAAACAACTCCAAAGAGTTGTTTCCTGTTTCTCTAGTTCATTAGTTTCCTCCTTTTAATGTTCTATTTATGTATACTGAGGAAAATCACAAGTGGGAACATTGAGGTAAATATAAGGTCACCGGAATCAACATGCTTCGGATGTTGAAAAAAAGGAATCAACATGCTTCAGATAGGCAATATCATAGTTCATGATTGACAGAGCAAATACAATTTCTTCTGTGGAATGAGGGAATGGATAGGGTTAATACGTTCCATTCACTTATCATAATTTTCAAATTTCGTTCACACTTTCTTTTCCTTTTTCTCTTTCAATTTGGTGGTTAATAAACAGATGAAAATGTATACAAACGTCATTTCTTTTATTCGATTTTGCGGATCAATGTTCATTGACATTTCTACATTTTCTTGTCATCTCTCATTGAAAAGCAGGCGTTGCTTATCAAACGTGCCCAACTATTATTGCTGCGTGGCTTGAATTGTTTCAGCTGATTCGATCTTGCAAATTTATAAGAATGATTCTTCTAAATTTAAGAACGATTCTTCTAAGATCTTTTTTTATTTAAGTTCTTGAATTTACTCTATTAGTATCACAATTCCGGTCCTTCCCCGGACCCCAAGCATAACGGGAGCTTAGTGCACCGGACTGTCCTTTTTTTAGTATCATAATTAGAGTTCTTAACACTTAATCTTGAAATTTGAAAATTTTATTCTTGAATTTCGTTTATCTTTAAATTCCGTCTTTAGTTTCGCTTCCGCATTATTTTCTTGTTTTAATTAAGTAACCCAATTCTTAATTTCTTATCAACGGTACTTCAAAAGAATTGAGAAAACGGACTCCTATCACTTATTTAAATTATCAAAATATTTTGATAAATTATTGTATTTGTAAATACTCAAAACTAAAGCATTTAATGCTCTTATACATTATCTAATTGTCTATGCAGCAAATGCTGAGCCAATGCACCGTTCTTACATATATTCTACTCATTATTTTGTAAGTAGATTAAGTGATTGTTTCTATGTCTATTTTGTTCTTTTCTTTCATGATATGTGTTTTGTTGTTAATTACTTCCTCCGTCCTAATTTATATAACATCAATTGATTTGACATAAAATTTAAAAAAGAAATATTGAATTTTAAAATGTGTGGTCTAAAATAAATTTTAACTAATTGTGTGGCTATAAAACATTTCATTAAAGATAAAAAGAGAATTTTAAAATTAAATTATTTTTAATTATAAAAAAAATACATTTTTTTTGGGATAGATTAAAAAGGAGACAGATAGAGTATTTTTTTTTTGTATGATACCTTTAATTATCGGATTGGGCTTAAAATTTGTGGGCCCATTGGATTTAAGGCGAAGTCGGGCAACCCGCTCCTTAGCAATTTGCTGGTCCTTGTTGTATTCTCTACTTGTTTCTCAAGAAAAGTACGAGACTTTCATCTGAAGTAGATGGCAGATATGGAGGAGAAGAACCCTAGGCCTCTTGATGAAGATGATATTGCTCTACTCAAGACTTATGTACTCTTATTCCTCTAGTTAAAGCTTAATTTTTTGTAGCTTCATATTCTTGCTATTATCTCTCGCATTGTGTGCTTTATTTCTAGGTATAGTTGATCTTTGGTGCTGACTATTGCTACAATATCTCCATGATGCAAAATTACATAATTGTTAGTGAGGAACTAATTGAAATAGCAAAGCAATGAGAATTTGGAGATGAATAAGCTATGAACTACTTATTAAATTGGCAGCCAAAGAATGAGTTTTATTGATGTGAGATGGTATTTGTAATGGTCATCTAGGTTCGAGCATCTAATTGTAACTGCTAATTAATTTGAATCTCTAGGACCTAACTTAATGGAGACCACTTGTTCAGTAGCTAACAAATTGCAAGTAAATTTCCATGTGCTACATTTGAGCTGCTGTTGAGATATGTATGTTTTTTTGTTTGTTTGTTAATTTTATTAATGTTGAGGAAAGGTGAGATATGTATGGTTAGATGCCTCCTCCATCCTATTTTTGTGTATGAATACCCCTTCCTTGAAATGGCCCTTGTCCTCAAGGGGGTCAGGTCTAGAAATTGGTCAAGTACTGATGACGGAATTTCCGAGTTCCAAGGATAGACGGAAGGCTAGACCATTTAGAAAAGAAATAAGCAACGTCCAGGGCCCAATAATATCTTATCAGCTTGAAAGCAACCATACAACAATACAACTTTCCAGTTACTTCCAGACATGCTGACCCTCCATGATGTTACCGCTTCCAATAAGCTTTAGCAGATAATTCATATAAATATAAGTAAGTGAAGTAATAAAAATTCCCACCTCCACTAAAGGAGCAGAGAGTGAACAACTACCAGCATAAATAGCTGAAGAACCTGCTTTTGATCTGCCGTAAGGAATGCGTTGACTCGTTCTTATGTTTGGAAAGAAGGTTGCTACTACATCAGCTTGTGTCAATCGCCTTTCGCTTTTAGCAAAATTAACACACCCATAAGTCTAGACTGACCTTTTCTGTTACCCTTAACTTCTTCTTTTTCCATGGTTTATTCCTCTCACATACACTTTGTTTAGCTCCTTTATGAAATCAAGGTATAGTGGACAATGATCAGCACCATGAAACCTGCGGCTGGGAAGTAATGGAAAGTGGAAGTTACTCTTCCAAGTTCCTAAGCCATACTCTATCTTACCTGAAGCTTACCTCTAACAGTTTGGAGATCCATTTACAAGGATATGGTGTGATCAGGTGTTAGGGGTGTATAGTTCTTGCAATAAATGTTATTCATTTGGATAGATATTTCTTGATGCCATTTATGTAAAAAGTGTTTGATCACATTCCTAGATGTACTTGTGGTGTGCCAGTACAACCACAAACACATACCAGATTCTGTGTACACTTGAGTTCGAAGAAAGAGAGTACACTATCTTTGTTTTTCTTGTGCAAATTATAGTTTGGTGCCTTTTCTCTATAGCTTCATCTTTTGGAGAATTCCCTTCATTCATTTTGAAAATATATGCGACTTCGTTTCAATTCATTTTATTAAGATTATTTTCGTATTTATAAAATTACGAAATGATTTTTGCAGGGTTTGGGGCCTTATTCAACAAGCATAAAGAAAGCTGAGAAGGAAATCAAGGAAATGGCAAAAAAGATAAATGATTTGTGTGGTAATTATTTGTATGTCCTTTGCTTGTGGTCTTTGATGTTGAATTGATGGTATCTCTAATTGCAAACTACTGCTCATTTACCTCAAATTTTGATGTTTGTTTTTGGGGGTAGCGATAAGGAATAGCAAAATAAAAGAGAGTTTTTCTTGTCCCTTTGATCCTGGGAGTTGAATTGGTTCTGTTAAAATGCATAGATGTGTTTTCCTACTTTTTTTCCTTTGCACATTTCCTTATAAATACATGACGAATTCCAATTTACTGCATCTGCAGGTATTAAGGAATCTGACACTGGGTTGGCTGCACCAAGTCAATGGGATCTAGTTTCTGATAAACAGATGATGCAGGAGGAGCAACCTCTTCAGGTATGGTTTTCTTGGAAATGAGAGATGACTAATTCCTTGTTAGTCAGATACTTTGAAGCTATAACTAAATCTTTGGAGCAGGTGGCTAGGTGTACAAAGATAATTTGCCCCAATACTGAAGATGCAAAATATGTTATAAATGTCAAGCAAATTGCTAAGGTATGTGTTCCTGACTTTCGCATACAGTATTGGCTTTATCAATCTCTCTGACTCTGAGTGTCTGGAGGCAGTTTGTCTTGTAAGTCTCCACAAACTGATCCAGATTTAGAGGTCTGTGCTTAAGTGGTAGTAAGTAGCATATGTTGGTTAGCAGCAAGACATAAGTAAGAAATATGTCGCTTCATGATTTGAGATCTATCAGTCATTTTCCCTTTCTTCTGAGAACCTACACTGATTAATTAGCAGGATATCTACTGATGTTTGTCTTTAGCCTGAGGGTTTGTGCTTTTTAGTTTGCTTTTGTTTTTGGGTAAATAACGTATTGCGATGAGACAAGTGGTGCAGTACTCAGTACTGTTGGTTGGATCTATTTTTGCAATGGATTATGATCACCTTGTTTGACTATGGTTCTTTTGTACCTGCAGTTTGTTGTTGGATTGGGTGATAAAGTTTCCCCAACTGATATAGAAGAAGGCATGAGAGTCGGGTAGATTCTTCTTCTTCTCTCTCATCTACTAAAGTTGTAATCATAAGCAAACACAGATTTGTGTATGCAAATAGCTTACCTTCTTTTCCTGCTAAAGATGCCTAGCGTAGATATTCTTTAGCTTTTAAGTGGAACATCTGTAAGAATATTGAATTCACTCAAGTTTTCTGTTTTTTTTAAAAAGTTAATTGACTCTTAGCTTGACCATCTTGTTAATGTTGCAGCGTTGATAGGAATAAATATCAAATTCAGATCCCGTTGCCCCCCAAAATTGATCCAAGTGTCACAATGATGACTGTCGAGGAAAAACCTGATGTTACATATAATGATGTTGGAGGATGTAAGGAGCAAATTGAAAAGATGCGAGAGGTGATGATGAGTATTCATTTTTCTGTTGTGTTTCAGAGTGGGAATTCCTTTTCTTTTTCCTTTTCCCCCTATGGTTGATGTTTGACAAATTGGTTTGTGGTCCTTCTCTTGCGCAATTAACAACAGGTTGTTGAACTTCCCATGCTTCACCCTGAAAAATTTGTCAAACTTGGAATTGATCCCCCTAAGGGTGTTCTCTGCTATGGTCCTCCTGGTACTGGGAAAACACTGCTTGCCAGAGCAGTTGCAAATCGTACGGATGCATGCTTCATTCGCGTTATTGGTAGTGAGCTTGTTCAGAAATATGTTGGTGAGGGGGCTAGAATGGTTCGTGAACTGTTCCAGGTTAGATTTTTAGAAGCACTCATTATTAGTATTATTATTTTTGGACAACCTAGGAATCCCTCATCTCAAATTGGCCCACTGGTGGATAACTCAGGAGCGTGCTGGCCCACCCCCCTACCATGTTCCCACTTAAATATCAGACTTCGGTGCCTGTGACGGTTCGAACTCGTGAGGTGCGGCCAATGTTCTAAAAGACGCTAGGCGGAGCCTGGCGGCCTAGCGCCTAGACGGATTCCTAGGCGGATGTATTTTTTTTTAATTTTTTTAATATTTTACATCAATTTGTATATATATCATATATGCATAAAATATATAAATCATAAAATCAATACATTCTTAAGTAGTTAATAAATTCATAAATCATTAAAGGAAAAGGTAAGCTGTAAAATTAAACTATTTATTTTTAGTAATAATAATACATGCATATATAAAAACATATACATATATAAAGAATGAGTTTAATAATGACGTCACATTTATATAGAGCATTAAGTACTCCTTAGATATCATATCCGCATTTGTTATTTTTAATAATATTCAAAACAATTTTATAAATAACTTAAACCTCATTTATTTACCACTAATTAAAACTCAACACCTAAACTCTATCCAACTCAATAAATAAAACCCACAAGCCCAATACCTATTATTTTTCGTCCAGTCCCTATTTCCTAAACTCCCACAGCCCAAATATTCAGCCCAAACCTGCAAGCCCATAATGCCATCAGCCCAGATCCCTATTTCATTACTCACACCTAGGGGTGTACAAAACAGGACCGGACCGGAAAACCGGACCGGAACCGGACCGGTGGATTCCGGTCCGGGTCGGTCCGGAATGGACCGGAATTTATTTATTTTTTTTTTAAAAAAATTGAATTTCCAATACTGAAATTGACATTCTCGGACGCGGTGCCACGCAATTTTTACGTTGAAATATATTGTACATCGCGAGATATTTAGATTTGAAAATGGGAAAAACGTAACGATTTGGGAGAAAAGAGAAATTGAGGGGAAAGACGGACGTTTTTGGAGAAATGGGCGGAATCAAACCGCTTACGCAGTTTGGCCATCCCCGTATCGAAAAAATACGCGAAATCAAAAAAAATTTAGGTAAAACGGACGTCCGAGCGCAAAGTTATGACCGTATAAAGTTTGATCAATTTATAACCTATATTTGATATGTGAATACGTCCGGGCTGGCGGGGCTGGCTGGGTGTCTGGCGGGAGGGGGTGATGGGTGGGACTGGGGCAAATCATTCGGTCCGAGTGATCTGTAATTTCGGTCTTGATGCAGTCCGGTTTAACCTTTGTGCACCCCTAGTTTCAGGAATGTCCAAATTCCAAATAGAAAATAGAAAATATAAATGTGGTGTGTAACTTTAATTAATGAGTAGTTCAGTAGTTCGTATACGAACCAAGTACATTTGGTGATTTTCTTTAAGTTAGTCATATTAATGAAATAAAGTTTATTGAAGGATAAGGAAAAAAACAAACATATTTAATGAGATTGATAAACGAACACATTCTTAAAAATTTATAATTTATAAATTGCATTTAACAAAAAAAAAAAACGGTCCAACCGGTCCAAAACCGGGACCGGACCGGAATATTCCGGTCCTCGGTCCAGAAAAATTCTGGATTCCTGTTCCGGTCCATTCCGGTTCCGGTCCGGTCCGGTCCGGTTCTGGACCGGTGAACACCCCTACTCACACCCTCTTTAGCAAAACGTAACCTAGAGAAACCTAAAACACCAAATAACCGCCGCACATCTCCACCCCAAGTCCGACCACCATTCACGCTGGATTTTCCGGCGTAACCACCATACTTCCCTTCTGTCACCTTCCCTTTTCAAATCGTCACAAAATATTCCCGAAATCATCCAAAATCAGTACCAAATCGCAGCTTACTGACCGCAACAAATCGTCCAAAACCGCGTAGGGGAAAAATCGGGACGGTCTGGGGGCGCCTAGGCGGCAGTCCCAGCCGTTTTTTAGAACACTGGGTGCGGCCACCTCACGTCTTTACCCATGGAACCAAAGCCCCATTAGGACATAGACTCTTATTGCTGGACTTTTTTCTATGCAATGTTCAACTTTAGCGTTGATTCTTGACTGGAGCTTTGACATGACAGATGGCACGCTCCAAGAAGGCTTGCATTGTGTTTTTCGATGAAATAGATGCCATTGGAGGTGCGCGATTTGATGATGGAGTCGGGGGAGACAATGAGGTTCAACGAACCATGCTTGAAATTGTGAACCAGCTTGATGGTTTTGATGCTCGCGGGAATATCAAAGTTCTCATGGCAACAAATAGGTTGGCTTGCGAAAATAGTTTGCCTATGTGTTGCAATTGTCTTTCTCTACCAGTTACACATCTGCTTTTTCTTCCAGTTGTTAATGTTATTTCAAGTTTGGGTGATAAAAAATTGAGCTATTGGTCAATAAGTGCTGCACGGAGACGTGAATGGCTTTCCAGTGCATGTTTCTAGTTGACTTCCCATATATTTGCTACTGATAAGCCAGTTTTTTCATTGACAATATTTTCCCTTTTAATATGATTATCTATGGTCAGGAACGAAATGGTGTCTTCAATCTTATACTCATTTGGTAGCATAAAATACTGCTCACAGCTTGTTATCATCTTGCTCAAGTTATAACTCCATCCTATTGTTTGCAGACCTGATACACTTGATCCAGCTTTATTACGTCCTGGCCGATTGGATCGCAAAGTTGAATTTGGTCTGCCTGATATGGAGAGTAGGACACAGATATTTAAGATTCATACGCGAACAATGAACTGCGAGCGGGATATTCGGTTTGAACTCTTGGCCCGTCTCTGTCCTAACTCTACAGGTAATCCCTCATAAACATGAGTAGCATGTTAGACATTATAAAATCAATAATAATACATCTGACGATTTCACATATGGGCATTAACGTGTGTCTGATTGGAGCGCCTATCTTTCTTCGTTCGACAGTGTACGTCTATTTCTATTAAATCTGATATTTATACTGTGTCATTCTAAGTAATGTCTTACTAGCTCCATCACTATTCAAGTGCCACCTTTCCCTTTTTTATGATTTGTCAGAACATTACAATTTCATTAGAAGTTCAATATTATTTAGGTATATATATTATATACGCAGACGGAGAGGGACCCTAATATTCTATTGGTTCTTTTGTTCCAGGAGCTGACATTAGAAGTGTGTGCACGGAGGCGGGAATGTATGCCATTCGAGCAAGAAGGAAAACTGTCACGGAGAAAGACTTCTTAGATGCTGTCAATAAGGTTATTAAAGGGTATCAGAAGTTCAGTGCAACACCGAAATACATGGTCTACAATTGATTGAGTCTCTTTTTGGCTCTTGAAGAAGAGGACCAAGGGCATCGACAGGAACAAGGGGCTTTCATTTGATCATCAAAAATATAAAGCTGGCTGCTGTTGTGTTTACTGTGTGGCCTGAAGATGTAGGATCCCCTGTGCTTGTGCATTGTAATGTCTGATGATTTGTTGTCGGTACCAAAACTGGACACTATATTTCTTCTGGTTATTTCTCTTTGTTTCAGCATCTTAATTTCAGTTCTGCTTCCGTTCATCGATTTGTAATGTGCTATATTTTGTTTTGATTCCCGCTTTTACATGTCTTCAATATATACATTTGATTTTTGTTTTACACATGCTTCCTGGTGCCATATGTGCAGTGATTTTTTTTTTTGAATAAATTAATCTAGACAGCCTTGTAGTGCAACTGGACTACAGTGTATTTTAGAATCAACACTTTGAACTTCTTATTGAAAGGATTAAACCTTTGGTATAATAGATATCCAGTATGGAGGTGACAAATTCTGAATGAATCTTATACTAGTGGTAGTCCTACACTTAGGTGATTAATCGTAATATGTAGGGAGCCCTTCGTGAAATTTTAATTAAACACCTGTAGTTGAATTTCAGACACTCTTCCCGTACAGGTGTCGTTAGTCCTGGGAATAGAATATTTTCATGGCACGGATTCAAATGTTCTGAGCAATACATGGCCCCATTCGTGGATTTTGGCCGGTTAATGGGCCCATTCAGTGTATTTCAGACCTTCCTAACTTTTCTTGAGATCTCATAAGCTTGGTTACAACTTACGAGAAACATTTAATGCAAAAGTCTGTAAGTGGGGCCATGCTATGTGATCAATTGATTTACCCTCCGTCTCATATGAGTTGACTATATTACTAAAAATATTTGTCTCAAATTACTTAATCACTTTCTAAAAATAAGATAGAATTAATAAATTTTTCCTACTTTGTTCTTAACATTAATTACTTTTAAAAATAATCAATATTGATTAAAATGCAATAAATTGAAGAGAGATAAAAGTAATGTTGTAAAAATACTCTTCGTAGGAAAAGTAGCTAAATAATTCGTCCGTTTCTGGGTTGATGACACTGCTGCTGCAGGCAAATAAGGAATGAATTTCTTGATCAACAAATAACAAATACAGCATTACAGCTATTAACGGAGACGGCGGCATGTCCATGAATAAAATATCAGATAGTCTCTAATGTGGTCATGAAAATTTGAAATAATATTATTTCTTTAATCCCGCTGTAAGAACAAATTAGGAGGAAGCAATTTTGATAAGAGGGAAAGAACTGAATATAAATTATGCACTATGAACAGATTTTAGCATTTCGTATGGTACAATGAACTCCAAGTCTGCAAACAACAGGATCAACCGTCATTTCTGATAATCGCAAAAAATAGAAAAAGGACACTTCCGCGTGTGTTAGAATAGGCAACATGTTGAGTGCTCAACGTCGCATGGAAACTATGTTTCATAGTCCTGAGCATCTGTTTCACCCCTTGCACCGACTGTCCTCTTGCTCATGTTTGCTCGTTGCACTAGCCGAACTAATGCTTCAACCACTTCCGACATAGGTGGCCTGAACTCAGGCTCAGGCTGCCACAAAAAAAAAGAAAAAAAAAAGAGGTCCATTGAAATACTGTTGAGTGATTGAAGGAACTAGATTAATGCAAACTTATACTACTAGCATATTTTACGAAGCTCACTCACTTCCAGTTCGAAATATTACCTGGACACAGAGAGCTATTACATCAGCAAAGCGTGATAGAGATTTAATAGGATAGAGCCCCTCGAGTGCTGGATCAACCATCTTAGCCAGGGCATCAATATCGTGCAGCTGCGGTGTTGCCCATCTAACTAGAGATTGTTCAGATCTTGTTCTTGCGCTGCATTAAAAGAACAAAGCATATCATTAGAAAATCTTCGGAAAGTTAAAATATTTTCCCAGTGTTTGTATAAGAAATTCACATAATGTCATCAGATCCTCTTTACCTATCAAAAGGTTTTCGTCCTGTAAGAAGTTCCAACATAACCACTCCAAAACTGTACACATCACTCTTTATGGTGAACTGCCCAGACATAGCAACCTCGGGGGCACCATATCCAGATCCTGTATTATGGTCCAATGCCTGCGAGAAGAGTTCAATAGTCACGTGAAGATGTCAGGAAGCTGGCTTTATATGGTGAAAATATATACTAACTGACAAGGAGAGAGGCGAAAATAAAACACCTGCAAGAGACTAGTGGATACTTCTCAACGTATGAGTCAATCTTATTTTTAACATGGCAAAGATATTCCTTTTTTGATATTTCGTAGCTCATGGTAAAGACTAGAGTACTCCTACAGATATTTTACCGTGGATAACTTATATTCAAGATCTGAGCAGAAGTTTTGGTTCTTTTCTCCAAGTGCAGATGAATAGGCAAAGAGGATGCATGTGCATGAGTACCCTTATGCATGTACATTAGTCAATCAGAATCTACATTCTTACAATAGAGGATATTGCAACATCCAACAAAAGACACTAGGCAAGGAATTCTAAAGTAAGGAGCTATAGCTACCTGATCTGCATCAGCTATAAGACTTGACAATCCAGAGTTTGATAGATGAGGATTGAGTTCTGTATCAAGTAAAATATTTGCAGATTTGATATTATTGTGAACCAAAGACGGCGAACAAACTTCATGCAGATACCTGCAAAGGATGCTTATTTTAGCTAGTCAAGAAATTTGACAAAAAGATGATAGAAAGATCAGCATATTAAACATGATGGCTAAGCAATGGCTAGCGACATACATTCTTTTTTTAATGTTAGATAATGAATCATCTTCTTGCACATTACTGATCATCAATGTTTAATAAACATGTTTTTCTAATAACTATCAATTTTAAGAAACATAAACTATATAGTGGCCTTCATAATAAAGCACTAAGTCTGATTTAAACCCAGGGATCAATAGCTATGTTCTATTTACCAAGAGCTTCGTACTGGTTTTCAAAACATGTACTCTTTACCTCCCCCTTAAGAAAGAAAATACTTCCAAAAGCTTTCATGTATTTTCTCTACCGCTAAAAAAAGAAACTTCAGAATTGTTGACTACACAGTCACTTAGCAGAAGATATATATGATAGAGACTAGCATTTCAACCAATGGTACAAGGAAAATATGAAACCTTGTTATGAGCTCCGCGAACATTATAAAATGACATCAAATATTTTTGTAGATCATGAAAACTCACTCTAATGCTCTTGCCGTGCCTAGTGCAATCTTAACTCGGCTATTCCATGTAAGTGGCTTGCTTTCCTCATCTGACAGATGCAGGAACTCATGCAGAGAACCATTTTTATGGAATTCATAAACCAGCAGGTGCTGCCCATGCTCTGAACAATATCCAACCAGCTCAGTTACATTTGGATTGTGCAACCGGGATATCTCAGAAACAATATCGAGAAAATCTTCAGGATTCTGGAGTGCAGAAGAGTTGATTTTCTTGACAGCAAGAACCTGTGGCATTTCAAAAATTAGAAAGGAACTTATGAGGATGGTTCAGTTACACGGGAATAGAAGATAGTAGCTTCAAACCGAAAGTTTTGAACAAACATAATTGTTCAACTAAATGAATGTTTTTGTTAATGTTAGGTTTTGTGTCATAACATTTTTTCTAACATATCATTTTCAGAGCTAAGTTAAAATCAGAAAATGTTGGACCAAATGTCTTGACATTCGGGACGACATTCTGGTAACTGTTTTGCCTATCTTCACGGACAGATTTCAGGAAAGTGTGACCTTTTTAGCACATGGCAATTGACTTGGCAAAGAGTCTTGGAAGCAGATTGCAAACGAGGAAGACCAAGTCCAAGAAGCAGCATAACTTAAGGAGCAAGACGTGGGAAGAAAAAGTCCAAGCAGTTGAGTTTTTTGTGCCCCAAGCTACTGCCTCTCGTGTCCTATTTTAGCTCAACATCCACGACCTGTTGATGAGTCTTTCAAGGGAACTTTCTACTATAAATAGAGAGGTCACTTCAAGGATTCAACATCCAGAATTTCAGAGTGAAAAAGATATAGAGATCTCCACAAATATCGATCAAGTAGACTGGATCGTTGTGTTGCCTGTATTTGTATTTGTGACGACATTATAATTGCTACTTATACGACATTATAATTGCTACTTAGATTCTAGATTTGTTCCTTCATTGAAGCAATTGTAATGAGGTGTCGATCACTTCTAATTAGATAGATTTTTCAGACATAAGTCATCTGCGACTTAATTTTTTTTATTCCTTTTATATCATCTTGTAACATTGTAAAGAAGGAATATATCAATTGTATATATATATACAATACCTTTGATCATTGACCATCATGGGTTATATTAATATATAACCTATAAAAATTAAACTTTTGTGTTCTTTATCTAACTTTAATTCTTTCAAAGGTTTTATGTTTTATCCAAATGTCATAACGACATTTTAGCTGACATTTGACACTGTTTCTGCATACGTTCAGTTCTACTTTGATGTTTGTTTTTATTTAATCCATAGTATTAACCCACGGGACCCAACAATTTTATTATCAAATTTTTGTTCTTTCATTGACTTTAGATAGGTATTTTTTTCTTATCGAACATTTATCTGTCATTTCAACTATATTGCTTAAACATTCATTAGCAGCACATAACAAATTCATGGTATGAAATCCATATTCAATTACAAACATTTTCTTTTCATAGGTAGTCAGTCAGTCATAACTCATAAGAGAGAAATCATACCTTTCCATCATCGAACTGAGCCCGATAAACACGCCCAAATGATCCCTCACCAATAAGGTTATCAACACTGAAGCTATCAGTCGCTATCTGTAGGTCTGCGATTGAATATTGTCTAGCATTTATTTTAGCTGTATTGACTTTCTTGGGTGGGACAATTGGTTTTGCCACTATATCATCTTCATCAAATGACTTGTGACGTTCAATAGGTGGAGGTCTTAGATTTACTACTGCAGGAGCTTCAAATGCTTTCACACTTGGCGCAGCGGAAGCTTGATTAGTTTTCAACTCTGCAGCCAAAAATGGACGATGAGCAGAAAAGGAAGCACCAGACTCTCAAGTGTTACAAATAGGCAAATGCACAATCAGGTTCAGATTAATGAGACATGGAAGTGAGATGAGGCTTAAAAGGCATAACTATGAACAACCGACTGATGAAGTTGAGAAAAGCAAAGAATTAGAATTTGCAAAGAGACGAATTTGGTTGTGAGCACAAAATGGGCTAGAATAGAGAAACAATTTTGAAGCTATGCATGTGAAGATGATTCTTCAATTTACTGAAAATTGCATTTTGAAGCAATAGTAGTTATATAAAGGTCAATTAGATTTATGAAGAGAATTAGTGTCATACGAAGACAAACCATCAAGGGGAGCTGACTTATAAATCTTCAAAACAAGCATATGACCAGATCCACTAGAAGAGACCATAAAGCTAAAGTTTTCTTTCATCCCACTGTCAGCTTCAACAGGTCTAAACATCAGTTCTGATTTCAACAATTAAGTTCTTGAAACTTTTCAGTAAGAACTTTTGTTTCATTGGAAGATAGGACCTGTCACATCTGTGCAGTTTTATATTTCAGTAGTAAATTTTGTTCCTTCCTTGGTGCTTTTCTTTTATATCGACGATCGTAGCTGGCAAAGTTTTGATCTTAGTTATACATCACTTAAAGTTATGAACACTAAACACGCAGTGATTAAGCACAAAGGTCAAGGTTGATTCTCCAAATTCACTTCAGAACATTTTCTTTTTACGCAGCAAGTCTATCTTACACCTTTTCTAGCAGGTTATATGAATGAGGTTAATGATACTATGGTTGATTGTTATGTTCAAATAACTAAATAACAATCACAGAGACCATGACAGGGTCTAATAAACATCTTAACTCACAAAACCAAGCAATTATGAAAAGATATACCGTGTACTTCCTGTGAAGCAAGAGGAACAAATGGCTGATTGTCATGTTTTTCAATGTCCGTTGATAACCGTCTCGATCTCTTCTTGATAACAAAGAATGCTACAATTGCCCCAACAACTAGAATTGATATCACTATGCCCGCAATGGCTCCACCCCCGATCCCCGATTTACCACCACCATCACCACTGCTTCCACCATCAGAAGGGCTATTCTTGCCTCCTGAATTGTGGTGTGGCCTGCTTGCCGGGGGTGTGCCAGGTGGAGGAGGGGGTGCAGGTCCTGAGTTCCACGAGTTACCATTTGTTCTGTTACAAGAGTGTCACAAACCCTGAATAATTCAGAAAGCACTTTCGAAATAAATTTCAAGAATAAAACCAATCACGCTAACATAAGATACTTACTTCGCGATCCCTTTCAGCTGATTAGGAACCCAGCCAGTAAAATGGTTGTTCTCAACATTCCTAAAGCATAAAGGAACACACATGACTTTCAACCAAGCTTTAGATCGAGACTCTATAAATAAGATAAAATATCAATGATAATATCTACCAAGAGGCATAGACTCAAAACTCACAAATCGTCAAGAGGAAAATTGGCTAAGACATCAATAGTTCCTGTGAACTGGTTGTTCTGCAAATACCTGCATGATTCAATATATAAACTTCACCATTGAAGGACTCAACCAATCGTCTACAAGGACAAAGCAGAAAATTGTTATCTCACATTTTGTGCATGCTAGTCAGTGTCTTGAAGCTTTGAGGAAGATCACCCGTCATAGCATTGAATGAGAAATCCCTGAAGCATAAAGTTTAATCAATGAAAACTATGCGACAAAGAATGATTAGCTAGTCATTTTGAGGTTTTTAAGACTTGGCCTAAGAATATCTCAAAATATATTCAGCTGCTTAGTTAACTTAATTGGGACAACCGCATAATTCTACAGATAAGAACAAGGATCGGATCCGGGTTTTATGATATTGACTTTCGTTCCCAAAGAAACAACTCAGATGGAAGAAAAAAAGTGTATTAATGAGCTAAGAATGGCATGTTTTACCTACGACAACTCATATAAGACCACAACTTGGTAATATTAAAACACTCAAGAAATGGCATGAGAGGAAGATAGGCCTTACAATGTGTTGAGAGAAGACAGAGAGTCGAATGCAACAGTCACTTGTCCTTGAATTTGATTATGACTGACATCTCTACAGCCAGATACAAATATTGCAGTCATTGAAAAGCTTAACCTTAAAAACAAAAGCTTGCTGCTGGAAAGCAAAATGCAGTACAAAGATTTTACATACAAGTATCGGAGGGAAGTCATCTGTGAAATGGAATATGGAAGGGCGCCATTAAACCCATTATTAGCAAGGTTTCTGCATTGCAAGGCAAGGTTTAAGAGAGATAACAGGAAAAATAGAGTCTGGAATGACGAGAATATACAAATTATGAAACATACAATCTTTGCACATTTGGAGGAAGCTGATATGGTAACTGGTTTCCCAAATTGTTATTGCTTATGTCACTGCAAAGTCCCAAAGATTAAACGTGTGTAAGAATTTGATATAAATCAAAAAGACATCTATGAGGACATTATTGAAGGCCATTCATCTTACAAATTAGTCACAGATGTAAGACTTGCTAATTGGTACCCGAGTGAACCAGAGAGTCCAAGACCTGATAACTTGCTGAAGGAAAATGAAAAAGGAAGCAAGCATCAGAAATCACCAAGTCAACAATTCCAAGAGTTGAAACAACATGCTGAAGAAGATAAAGAGGGAAAACATAAAAAATACTCTTATAAAGATAAGGAAGACAGAAACTCACATTTCAGTAACTCTGTTGCCCGAGCAAGTAATGCCTTTCCAGGACTGACTACAAGGATCACCACCATTGGCAGTCCATTTTGTTAGCTGTCCAGGTGAATTTAGGCTGCCATACATAACTCTCAGAGCAGCAGCTGAAAATCAACGTGCCACCAGAAAAATTAGACTGAAATCCAAAAGAAAATGTGTATTTTGATTCACATAGCTTCAAGAGAAATAAAACGTTGGACAAACTGTTCATGAGCGTTGTCTCTACAAGACATCAACAACCATGGTGGAACGCAATAAGTGCATTGATCAACCCATTAAAAGGTAAACCTATTTTTGTATCATCTCGGGAGAACAGTCTTTCAGTTATAAAGTCGTTGCTCCATTTTTAACCTTTCTGTTACGGCCCACCACCACTACCCTGTCCCTTCCAATGGGCAGAAAGAAGAAAAACATAAATATTCTCTAGTAACTTGGCCAAAAATAGTAAATCAGACACTAACGCTTGCATTAGGGTACATTGTCTCCCTCACACCCTAACTTCCTGGACCCGCGGATACTTTGTGCACCGGACCGCACTTTTTTAGTGAAATACGTCAGACGCAGTTCCATATGTCAGCTCCCAGGATGAATGGAAGTAATAATGCAACGATTCAACCATATTAGAAGTCCACCGACAAGACCAAATGATAATCCAAGAGAGCTCCCTCTAATTAATTCATGATTGATAAAAGAAAATAAACTATCTAAGACAATATATAAGTAACGACTTCCCTAATTGCTGAGTTGAGTCTTATCACTCTAGTTTACTCATTAATTTTCCAAATCAATCAACTGATCCGTAATCATATACACAAACAGATAATAAATGAGAAAATAGGTTACCGTCATTTGGATCTGTGTCAGCAATAACATAGTTATAACAACAAAGCAGAATAATGCCAATGAATAGCAGCAACCTCATCGTTTCTCTGCGTTTTGCTCCGCCACCACTACCACAAAAAGGCTTTCCTATTTTTATTTAGACTAATTTCCTTTATAATAATGGGAGTATTTATTTTTATAAAAAAAGAGATGAGGTCGTTGGGTGGTAGCCATTCCAAACAAAAGCTGGCAGGCACGATCCAAAGCCACACCGAAATACTAGTAACAACAACAACATACCCATTAGAGTATACACAGATGTGGAAACTATTTTTGAGAGACTCAGCTCAATACAAATCATAAGCACAAGCAAAATAAGAGAGAATATATTTCATTTTAGAATAATAATTATTAGAATTTATTTCTGTACCCAACAGTAATATGATACCAATCAGTCGTTTCTGACCTTTTACAAAAAAAGGAGCTAAGTACTAGTAGAAGAAATTAATCTTCAAAGTCAAGCTGCTTCTAAGTATTTTAGTTTTTTTTTTCTTTTATGAAACTGAAATTTCCCTGGTGAACATAGTTACTCAATACGGAAGTACCCAAAATATTCCATTGATCAGTACCCCATAGTTGATCAATTACTAATTATTTTTTGTAAAATCAATTTTCTCAAAACTAATAGATAACTTAATTTTGTGTTAAAAGCAAAATGCATCAGATCTTGTTTGACAGTAATTTTATGGTATCTATAATTGGCATTTATTTAACAGCATTCAGATTTCCTTTTAAATGATTGCTTCATAAAGTGGGCATCTTTAACTTTCCATTAAATAGTTGGAGCAACAGTCTTCTAGTACCAGTTACATGAACGTCGTTATACAGTAGTAGTACACCACAGAATACAAAAAGAAAACGAAAAGGGCGCTAGTCGCGGCAATCCGTTAAAGTGACGGTTTTGTCTGTATCTCTTGACCAACTGGACATTCACCTCATCCTCTCCCTCGTTTTGCTAACATAGGACAATCTTATCAATTTTTCCGAGGACCTCCACACCCCGATTCGACAGGATTGTGAAAGAGTTAATCATGGTAACTCAATTGGACAATCTTATCAATGAATACATAACACCAAAGTTGTAAACTCATTTTTGTCCTATTAAATTAAATTGTATCTATTCTAACAGTCAACTACATTGAAGACTTGGAGTAACTGTTAAAGTTGTTGTCATGTGACTTCATGAGTTTGTTAGTAATCTGTATTGCAAAAAAACAGTAAATAATAGTAACTGAAAATGAACAGAATCAGTGTTGGAAAAAATATTTTCCAGAATATAATCGAGTCCACTTAGTTCAAAGTGTGTCCTTAAGAAAATTATTCCCCTCACAGTACTCGAGATTGATAGAATATCCCCCTCCCAGTATAGAATGATTATCTTACCAGAATAGTAGTACTCCAAATTCAGGTAGCGGTGAACCACTCAACGGCAGTGTATCACACAAAATGTATTCGTGCAGAAGAAGAAGGAGTTTTGTAGTTCAGAAAATTAGTAAATAAAATTCTGAGGAATCAAACAAATATATAGCCATGGAAGTACTGTTTCTGAAGGTTTACAACCCTTCTGAACAGTCACAAAAGTGGTGGAACTTATTAATAAAGCATTCATCATTTCCTTTAATGTTCGGTTTTTTCTTTTCGCAATTCCATTTGATTGTGGTGTGTAAGGGGCAGTAGTTTGACGAATAATTCCATATTCTAAACATATCTCTGCAAAAGGAGATTCGTATTCTCCACCCCTATCACTTCTAATCATTTTTATCTTTTTGTTCAATTGATTTTTCACTTCGTTCTTGTATTGCTTAAATGCACCGATTGCTTCATCCTTACTATTAAGCAAATACACATAACAATATCGAGTGCAATCGTCAATAAAAGTTATAAAATACTTTTTCCCACTGCGAGATGGTATTGACTTCATATCACATATATCTGTGTGGATTAAGTCTAAAGGATTTGAATTCCTATTAATAGACTTATATGGATGTTTAACAAACTTAGATTCAACACATATTTCACATTTTGATTTATTGCACTCGAATTTAGGCAATACTTCTAAATTAATCAATTTTCGCAAGATTTTGTAATTGACATATCCTAAACGAACATGCCATAAATCATTTGACTTCAATAAGTAAGACGAAGCTGAATTCTTATTAATACGTGACTTTTCACATGTAATGTGAACGTGATTCTTCACATGTAATGTGAACGAGGCGCTTCACATGTAATGTAAACGAGACTCTTCACATGTAATATGAACGAGACTCTTCACATGTAATGTGAACGAGACTCCTCACATGTAAAGCACTAAGGATGTAGCCCTCCATTTTTAAAAAAAGATAGTACTCTTTAGTTTTCACTAATTAAATATAGGGTAGAGTAGCCACAGTCAACTTTGGACTTCCAAAATATTGATCACGTGAAAAGGGACAACATCAAACGTGATGAACATGAACTTTGTCACACAAACATACTGCATTGACAGAGGTTGTACATGTACTCCTTTTATTTACCACATTGACATTTCACATGCTTCCAGTAAATTTTGATTTCTTTCTTTTTCTTTCTTTTCTGACTGAAGGACTTGACTCTGAATCATGTCCTGGTGACTTCCCAGAGGGTGGAAGAAATATACCCTTGATATTTCTTGTCTCATCAGGAGAATCCCCAGAGGGTAGAAGACATACATTAGAAAGAATTTCTCCCTTGGTATTTCCCGTCTCATGATTTCCGTTTATGCTAGCATCCAAATTCTCAAACCCAGAATAGTAATTGAATCACAAACTTAAACAATGAAGATTTAATTTCTTCAAATCGGAGTATAATTATGAACTTTGGTATTCCAACAAAGTTTTTATATCTTCGAGTCAGAATACTAATATTCATATGGAGTAGAAAACTACACAAGTTTTAATCTCCTTAAACAGTATACAGAATAGCAAACAACAACGATGAAATTTTTATGTTCTTCAAATCGTTGTACAAGTATGAACTTTAATATTCCAACGAAGTTTTTATGTCTTCAAGTTAGAATATGAAATTTCATACGGAGTAGAAAATCACACGGGTTTTAATCTCCAAAACAGAATATAGATTAATAAAAAATATATAATTTCCTTAAGATTGTTAGTAATCTGTATTGCAAAAAACAAGTAAACAATAGTAACTGAAAATGAACAGAATCAGTGTTGGAAAAAATATTTTTCAGAATATAATCGAGTCCACTTAGTTCAAAGTGTGTCCTTAAGGAAATTATTCTCCTCACAGTACTCGAGGTTGATGGAATATCCCCTTCCAGGATAGAACGATTATCTTACTAGAATAGTAGTACTCCAAATTCAGGTAGAGACGAACCACTCAACGGCAGTGTATCACACATAGTTTATTCGTGCAGAAGAAGAAGGAGTTTTGTAGTTCAGAAAATTAGTAAATAAAATTCTGAGGAATCAAACAAATATATAGCCATGGAAGTATTGTTTCTGAAGGTTTGCAACCCTTCTGAACAGTCACAAAAATGGTGGGAAATAAAATAAAATCGGGAATCACTAATTTAACTTCGAATCGAAATTTCAGATCGCAGATCGCGGCCGAATGATCTGACCTTCTCCGCACCGCTGATCCTGCATGACTTTCTTTTAATTAATTAATTAAATAATTAAAATTAAAGAAAATTTGATCCAAAAAGATTATCAATCAATCATTTGACCAAATCCGAATTCGAAGCCGAGCGAGCGACGACGGCGCGAGGGATCCTTGCCCCCTCAACCCTTTTAGTGACTAGAGAAGGTGTAATGTAATATATATACATCTTTCTTTTCCTTTCTTTTTCCGATGTGGGACAATTGTTTCAACCAAAGCAAAATGGACCTTTTACATTCCCTTCACTTTTTATCCCATCATTTCTCATTCACCAATATCAAAACCCAACAGAGTTCAAATCGGGGAAACAGTCTCTGACAGAAATGCAAAATAAGACTACGTACAACAGACACTTATGGTTTGATCCTTCCCCGAACCCCGCACACAGCGATATCTTAGTGTTGTCCTTTTATTAGTATAGTAACGGAAAACATGCTATTGCGTATTTGATAAAGCAAATGGGGAAATTTTGTTTTTAGGATAATTCTTTTTCGAGAAATATGCGATATGCTCTACTTTGTGGACGTTATAGTTAGTAATTTCTTAGACTCAACTATGCAAGTGGACCATGCATAGTAATTAACTAATTATGTACCGTGATCTCAATTGATCGATGTAGCTTACATATAGGTGAAAACGAAGAAGGAAATTTCAAATGACTTTTAATATTTGAGTGGAGCATAAGTATGCCAAATAGTAACTATAAATAAACATTTATAAAGATGAAAGCAGAATGAGAATAGGAAAAACAAAGTGAGCCCCTAATATCTTTATCGAATACGTAGCTTTAACACCGGCTCTACCCTGTATTCATATCTTTGGTTTTTCTTTTTGGGAAGTAGGCTAAATTTTCAAAGTTTTCCTCAAGTAATGACTACATGAGGTGGGGGCTCTTTGTTGCTTTTTTTGTTTTTCAGAGCCCCATGAAGTATGGCCGCTTGGCAGTAAAAGGAGTACATTTTCACATCAAAATTAGGTAGACGTGATTCTTTGAAGAAATTGTCTCTTTCTTTGCAATCAAAACCCTGCAATTACTCGTATATCTCTAATTACCTTTCATTAGTTATGTGCGAAACTTTTTTTTAAAAAAAAAACTGAACAATTGCATGCCGACGTATTAAATGGTCCTAATCTATTAGCAACTTTGAAGAATGGAGCTAAGATCTAGAAACAAGTCAAGTACTACATATTAAATTGGAAGTACTCACCATCGTAAATTAGTGAATTATTATGAAGAGTTTTAAGGGTTTAAATGTAAACACATACGCCACACGGTGTCCTCTTTTCGAATTAACATTTTCAGTCCTACCATTAGTTTGAAATCACGTTTCCACAATCATTTGTTGTGTGATATGATATTTCCTCTATTTGTCTTCACTTAATCATAGTTCCTTCCAATCAAATCAAATTTCGTAAGATGAGTTGTGAGCAAATAGTGTTTCTTTATCTTATTTTACGTGTCATTATGTGAGTTAAGCATAAGCCAGTAGTCTTTATTTGGTATTAAGCATTTAATATTGTCATAATACAGTTTTTTTAAGGAAATGTTGTATAAATTGAAATACCAATTAGTAGAGACTAAGTTTTAGTCATATCTGCTTACTTTAGGTTCATTTTTTGTTAGGAGTCCCTTAGCCTTGTCAAAGATTTTATCTGTCAAATTTTATTTCATGTAATATTAAATTAAAACGAGTTTGACAATAATGATTCATATGGCCAAGAAAATATATGAAATCATAAGATATTGACAAAGATGGTCAATTGCGTTAATTTGATAATGTATTGTCCCATTGAATAAGCATCAACGAAACGCGCATTAGCAAATACAGCAGCATAGGAGCTGGTGGCATGTATTCTAGCAAATTCGAATGCTACTATTATTATTATTTTACGCTCTAAAACAAAGATTGGTAAACGATTTAATTATATAACATAGTATAGAGAAAGAAAGACAGGCGCGTAATGCATGTACTTAATGTCTTAATGGAAGGCCACAAAGAAAATGACTTCCATCGTCAAATTTGCTAGAATACATGCCACGTTGTAATTCCCTTTCATTTCGCTTTCTCTACCCATATATAATATTAAAAAAAAAATCTCTCTATATGATAGTAGTATAGATTTTCTAAGGATAATATTTAAATGGATAAATAATTCAATCGATTATTCTTGTCCGTCCTGCGATACGATATCCTTCTTTTCCTTTTTCCTCTAGTAGTAACTTCTTGCTTTGCTTACAGATGAATATCTAGTGGGTAAAGATGCCTTCTTCCTGTAGCAGAAAAGTGAAGCCTTCCCTCAACCCTACTTTCTCTTACAGGTTCGCTAATCAAAGGTGTCTGGTTCTCACAATCTTGTTGGACAACCAATTCTAAGAAAAGACTTTCTTGCCAACAAGATTCCAAGCTCAAATGTGACTGTTCCTGCGCCTGAATCTGATGCAAATGAACTTTTATTGTAAAAGGGAAGGAGCTCAATCTGGGTCACCTGTATCCGTCCTGGGGTACAAAAGCGCCCTCATATCTTTGCGAGGACATAACTCAGGATGAAATCGAAAAGCTAGGACCAAACTCATGATTAGGGATCATCATCCGCTTTTAAGCTCGACAATGACATAATCCGTATTGGAAACCTTTCCCACATAAAGGAAAAGTTCTCAAAACTTAACTTTATTGTAAAGCTCGACGCGAAAAGTGTTTTAAGGCGCATTAATCAAGCTTTTCCGGATTAAGGTTAGAAAGCGTAATCAACCAAGCCCGAGCGGCAATAGCATATCGTTGAATTAATCGTGTAAAGCGAATGGTATTCTGTTTTAAGTTCGCTCAATCCTCGCTCTGAAGGCTAAACTTGATAGACCTATTTTAAAAGTGGCATCATTGTAGTCTCTGGGCGAAAAAAGGGAGGTGTCTGATCTGAGTCCATCTTCTTTTTATTTCCATTTGCAACTTCAATTCTGGGCGAACTTGGCGTCCTTTTTTAGAAGCAGAATGAGAGGGTATGTTTTTTCTGTAAGGTTAGGGAGAAAATGCCGGATGGATATACGAGAGCTTGCCCAAGAAGCTTTTTTGGTCTCAATTGAACAGATCGAGCAAGCTCGAATTGACGTAATATGAAACCTATTAGGCCAAAAGTTCCATGGAGAGTAACAAAAGTCCACAGACCCCCCCCCCCCCCCCAATTGACACCAACGAGTAAAATCTCCTTGGGCTTTAGGACCCCATAGTAACAACAACGAATGTGCAAAACTATTAGCATGAGTAGAAAATGCGGCAGTTAAGAAATTGTAGCCTTCCAAATAAGAACTGGCCAATTTATTCCTTCCATAGAGAGGGGGAGTGGAAGACTCCTTTTCTTTTAGTGGAGTCCTTGGGACTTCATGCCTTACGGAAGGAATGGGCCTTGGGAAGGAGTCCTCCGATCTTGGATACTCGGAGTCGTTGACTCCTTCTTTGCCCTCTTCTTTGAGACCTTGACAGAAGGATCTCTTCCTTCCATAGGACGGTGTGCTTGGACACTTTGCGCCTTCGGCTCTTGGGGAATCGTAGATCTTCCAGTTCCGCCTTCGTTGTACTTTAACATTGCCCAAGCGCCATACAAAAGGTCTTATATGTGTCATGTCTTTTTTTTAATAGGGACACCTCCGAATGAGGGGAAAGCGTACACCTCCCCTCTCCCTACGGTCAAGGCCCTCGTACAGTTCTGAGCGCTGCGGTAACGAGCCGTAAGAAAGATGAGCAGAGCATTTCTTCCGCCGGCCTTTATAGAAGTAGGGGAGTGTGGTGAGATAGATAGACGTCCAATCCTGCAGCAGCTAGTCGCTCGACCTTAGTCTTGGGTTGATCTCATACTTCAATCAACCCCTTCGTATTTCGGTCCAATCAATCGATCGATCAAGAGGCTAATCTCTTTTGTTTGGGCCGGTAGCTAAAAGAAAGTCCTCGCTTTCTCTTGAACAAGGGAATGGTAGCATAGCGTTAGCTTCAATTGAACAAGCTCAATCTTGGAAAAAAAAAGTGGTAGGCCGACGTTGAACGCTTCAACTTGGCCATTGAAGAAGGCGCGGTCAAGCAGAGACTAGGCCAATTTATCGCCATCGCCATGGTTTAAGCTTTAGGCTCCATAGACGGAACTCTGTTTAGGTATTAGGGAGGGGAGGATGCCTCTACGCTATTTGTTAGTACAATAATTAGTGGAGAAAAAAAAAGCAGCACTGTCACTGTTACAACTGTTGGTTTTAATATTGGTGAATGGGAAATGATGGGATAAAAAGTGAATGGAATGTAAAAGGTCCATTTTGCTTTGGTTGAAACAATTGTCCCACATCGGAAAAAGAAAGGAAAAGAGAGGTGTATATATTACATTACACCTTCTCTAGTCACTAAAGGGTTGAGGGGGCAAGGAACCCTCGCGCCGTCGTCGTCGCTCGCTCGGCTTCGGCTTCGGTTTGATTGATAATCTTTTTGGACCAAATTTTCTTTAATTTTAATTATTTAATTAATTAATGAATTAAAAGAAAATCATGCAGGAACGCGGTGCCATAAGTACTGAGAGGCTACAGATCTTTCGGCAGCACCCGCGGTGCCGATGTGGAAATTTCCTGTTCCGAAGTTAAATTAGTGATTCCCGATTTTATTTTATTTTCCACCATTTGTGTGACTGTTCATAAGGGTTGCAAACCTTCATAAACAGTGCTTCCATGGATATATATTCGTTTGATTCCTCATAATTTTACTTACTAATTTTCTGAACTACAAAACTTATTCTTCTTCTGCGAATAAATTATGTGTGATACACTGCCGTTGAGTGGTTCGCCGCTACCTGAATTTGGAGTACTACTATTCGGGTAAGATAATCGTTCTATCCTGGGAGGGGATATTCCATCAACCTCGAGTACTGTGAGGGGAATAAATTCCTTAAGGACACACTTTGAACTAAGTGGGCTCGATTATATTCTGGAAAATATTTTTTCCAACACAGATTCTGTTCATTTCCAGTTATTATTGTTTACTGATTTTTTGCAATACAGATTACTAACAATCTTAAGGAAACTATAATTTTTATATTAATCTGTATTTTGTTTTGGAGACTAAAACCTGTGTGGTTTTCTACTCCGTATGAAATTTCATATTCTGACTTGAAGACATAAAAACTTCATTGGAATATTAAAGTTCATACTTGTACAACGATTTGAAGAACATAAAAACTTCATCGTTGTTGTATTCTGGTTTGCAGATTAAAAACTTGTGTAGTTTTCTACTCCATATGAATATTAATATTCTGACTCGAAGATATAAAAACTTCGTTGAAATACTAAAGTTTCATAATTATACTGTGATTTGAAGAAATAAAATCTTCATCGTTTAAGTTTGTGATTTAATTGCTATTCTGGTTTTATTAACTAAAACGGTTTGTCGATTTGACAGTGAGAAACGAATAATAGCAATTGAGACTAAAACTACCTATGCAAATACTGCATCAGCGGTTACTCCTACAACCCGTACCGTTGTGCCACCGGCTGAGAAACCTGCGAAGTTCACCGGTGCCAACTTTAAAGGATGGCAGCAAAGAATGTTCTTTTGGCTTACCACCCTTGGTATGCAAAAGTTCACCAGTGAGGACCCTCCCGTGCATGCCGCCGACATGCCTAACAATCAACAGTTCATGGTTACTGAGGCTTGGAAACATGCTGATTTTTTGTGCAAAGGCTACATTTTGAGTGTCTTAGAAGATTACTTGTACAACGTCTACAGTGCAGTAGAGACTTCCAAAGAACTATGGAGTGCACTTGAAAAGAAGTACAAAACCGGAGATGCTTGCTTGAAGAAGTTATGGTTTCCAAATTCCTAGACTAGAAAATAGTGGATGGAAAAACCGTTGGAACTTAAGTTCAAGAGCTTCAACTTATCTTCCATAACCTTATTGTTGAAGGTATGGTAGTGAATGAAGCGTTCCAAGTGGCTGCAATGATTGAGAAGTTGCCGCCCTCATGGAAAGATTTCAAGAATTATCTTAAGCACAAAATAAAGGAAATGAAGTTGGAGGATCTTGTGATTCATCTCAAGATCGAGGAAGATAACAAAACCGCTGAGAAGAGTGTCACGACCCAACCTAGGGCCATGACGAGTGACCGAGCTTAACCTGCCCGATAACCTAACTTATGTTACCTGTACTCACACATGGCATTCAATAGGGTTTTTGTAACTAAGTTTGAAAGCTGTAAATAGAATACCAAAGTCCAACTGTAACTCAAAACATACTTATATATATGTAACATGTCACAAGGTAAGCCAACGAGGCTGCCGATACTTCTGTACAACAAAACAATGGCCGGCAAGGCCAAACAGTACCCATGACACCCACGCTGTCTGCAGACTACTAGAAAAGTATGATCGTGCATAAGTTATGGGACAGGGCCCCGTCGGACCCAGGATGTATACAAACAAAATTATACCAAAACATGAACAGTCTCTGAAGCAAGTGAAGTTGTCTGACTCTCAATGCTGACTCCTCCTAGGTGGCTGGATCGTGTAACCGCATCCCTAAACCTGCGGGCATGAAATGCAGCCCCCCGAAGAAAGGGGTCAGTACGAAATATGTAAGGCAATACTAAATCATAAAACAAGGAAAAGCGTAACAGTAAGCTAGTTTAGAAAGCAACCTGGGAGTAACCTGGAACAGCACTTTGAACCATGTCATATGGTCCCTTACACAAATTCTACCATACTTAATATAAGTATAGAATATCCTACTCGTAGCCGCTTCCGGCTAATAACACAATAGTTCCTTCGGACGGCCGCTTCCGAAGTAGTCATGATGGCCCCTTCAGGCAGCCGCTTCCGGCTTAGCTAGGGTGGCCCCTTCGGGCAACCGCTTCCGACTTAAGAATATCATAATCCAGCTGATCAGGTGGGACAATAACAATACATATGATATACAATATAAATATGTAATGAAGTTACAAAACGTTGCACCCCTTTCAGAGTGGTTTCTATTACAACTCTCTTTAGAGAGATTTTGAGAACAAGTTTTAGAGTTTCCTTCATTTACCATTTGCTTTGTAATAAACATGTAAGTATAATGTATCGCAAAAGCTTCTTTCAAATTATCAACAAGAGTATAACATGAACGAAACAAGACATTGGATATCAACTTCACATCCAACTAAGAATAAAGTACTTATGTTTTACATTCTTTAGGTGTCATATAAAAGGGATCATGCCAAAATATGAAAGAAGGGTTAGCCTTACATACCTTATTTATGCCTAAAGCTAATCCTCGAGTCCCTTCTCGAGCTTAATCAACTAAAATACCATCAACAATATATGGATTTGGACATCATCTCTCCTATAATCCTACCAACCCAACAATTTCAAATTAAGCTAATAACCAACAACAACAATAAATCTAACAATTTACAACAATAATATGACTAAACTCATTTTACAATTCTATCCAAAACAGCCCCTAAATTGCAACGCCTTAATATTCGGTATACGATAATTATAACTATATTTCTAACACTTTAATCTGTTAAATCTCCACGTAATCATATCAATAACAATGATGAGAAAATAATACATACCTTAGCTGCACCTCAACCACGAAAATATCATTCCCCAAGTTCAATATTTAGCTTGAAACGATGACGACAACTCGTATTACACTTTATCCTTCACGAGCCTCAGGATTCGGGACCTCGAACTTGATCGAACCCTTGATTTATCTCTCTAACTCTCCTCACTCTCTCTCTCAAAAATATTCTATATCTTTTGGCATGCAATAAGGAAGATAATCGGTGAAAATTTTCCTTAAATAGCCAAGGAAGTGGGCCTGACCCGACTTGGAGTCGGGTTGGACCGAGCCCACTGCCAGTATGACCTTTCCTCCTTAAAACGTCCATAACTTTTTATCCCTAGGTCGCATGAAGGCCCAAGACCTATGATTGGAAAGGTATTTCAATTATCTACAACTTTATTTTTTGTGTTTTCACAAATTCTCAACGTATAATGGTGTGTTGGCCTCGTAAAGCTAGATCACCCGAAAACGTATCCTTAAATCATCCTTTTGGAGTGCTTATACTCATATTTGGCTTAAGTGTCCCCCTTAATACTTTCTAAACTTCTATGTACTATTCATATAACTTGTCATATGCCCTTTATAAAATCCCGATATGTGGGGCCCACCTTAACTTACGGTTACGAGGCTTTTTGTTAAGTAACGTATTAACCAACTTACATCATATGGCCTCCACTGTCGTCTATATGTTATTCTTATACATATATAACAGAATCTTCATCCCTAATCCCTGTATATCTTTACCCTCCCCTGAGCCCATACTAAGTCATCTGCGGTCTCGGTAACACAAAATTTTTTCTGGGGTGTAACAAATAGGTACCGTAAGTCTTCACCAATTGAAGGGGCAAACATCGTTGAAGATGCTGCTCCGAAAAAAGAACAAGGAAAGGAAGAGGCCTTCTGGAAAGGAGAAGGATTCTAATAAGAAAAAGTTCAAGGGCAGCTGCTATAATTGTGGGAAAGCTGGCTACAAAGCCCCAGATTGTCGTCTCCCGAAAAAAGACAAGTGAAAAGGACAAGCCAATATGGTGGAAATGAATAATGATATGAATGATCTGTGTGCAATGCTATCATAGTGCAATTTGGTTGAAAACCCAAATGAGTGGTGACTTGATTCTGGTGCCACTCGACATGTTTGCGCTATTAAAAATTCTGTTCATTTTCTGTTATTATTGTTTACTGATTTTTTGCAATACAGATTACTAACAACAACTTACAAGCAAATACCAATGACTACTAGATTGCCACATAATTCGTTGACAAGTGTTTTCCCTGATTAATTTAATGTCGAATGTTGAACTTTGAATATGATTAGACATGATCACATGATATGATATATTTTGAGTTTATCGAGAACATGACCTTTGATAAAATGGTTTGGATATCGTGGATTAGGATAATATATTAGTTGATCGTTCTTTCGCTTTTATTTCCTACGGGATAGGCTTAATTGATAGTCGTACTTGCCAGGAGCGGATTTACATTAATTCAAGGAGTGTCACCTGACACTGCTTTGTCAATTTTTTTACTAGATGTACATATATAATAAATAAATAAATAAAACGGAAATAGAACGTAGAAATATATAAGGACACTATTTGTTAATAAGGTTGTGCATTGGCCTGGTGGTTAGGCATCTACTTGTGTAAGAGGAAGTTGTGTGTTTGAACTCCCCTAGCCTCATTTGTTTTCTCTTACCCATTTAAATTCTAAAAGAAACTTACACTTAAATAAAAGACTCGTGGCCAATAGTATTGTACTTCAATTGAATTTTATTAATATGATTCGAGTTGTCTTTTTATAATATGATGTTATCACGGTGATTTGAAGGGGAGTCTTGGAGTAACTGGTAAAGTTATTGTCATGTGATCAGGAGGTCATGAGTTCAAGTCGTGGAAATAGCCTCTGGCATAAATGCAAGGTAAGACTATGTACAACAGATTCTTGTGGTACGGCCCTTCACCGGACCCCGCGCATAGCGGGAGCTTAGTACATCGTGCTGCCCTTTTTTCCTTTTTTATATATGTTATTATGGTGATTTATTTATTTGTTCACTTTTTCAAATGGTAAACTTGATGTCATGTGACCAGGAAGTCATGAGTTCAAGCCGTGAAAACATCTTGCAGAAATATAGAGTAGGCTGCGTACAATGGACCTTTGTGGTCCGGTCTTTTTCGGACTCCACGCATAGCGGGGTCTTAGTGCACTGGGCTGACATTTTTCTTTTTAAAATAATGTCACTGCTTATAAAAAATAAAAATCCTGCGTACGCCACTGATACTGTCACGACCCGACCTCGGGCCCGCGACTGGTGCCTTACCCCGGACACCCTAGTGATAAAACATCAGAGAAATCAACGGAAATAAAAACTCATAAAACAATAAACAGTGATACTAAAAACAGGCTGACTAAAAAGTCGCCTTACTGCATATATATAAATAAACCTTGAACAGTTATCTTTTACAAACCCTGTCCACAACAGTACTACAGACCTCTAAGAATGTGACAACAACTATGACGGGACAGGGCCCCGCCATACCCCTGAATGTACAAGTACCTACAATGACAGGGGACTATACCAAAAGATAAGCCTCCGGAGAAACGGAGCTTCCCATCTTGAGCTGTGACCACATGGCGAGGATCGTGGCCGGTGTACCTCTACTGCGGCGTGAACGCGGCCCGCCGAAGGAGGTCGAGACAACAGTACCAAGTATGTGGCGAAAATCAGTAATGAAATCATAACGATCTATATAAAGCGAGAGACATGTATGATAACAAACTACGATTACCTGATATATAAGCGATCATGTCAAGTCGTGAATCACGCCTCAAAGTCATCACTCAAATATAACCATGAGTCTCACTTGTAATATCAATCATGCGGTGGAATTCCTTCCTCACTGCCGGCAATCTATGATATAACAACACCAAGGAGTACACATGAACATCAGGTCCCACCTGTGTCATAAGAACCGTCTGGCAATCACGAAGACATAGCTACGAGATCCACCTGCATCATCAATCGGCCGGCAAAGCCAGCTACCAGAACCTACCGTACCAACAATACTATATAACTGTACCACGAAACTGACCGGGGCAAGTACGTAAGCTAACTACCAGATCCACCCTACATCATGAAACTTCGGCCTAAAACTGAAAAACTGCGTCACGAAGCTTACCGGGGCAAGTACGAAGGCCGACTACCAGATACCTCATGCGTCATGTCGCTGACCGGGGCAAGTACGAAAGTCAACTACCAGATACCTTCTGCATCACGAGACTTCGCCATAACACTGACCGGGACAAGTACGAAAGTCAACTACCAGATACCGCCTGCATCAGCCACGACCGGGCAAGTACGAGGGCTAACTACCAGATACCTCCTGCATCAGGAAACCTCATGGATGGCTAGCCCATGAAATAACACTATCAACAGGAAAACGAACCCGCATCATGGCCGCATACCCGTGGACCATCCATCGAGTCAGTATGCCCAAAATGATCAAGAATAACATGACCAGCCCTCCATCGAGAGACGCGATAGCAAAATGATACAATACTTGTACAACAAGGCTATTATAAGCAAACATAGGCAAGTTGCTCACACTCAAGATACTTTCATTTTATGCCAAAAATCCGGGTTTTAACCCCAAAGTACTACGTACTTTAACTCTTTAAAAGATCAATTTCTTTCACAAAAGTCACATGATACTAATACCCGTAGTATCAAAATAGAGTAACTATTATTTTAAGTAAACCAAAACAATTTCCATACTTTCTTTTTAAATAAACCAAGACAATACCATGCCTTCTTTTTAAACCAACTCAAGACCATACCATGCCTTCTTTTTAAACCAAATCAAGATAATATCATGCCTTCTTTTTAAACCAAATCAAGACAATATCAGACCTTCTTTTTAAACAAAAACACTTCTCAAAATAATATAAGTTTCAAAACTTCAAATTCTCAAGTCTCTTACTTTTAAATCAAGTCCCATAACGTGGGAAATCAAGTCTCATATCTTTTTAAAACAAATGTCAAGTTACCATTTTAAACCCAATAATAAACCACTCTTTCGTTTTCATAAAGTCGTTATAACTAACTTCCCATAAAGCTATTATAACACTTTATGTTTAAAACCAATCAAATACAACTATAATCATTTATGAGACCAAGAAGACTTATTCTTTAACAACCAAGTACCCATTACTAACGAATAAGGTTTTACAACTTTTCAACACAACTCAAGTCAAGGACACAAAAGGAAATCAACCTCCTTTAACACACGTGCGTCTACCGCACTATATATTTCACAAATAATCATGCTCAAGAGAATAGGAAGAATCACATACCTCCTCGGCTAAATCCACTTGCTAACTTAAATGTGCCGCACGTAGTATGTCAACCTAAGATGACCATAATACGTCTATTAGTTTCTAGCTTCAACGTAGAATATTCTAATTGTAAAGTCCCTTATTCTACGGAAAATTGGACAGCACTTCCTTTGTTTCTACGTACTTTTCCACCTTTTTCAAGGCTCGAATTCAATAACCAAACGCCACTTTTAAGGCCCAACAATTCAACAATACAAAGGGGATTACACGCCTAACTTGGACGTGTAAAATTCTGCCCTACAATTCATAATAAAACAATCCAACTAGTTTAAAGCAATTCCTTGGCTATAACATGCTCACATATCAACTTTTCAAATCCTTTCAATTCAACTCGTTAATTCAACATGTTATATAAGTCATAACCAACTATAACAACGATATACCCTTCCATATATAACATGTAACGATTTTAGCTAACAACCGAATTGATTACAACATTAGTAACTAACATGCCCATTTTCGATTTTCAACAAATCGACATGATCCAAATCTTTTCAAACTTTAATATATAAACCACATGCTCATTTCTTAACTACTATAACTCGTAATCTTCAATTACATAAGAAGGTGAAGGTTTTACCTCAATAAGCCCTCTTTCCGAAATCTTCTTCACGTTAAAATCACCCACACGAACCCTCTACAAGCTTGTCAACATCATTCCTTCTTGTCGTCTTTCCAAAAATTTCATCACACCTAGGGTTTATCACTTTTGGGAGAGAAGAGGGGATTTTCTTAGGAGGAACCTTTGCAAATGACCAAGTCTTCAAGACTTGGTCATGATATAAGGTCTTCCCTTGGTCAAAAGATGGGAGGGACACTTGTCACCCTCCCATAGGCCTTTTCCCAAAATATCTCTGATTTCCCCCCATTTTTCGCTGAAAATCCCGCCTTGGTGCCGCGGCCCTGCAGCCGGCGCCGCGGCGCTGTGACGCCTGATTGGAATACTTTTCCCCCCTCTTCCGCCAGCTGATCTTGCAACGTCCATAACTTCCTACTCTGATGTCCAATCGACGAGCGGTTTGTTGTGTTGGAAACTAGACTCAACGAACTTCATACTGGGCTATTGAAACACCTAAAAACTCCTAATGAACTAGGAGATATACCGCTCCAAAGTTGACTCAAAAACTGTCCAAAAACATTCTGTCAACTTATCTTTCCAATTTCAATTCTCATTTCCTTTCGTACGTTCCCAATACATGACCTGGAATTTCGGGGTGTAACAGATACTTACACCTACTTTTTTATCTGTATTATATAGTAGTTTCTTGTTATTTGATTTCTGTTATACCACATGTGTTCTATTCTCATTGTTGCATTATTTCATTATCATTACGGTTATTTCTTATGAATGTTATGTACTCTTTTACCTTTTTCGTTATTTTATTGTTGTTATTTCTTTTATTTATGTGTTTTTTTTCAAACTGCTTTGAAATATTTTATGCAAGCTGAGACATAAAGTCTTCATATACTCTATTTTTTTTCAAATTTCACCCGTGAATTTACATAGAAAGGTGGAAGATGGGCCGTTTGGGCTGAAGTTGGGCGGGTCAATATGGGATGAAGTTGTAGATGAGTCAATGTCCAACCCGTCCAAAACTTACATGGGCTAAGATGGGCGTGTCAAGTGGGCTAAATGATGGGTCATAACCCAAATTGCCCAACTTGATCCATTACGTTTACAAATTTCAAACTTACTTTCTATGATGTTATTTTTTTTTGTATGACATTTGATTTTTTTCATATTTTTATTTTAAAAATAAGAATATTTTTAAGAATTTTTTTCATTTTTTATAAAAACAAAAAAAAAATGAAATAAAAATTTGAGGATGGGGGTAGGGGCGGCGGGGGGAGGGGGGTAAGAAAATAATTCAATTTTTTTATAAATTGTTTATAAAAGTAAAAAAAGAATATAAACTGAAAATTTAAGAATGGGATAGGGCGGGGTGGGGTTGGGGGAGTTAAGAAAAAATATCATTTTTTTTTTATAAAAGTAACAAAAAATATGAAATAAAAATTTGAGGATAGGGTTTGGGCAGTGGTGTGGGGGGAGAGGGGAGGTAAGAAAAAAAATCGCATTTTTAATAATTTTTTATAGAAATATAAATTTGAGGATGGGGTGGTAGTGGGGTGGGGGTGGAGGGGTAGTGGGGGAGGTAATTTTTTTTTCATATTGGTCCACAATGTCAAGCCTCAACTTGCCCTTTGACTTGGTCCATTTTATCAAGCTACCATTTCCTACACTTAGCCATAATTTCGTCCAAGATGATACATGTGGAGGGTGACACGTGTCGCCCTCCCATTGGTCCATAACATTCCGTTTTCTGAAATTTCCATAATTGGTCAAAATATCGGAAACCTCGTGGGCCCCACAAAACGTAAAATTTCTCGGGTGGGCCACACGTATCCAACTCTGTAAATAAACTTTCATAATTTTTTTTTATTATAAAAGTAATAAAACATATGAAATGGAAATAGGAGAATGGGGTGGGGGTGGGCGGGGTAGGGGTAGGTGAAGGTAAGAAAAAAAATCATTTTTTTTTATAAAAATAACAAAAATATGAAATATAAATTTGGAGGGGGTAGGGCGTGGGGAGGGGTACGGGAGGTAAGAATTTTTTTCATATTTTTAATATTTTTTTTGTAAAAGTAACAAAAAATATGAAATAGAAATTTGAGAATGGGGTGGGAGTGGAGGGGGGTAGGGAGGGGGGTAGGTATTGGTAAGAAAATTTTCATATTTTTTACATTTTTTTTATAAAAGTAACAAAAATATGAAATATAAATTTGAAGATGGGGTGGGATAGAGGGGGGTAGGGCGTGGGGGTAGGGAAGGTAAGAAAAAAAATCATTTTTTTTATAAAAGTAACAAAAATTATGATATAGAAATTTGAGAATGGGGTGGAGGTTGGTGGGGGGGGGGGTGTAGGTGTAGGTAAGAAAAAAATTCATTTTTTTTTTTATAAAAGTAACAAAAAATATAAAATTGAAATTTGAGGATGGGAGGGTTGGAGGGGGAGGGGTAGGGGAAGGTAAGTAAAAATTTAATATTTTTAATATTATTTTTTATAAAAGTAACAAAAAATATGAAATAAAAAATTGAGGATGGAGTGGGGGTGGGGGTAGAGGGAGGTAAGAAAAAAATTCATATTTTTTATAAATTTTTATAAAAGAATTTTTAAATAATTATTTATAAATAAAAATCTTAATCTAGAGTGGAACTCTAATCATTAAAATTAAGTATTTTGATGGGTCAAGTTTGGACATCATTGATGCGCGGTAAGATGCACACACTTTAAACGCAAGTGCACGTTATCGTGACAAGTAGTATAGTCTTGATAAGACCGAATATCGTCCTCAAGGATTTGGGTTCAATTACCAACTATCTATTTTTTGGTATCTATTTGGTAAATTGATAATTGAATGTGTTGTTTATAACTAAGAATTATAAAAGCTATTTTAACTATAAAGATTTACTTCAGTGATGATGAGAATAGGGCTTCCATGTATCCTTACTATCCGCTTATGCTACTTACTAATGCATTAACTTATGGTGTTCTTCTTTTGGAGAAAGCAGGTTTACGAAATCGTTTTATACTCCCGTTAGGGTTATATAAACACTCGATCGATGTCGCGCCTTACCTTTCGGTGATAAGGATAACTCATAGGAGGATTAAGAACAAAAACCTAGTTGGCCGTCACGCATAATGCGCAAAATTAGGGTTGTTAAGCCTCTCATCAACGCTTACATAAATAATTGAGGTATTTTCATCCCCAATCGAGAATGTCTACCCAACTTACAACATATTCACAATCCCCTTTGAATATGATTAGAAATCATATAGTGATAATTAGTTGTCAATTAATTACCAAGAGTTCAACTCGATTATTGGATAGATCTCACAATAAGAAAAATAACCATAAGCGTGCATTAATTTATAACATAAGTTTCTAGTAATTCAACATGGAAAGCCACATAAGAGAATTAGTTCCTAGTCATTGACATGACAAGAACTAATTCAAAGTTCATCATACAAAGCGAAATAAAGAACAAGAAAGGAAAAGAAATTACTAAACTAATGGTATCCATCTCAAGCAAAAGTCTTGTGTTGTGCAGAAGGGAACCTTAAAAAGCTGTCTAGGTTCTCCTTTTATAGTGAAAACCGCCTCCTCTTTTCCCTTGAGCTGGCCTGAATTTCGTCAAAAGACCTAATTTTTCGCGTCGTGGCGCCTGCGACAGGCGCGCTTGAAGTTCTGTCGATCGGGTGTTTTGGCGCGCGGCCCGATATCTGGCATGCGAGGCGCGGTACTGGAACTCTGTAGCTTCTCGGATGTTTAGGCGCGCGGCCTGCATCTGGCTCGAGGCCGCGGCGCTGGATCTTCTGCGACCTCTACGAATAGTGGCGCGCGCCGCTAACTTTGGCAGCGCGCGCTTGTGCAGTCCAATTTTACCCTCGTTCGCCACTTTCTCTGTTTCCAGCTCTGGCACTCCTCTTTTGTCCTCTTTTTGCTCCTTTTCCGTCATTTGGCCATTTTAACCACTTTGACTCAAAAGGACGAAAAACTATCCTAATACGACACTTATATGTGCAAAATGGGACAAAAGATTAACTAAAACTGACTCAAAAGGTGTATATAAAATACACCGATCAAATACCCCCAAACTTAACCTTTGCTCGCCCTCGAGCAAAGATAGAAAGAAATAAAATAAAATACTCAAAGAAACGAAAAATAAAAGACTCACTGTTGTTGACACCCAATTTTGACCCTCCCGTCCAGCCATTAACTATAAAATTACACTAATTTTGTAAAATAATTTTTTAGGATTTTTTATAATAAAATACAACAATAAAACATAAATACAGGCATTAAGAATTAATTTAATAACGATATCGCATCTTACGTAGAGTTTTAAGCACTTAGAGTCTCGCACCCGCATTAATTAACTTTAAGCTTTGTCGTAATTCTTAAATAATTAATAGACGCATAAAATAAATAATTTAGCGATAACGTCGTGTCAGGTAGCATAGCCGCATTAATTAGTAATCATTTGCAATTTAAAGTCAATTAATTTTAGTCTAATACATGCATTTAATAGCGTGGCATTTATAAAGCTTTAAACAATTCTTAAATATCATACTTGCATTTAGCATTTAAATATTTTAATCTAAACTCAACTTTAATTTAATTTAACGTCGCAATAATGCAATAATAAGATTTTAATAGCGCCGCGGTCTAAAGTATTGAGCATTAATTAAATAGCACGCCCGCATTTATTTATTATAACAATTAGATTAATGAAGCACCTAATTATTTTAATCACATTTGTTAATTTAAGTTATCACTAATTAATTAATACACTTGCCTAGAATTAATTAGCTAACTAATTAACCAAGCCTAAAACTAATTAAATAACTTAACTAATCTAATACCCTAATTAATTAACTACCCACCGATTTCCGTCGACCGACCGCTAAGCCCACACCCAGCGTCCGCTTATCTCTCCTCACCCGGACCTTCACTTCATTTCTCTCCCACGCCTCACCTTCACAAAACAAAACCTGAAGCGAAACCACAGGGCTCCTTCCATCGCCGCCAAGACACCAGCAGCCCCGAGATTCTCGCCGGAGAATCCGGGAGCCTTCCCTTACCCACGTACCCTAGCCAGCCCTTCCTTCCATAACCAAACGAATCTTCCACAAATCCCTTCAAATCATTTCCTCACCATAACCGTTCGAATCACACAAAATCAGTAAAAAATCTGGTCGAATCAGCACCAATTTTAGCCCATTCTCAGCCTTACCAATTTTAGAACCCAAATGAGGGCTATAAATACAGAGGCTATAGGCATGCAATGACACAGTGGTTTTAGGGGGGATAGCATCGACCCTTAGCAGCAGTTAGGAGATGGCAGTTTAGGTCAGAAATTGAGACGGAGAGTAGAGCAAAAAGAGGGAGAAGCACAATACGAGAGAGGTCCAAAGAATCGACAAACGGACCATTAGCATCGCAAGTAAGTAAAGCCCAAATCTTTCTCTTAATTCTAGCCAAAAATCAGCAAGCAGCTTTACCCCTTTAGTCGCATCGCAAAGACCAAACCTCCGAGCGAATCCGACGACTTGATACGCTGCCCCGGTTCGCCGCCGGAGAAGGTAAACTTTACTCACACCTGATTTTAGTCTATGCGTGTTCAGTTGTTTGCATCTGTTTTGTATTATCAATTATGTGTTAGTTCTGTTCCTATACAAGCCATTTGGTTAACTTAATGTTTAATACAAGACGATGCCTAATCCTGTTAATCTCTTGTTTTAACATATATAAAAAAAAAAATCATATTATGATGGTTAATATGTTTAGGTTGATACTGGCATTCGTGGCATGCTGGCATTCTTGATTGTGCAGATTGGTTATTGTTGGAGTCCGGGGCATTAATTGTTAAAGCATTTTAGTCGGGAATCTTAGGTTAATATCTGATCTCGTTTGGTCTAAAGACATGTTTCTTGTTTGTTATATGGTATATCTGCATTTGGTAATGTCTAAATGTTTGGTGGCCAGTTAGGATGTCGTAGGATGAGTATCGGTGTGTAAGTTACCTCTGCGTTTGCTTGGGGTAAAGAAATTTGAGTAGGGGAGACTTCAGGTCATATAATTATAAGCGGCCGTATGTTTGAATGCATTCTTCACTATTTTATTGACCATGGTGTATGTTTAAGTCACATAGGTATCATGCCAGGCCTGTGGCAAGAAATCAGCCTAATCAGATGGTTTGAATCTGGAACTGGCATGTCTTGTTCAAGTCGTACCTTAGAATTCTTTAAAGAATGCATTCGAAATAGTTGTTCTTAGTATTCCCTGTTACCATGATATACCTGCAGAATCTAATTACCTAATTGGGTATGTATTAAGTATGTTTCTTTTCCTGGATTGCACTTTGAACACATCCGTTTGTGATTACTCGGTATGCTTGTTTCATCCAAATCATATAAGATGTCGAATTCCTTTCTCCCCGGTGGTATAGCATTGTTTGATTAAATGCGTATGCTTATTAGGTCTTGCCTAGATACATAAGAACTTAATCTTTCTTTGCCTAATCCCATTTTGTCGATTTAGTTGTATTAATAAAGTCTAATAGGCTGTCTTGAGTAATGAAATGAGTCTAGTTAAGACTTGATGTCAGCATTCTATATTGGTTGGCAGACATGAGTCTCAATGCCATGTGTATTATCAAGCACCTTTCTCATTTTAGGACTCAGGTCATCTAAGTTTGCCCCTTTGATTTCCTATTCTTTCTTTTGTCGTTTTCCCTGGAATGCAAATCTGCCTCTTTGAATCCATATTTTGATTACTTGCTGACCTGATAATTTCTTAGTTTTAAATCAATGTGCTTATCTGGCTTCTGTGAATCAACAGTCACGTTATAGTCTAAAAGACTTCAATGCTTGGACAAATATATACTCTCTGTTTGGTTAATACCCGTACAAGACAGTGCTGTTTTGGGCTTTTATATTTGGACCTGCCATCTCGTTTGATTTTAATAATTAAAGCATAAGCATGTTTGAGTATGTAATCGTTTGTTTGGCTTAACGTATACTAATCCTTATCACTTTCTTTTTTACATGGCACGCATCGGAGCAAAAGGAGGAGTCTCATAGCGAGACTCATTGTGCCTTCCATCAATTGAAGATTTGCATTCATCCGCGTCTATGTGCATCCTCACTTCAGAAATTCCCAGAAAACAAATAGGACGGAGTCGTCCGCTTCAACTCCTTTTATTCCCTTAACCTCATTACCTCATTTATGCCTTATTTGTTTATTGCAAATTATTTTTCTAACTTTGTAATTAATAGGAGAACTTCTAGCAATTAGCCTTTGAACATATGAGACGGGAGGTAATTTACATTTAGGAATACACTTCTACTTTATTTGTCTTTTAGGATTGTTAAGCATGTCTAAATTCTGCAACAAATAATTTAAAATGATCTAACTCGCGTCATAAGACCAATTTTGTTTATTAAAATCCATAACCGATTTCTTCCTAAACTCTCAAAAAATCGTCTTAAAACATTCCTTATATAATATTGTACGCAGGCTAGGCAAGATTAATTTAGCTATCAAGATACACATAATTAGTCCATAAAGCATTCTCTTAGCATTCTTTAACATTCCTAGCCCTTTTAGCACTTTGAATCACCCCTTGGCGTTTAATACCTTTAGCATTTTAGCATTTAGCACTACTTTTAGCATTCTTTTACCCTTTAACATTTAGCATTTTAGCGTTTTTAGCACCTTAGCATTACTAGCACCCTAACACCCTATTAGCATTTTAAACACCCTTTAAATTTTAGTATTCTTTTAACATTTAACACTTTTATTTTTCTAACACCTTTTTATTCAAGCAGGGTTGTATTTTTAGCACCTCTCTTAGCATTTTTGCACTTTTAACACCTTAGCAATTTCTAGTACCTCTTTTGCACTTTTAGCACTCTCAAGCACCTTTAATAGCTAAGCACCCTAGCACTACTTTGTTTACACTCAGCACTTTCAAATTGCTAGCACTTTTGTTAAGCGTCTTTAACCCTTAATATTTTAGCACCTCTTAGCATTCTTTCACATATAGCACCTTTTGCCCTTTTAGACTTAAGCACCTGTAAACACTTTAACATTTTTTTTAGCAGGAAGATCTTTTACTTTGCATTTTTTAAAAAATATAATAATTACCCTAGGTTTGGCAGGACAACCGCAAGTTAGCGGATCTTAGAGGGTGCCTAACCCCTTCCCTCTAGATTAATAAAGAACCCTTACCCAGAATCTCACTAAGTTTAGCAGACCATTAAAATGGAGTTAATGTTTTACTTTAAACTAGTTAAACATTTAGGTGTCCTAATTCACCCAAACTAATTAGGTGGCGACTCCGCGAACCCTTAGCCTTTTAGCACTTCTTAGCATTTTGCACCTTTAGCACTTTTTAAGCTTTTAAACATCTTTTGCAATTTTTAAAACCTTTAAAGCCTCTTAAACTCTTTAAACTTTATTTATTTTTTTTATTTTCTAACCTTTGTTTTTTTTTAGCAGAGGAGTTTAGAAAAAAAAATGCCGCGGCCGAAAAAGGGCGCGACAACTGTCATTGATCACTTTTGCTGCATTAGTGTTAACTAGAAAAACATGAAGGTTAGCAAAATAATATTCAGGAACATATAGCATGAACTTTCAGCACAGTAAGCTAGATATTTCGCAAACTCATATTCATCATGCTTAATGGAAGTCAATATACTAAATCATGCATCTAAATTCAAGAATTCCTATGGCATGCTTACTTGCTACTCTCCACTAATTCTGGATATGCATAAAAGAGATCTTCAGGACTTTTAAGGGTTGTAATGTAGGCTTAGGTATAGGTAGGTAAAAATAGACAATTTAGGCTCATTTCGTGTACCATAAGCTCTTTTGCTTTTCAAGATTTCCCTTTTCTTTTGTTCTTTTCTTCATTTCGATTCTATCTTTCCCTCTTTTGTTTTGGGAGAGTGAAGTATATAATGACAAGCACCCCAAACTTAGGCTTTTGCCTATTTCTTATTACTTTTGTATTGGGGTGCAATGCACTTATTCACTCTTTTTGTTTTGTTTTTTTACACAATGTATTCCACTATTTCATATTTTCACTTATGGTACAATTTGTGGGAATATAGGGTGTCAAAGAAGAAGTTTCAATTTAGGCTCAATGGGTGACTAGGGATATTTTTAAAGTCTGAGATAGAAAGGAATGGTAAGAATTGGCTATCAAAGAAATGCCCGAGTCATCTCCTAACATGCGTATCCTAACTATTTAGCCTCGAATAGCAAGAAATCATAACACATAAGTATTTATCATTTAACATGCATAACTCAAGCAAGAGACTCGAATAGGCAGTTACGTGAGTTTTTGGCATATCTAACTTAGGTGTTTCGATAGTTGCTTCAATTCCGTTACATTATTCCACCTTACTTCACTAGGTGTTTCTAGCAACTACAGCAATTATGATCTTTGACAGACAATTATGACTCAAAAAGGAAAAAAATTTGGTGACTCAAAATAAACATAAAACAATAAAAAAGACTTAAATAAAACATAACATGACACGCAAATAAAACACCCACAAACTTAAATCACACATTGTCCCCAATGTGTGTAGACTCAAAGACAGTAAAAGAAATAAGACACTTACAAACTTTGGCTAAAATGGTGGTGGTGGCGGTGGATAATGCATCGACCATTGGTTGAACAAGGAACTCAACTCGTTGATTTGTTGCCTTGTTTCTTGCTGTCCTTGTACTATTGTGTCCAAGGTCTGCATCATCCTCATCTGATTTTGATACAATTGCTCCATCGTGGGCGTTGGAGGTTCTGCTCCTGTGGTTGGCTGGTGGCTAGGTCCTGCCTCATATTGAGCCCCTATTTCAGGCTCATCTTCGTCCATGGCGGCCTCTGTTGCTGTTGCCGCTGGTTGTACTCTCCGTCTGGCTGTTGGGGGGCTTAGGTCCGGGAAAGAGTGCATTATCCCACAAGACACCGGCAGTTGGTTTCTCTCATGAGTGTCAGTGGGTAGTTTTGGGACCGCACTCATGTGACATAGCTTGGTGATAACTGAGCCATGTCCCAATCCGCCTGTTGTTACCAACCTGCTGATTTCCTCAATGCTCTGCACTATTTCTTTCCCACATCAATCGCCAACCTCATAATTCCATATATCGGTTTAATCTTATCCTCGGCACTCTGGTGAAGTGCGTGGATGGAATCACGCGGTACGAAATATAGCCAACCTTTGGCTACTTTGTTGAATTGCTTTGTTGATTGCTCTTGACCCATTTCTTCCATATCAAAACGACCGTGGTAGCTCGCGGTGTCTGCCAGCGGCATTTCGATCGATGTGGTCAATCTTAGAACCGTGTTCTAAAGTGATTCCAATCACTTCTTTCTTCAACATCAACTGTTTTCAATTGTATATTTATATCCTCTGTATCACGAACGCATGCGTCCCTTACAAAGCATCCTTTCCACCTTCTCAGAAAAATTGACATAAAATTCACGCACTATTGTTGTGTTTCTTGGTGCTATCTTCTCCGGATTCACAAATTTCCTCCAATCCCTTAACTCAATCATCGCCGAATGGGCTCATAAACTTCTTTCCCGTATGACTCCTCCGGTAGTCCATTCCGCTACGGTATTAAGGGTCCGATATCAAACTTTTGTATCTTTGGTAGGCTTGGTAGCTCACAAACCTATTTTCATCGTATTGTGGGGTTGGGGTGGATGTGGAGCCTCTTCTTTCTGGTGGCCATGGTTAAAACAGTTTACGGAGCTTACAATTTAGTGGCACAAATGTTTCCTACACAATTGACAACTAGCAATGGCCACAACACCCCCAACTTCAACTTTTCTACCCAATACCCACACTCCTGTTCTACTATTTTCTCTAAACTTCACAATCAACTTTTCAGTACCCAATTACTTCAACTACAATACTCCTTCAACTACTACCTCCTGTGACTTGATAAAGATTCAAGCAGAAAAGATTACCTTTTATGAGAAACTTCAAGCTTGTTCTTGTTTGATTGGTGGTTTGAGGCTATGGAATGGAGCTTTGTTGGTTGAGATGGCTAAGGGTTTTGGGAATTTAAGAGTTTAGGTTGTGGTTGGGTTGGATTTGTGGAGGATTTGTGGGCAAATTCTGGAATTTCGTGGGTTTTGGAGAGGAAGGTTAGGTTTTGAATTTGTAATTGGGAAAATCGATTTTTAGGCGTTTTTAAGTTTACGGATTCCCGCCGCGGCCCTGCTTTTGGCGTCGCGGCGCCCAAACTCCTGCGCTCCGTCGGGACTTTCTGCGCACCATTCTGGTAGCCGCGGCACATTCTGAGCGCGCGGCTAAATTTGGCAAATTTTACGGAATTTTTGGCATGGCGCTTAAATTCTGCGTCTGTTCGATTCTTTTGCACCGCGGCCTTTGCTCTGAGCGCGGCCTACCGCTTTACGAAATTCGGCTTTTCTTGATTTTCGCCTTGATTTATTTCCACTGTACTATCAATCACAAAGACAAACACAAGAATCCAAGCGTGAGATTGTTACAGACAAAATAAAATAAACTTAAAAGCGAGAAATTAAAATAACATAATTGAAAACGTTGGGTTGCCTCCCAACAATTATCTTTAACGTCTTTTAGCGGACGCAATTAACAGATGCAGTGCTCATTGGACCGCCTGCGAACTACTTGCAATTCACGATTTATTCTATAGGTCTCAATTTCCTATAACTATTTGCTCAATCAAGAACCTTAAACATACAATTATCCCCAGTACACAAGACATGCTTGTCTTTTATGCTTTTATAACGTAGAATCAGTGAAATTCTCTACATCTCTCAACTCTAGGAGTACCGCTTCGGTATGGGCTTCCTAATGGGGATCAGTAGTGATAGCTAGTGGTGGTTCTTACGTAATAGGTGTAAGAAAAGGATTTCTCTGAGTCCAAAGGTAAATAATTGGATCTCTGCAATCTTTTCCTTTCTACACCAACTATCTCACCGATTCCTCAATAGTTGGGTTTGGTTGAACTCCTCAAATTGATGTTATTTGTTAAAAATGAGTGAGTTCTCCTATTTGCGATTCGGCTTCTTTATGGCGATCTCATTTCGTCCGTGAAGCGCTTGATACTTAGTGAGGTGAGTGCGACTTCTGCATTCCTCTCTCTCTTATACATGGTTGGAGCTCGATCATATTGACGGTAGAAATCCATGTCTTGAGGATCACGAGATGCATCAAAACAACAACGGATCACGGCACCACTTGTTTTCACTGATAAATACATAAAGCGAAAAAGAATAAAATAAAATAGAATAAATAAAAACATATAAAAATTAACAAAGAGTAAAAACCAAATTAGAAATTAAAAATAGATAAATTTGATATTGAACTATGCCTAATCCGTGGCGCCAAAAACTTGATGCGGTAAGATCGCACACTTTAAACGCAAGTGCACGTTATCGTGACAAGTAGTATAGTCTTGATAAGACCGAATATCGTCCTCGAGGATTAGGGTTCATTACGATTATCTATTTTTGGTATCTATTTGGTAAATTGATAATTGAATGTGTTGTTTATAACTAAGAATTATAAAAGCTATTTTAACTATAAAGATTTACTTGGTGATGATGAGAATAGGGCTTTCATGTATCCTTACTATCCGCATGCTACTTACTAATGCATTAACTTATGGTGTTCTTCTTTTGGAGAAAAGCGGGTTTCTGAAATCGTTTTATACTCCGTTAGGGTTATATAAACACTCAACCCGATGATCGCACCTTACCTACCTTTCGGTGATAAGGATAACTCATAGGAGGATTAAGAACAAAACCTAGTTGGCCAAATCGCACGATGCGCAAAATTAGGGTTGTTAAGCCTCTCATCAACGCTACATAAATAATTGAGGTATTTTCATCCCCAATCCAGAATGTCTACCCAACTTACGGCATATTCACAATCCCCCTTCGAATCGATTAGAAATCATATAGTGATAATTAGTTGTCAATTAATTACGAGAGTTCAACTCGATTATTGAATAGATCTCACAATAAGAAAAATAACCATAAGCGTCATTAATTTATAACATAAGTTTCTAGTAATTCAACATGGAAAGCCACTATAAGAGAATTAGTTCCTAGTCATTGACATGTGAGAACTAATTCAAAGTTCATCATACAAAGCGAAATAAAGAACAAGAAAGGGAAAAGAAATTACTAAACTAATGGTATCGATCTCAAGCAAAAGTCTTGTGTTGTGCAGAAGGAACCCTTAAAAGCATCTAGGGTTCTCCTTTTATGAAAACCGCGCCTCCTCTTTTCAGCTGGCCTGAATTTCGTCAAAGACTAATTTTTGCGTCGTGCATGTACTGGGAGTTCTGAATCCGTCGGGTGTTTTAGCGCTTGTACTGATATCTGCTGTCGAGCGCGCGGCCACTGGAACTCTGTAGCTTCTCGGATGTTTAGCGCGCGACCTGCATCTATTTGTCTAAGCGCCGCGCCTGCATCTATTGTCCCAGAAGCGCGTGCTGGATCTTCGCACCTCTCTGAATAGTGGCGCCATGACCGCTGCAGGAGGCGCTGTGCCAGTCTTACCCTCGTTCGCCACTTTCTCTGTTTCCAGCTCTGGCATCTCCTCTTTTGCCCTCTTTTTGCTCCTTTTCCGCCATTTGGCCATTTTAACCACTTTGACTCAAAAGGACGAAAAACTATCCTAATACGATACTTATATGTGCAAAATGGGACAAAAGATTAACTAAAACTGACTCAAAAAGTGTATATAAAATACACCGATCAATCATCATGAGCTCATTTGGGCTGTTAATTTATGATGAGTCAACTTGGGCTAGCCCAAACCAACCCATCATCAAAATCACTCTTGCCAAACCCATAAAAATCTTAAACGAATTGAACGGATCATTTAAATTTGGGCTAATTTTGCCACCCCTAAATTTACATCAGTCATGTTATTGTTATTGAACTTGAATATGGACAAATGAAGTGTTCTTTTCTTAAAAAGAAATTACTCTCCTAAGTTCGCGCACGGCAGGGGATTGAAGAGGACCAATTGGTTTGATTGTCGGTGGAGATTGTTCTTTTCCATTGACTCATCAATTTTATGCTGCCCACGTATTTCTCCCAAGTTCTTAAAAAGTCTAAAGTATAGACCATCCATTTCATGAATAGCAGTGCGCACCTGAACAATGCCATAAGCTTCTTATTTCCATTGCTTCTATCTCAACATGTTCACCTCCACCTTCATTATTTTGTTACATGCCGATATATTAGGATCTTGCCCTCCAACTTATCTCGTATTTATGACAAATTTAGAACGGATTACATCTATAATTAAATTATCCCCTAAGGGTAATATCCATCGAATCCAATCTGGTGGTGAAAAAAAAATTAATTTGATGGAAGAAACAATTGAATTGCGATCTGGACAATCTATCACGTATATATTCTAGGTTTTCTATTTTTCCCTTTTCTTGATGTTTTTGTTATCACATTCTTTTGTTACTATTTTATATAATCCGTTTTCTCCAATGCATGGAGGGTAATATATTTTAATGAAACATATCACTATTTAATACTATTTGTTAAGAATAAATAGAGAACTTAATTATTCTATTCTTGTTACAAACTTACGATCACGTGCGGTGCACAGGCGTCAAACTAGAAAAGAACGTTAAAAGTCGCCCAAAACTCTCAAGTCCAAGTGTCCAACTATAGAACTCGTTTTGCCCCAAGCCCCGAACTGAAGATGGGCTGGGCATTATCTCCAGGTGATATCCAATGGACACCAATGGTGACTCAAGTTCCAAACCAACAAATTTCACAAATTACCCTTCAAATGGACCTGTCTTTAATTTTTTCACTTTAGCAATCGAACTTAGGTCTAGTGGGACATGAGTTCTTAAGACGAAAAGTCATGTGAGACATAACATATGAGATATTATAATGATCTTTAAATTTTGCCCTTCATTGTAATTTTTTCGTGAGACATAAGTTTATGTTTTCGCATCATAATATCTTGTGGGTTGAGTTAGACTCAAGATTGATTTTTTCTCATTATAGTATCAGAGTAAGACCCATCCTAATTTATTATTTACCCGACGTTTGGCCTACATCTTATATTGTTCAAGCTCTAGATGTTCATGTTTACCCGTAAATTGGTACAGTTAGATTTGTGTACGTGGTCAAGGACACGTGAATCTCAAGTGACCAAAATGACAAGATAATTAGCAATTGAAACTAATATAAATAAAATATAATTAAAAGTAAAGAGTTAGAATAGCTTGAGCCTGGGAGAAACTTCGAGTTAGAGTCTTCGAGCAAGCCGCTAATTGTGATATTAGAATATGCTAAATTGAGAAAAGAACTAGAAAATAGTGTAAATAACGAATGTGTAATATATCTAGTCTTTTTTATGTGTTTGATTGAAAAATGAATCTGATTCACTGATCGGGATGGCGGAACGAACCAGAGATTAATTCATGTATTCTGAGATATGAGAAGTCACGAGCCTACAAATCAAATAGGGATTGAAAGATTAAATATCCGCACACGAAATTTTTTTATTGCAAAATTTAGGACAATAAAGGACAAAATAAGGATTTGGTATAATAATACAATTTTTTAATTTCTATTTCAAAAACTAAAATGTTTAGTTATCTATTCAAACAAGATATACAAATTACTAATAGATTAAATGAAATATCAAAGAATCCCATGTTGTATTACTCAATAAATACATATATGTATCTTAACTTAAGATTGACTATTCTAGCTTAATTCAAATTAAACTTTTTACAATGAAATGATTAATCCTATTTATACTTGGACTTAGGGGTACACATTGCATGAATTATGTCTCATTAATATTATATAAATGCTATGGTAATAACACACAATAAAGGTGATCATTAGTGTCATTAATACCCCGTGGGAGATCTAAGGGCATTTCCATAACGGTCATCCGTTGGTGGTTGAATAGTATTTTCATATTCTGCTTTCCGATACCAACGATCTTATAACGCCTCCCGTAAAACGCATGAGCCTCCAGGGGCACTCGTGATCGTGGCTGAGCTGGATCTGACTCATCATCTTTATCACATGTCATAATATAATTCGTCCAAATGTATGATATGAATTTTACCCCATACAGTCCACTCCTCAGCATATGGGAGAGTAGGGGGCGGGGGTTCAATGTCTTACATATAGGGGTGTACATTTTTAGACCGGACAGGAATGGACCGAACCGGTGGATTCAGGTCCGGTCCCCGATCATTCATTATATAAGATTCTGATTTTCCGGACCGGAATGGATTGGTTCCATATTATTATATATATAATACACTAAGTATGAGATAATAATATTTTATATTCTCGTTCCTGAGACTATACACTACATATGTTTTTGTTATTGGTATTATCAATATATGTGTAGTATAATACATATATTAGTAATCTCTGTTTCTTTCTTTCTCAATTTTCTCCATGATTAATCAATGAATTTCTCTATTCACGTCTCATAAATTTATTGCTTTTGTGAAGTGTAATAATATAATTAATTCTCAATTTCTTGTAGTGAATATAATGACACGTTGATATTTCTAAATTCTCATTAATTTTACTAGACGTGTTGTTGAGAATGTCAAGTCAACTTGATTACAAAATAATATAGAGTTTCGATATAATTCACATCCATCTGTATGATGTTGGATCTAAAAAATTGGTGTCGTGTACCTATTCAAATGCAATTCACACCCACCTGTATGATGTTGGATCTGAAAGATTGGTGTCGTGTACCTATTCAAATAAAATATATTGAAGAATAAAAAAAAAACATATTTAATGAGATTAATAAACGTACACATTGTTAAAAATTTGCAAATAAAAATAAATTAAAAATTACATTTAAAAAAAAGAGGCCCAACCGGTCCAAAAGCCGGACCGGATCGAATTTTTCAGGTCCGAACCGGAATAATTCAGGTCCGGTCCTCGGTCCAGAAAAACCAAGATTCCGGTTCCGACAGGGGCAGAGCCGGTGTATAGCCAGGGGGGCCCGGACTCCTCCTCAAATTTAAAATTTTCCTAATATACTACTAGTAATATTCATGATATTACAATAGGGTCCTCAATTTTTCACCCCCCAAATCAAAAGTCCTCAATTTTTCGCTCCCCTAGATCAAAATAGGCTCTCCCAGCCCGGGCTTGGAATCCTGGCTTCGCCCTTGGTTCCGGTCCAGTTTTGGACCGGTTTACACCCCTACTCACATCGGCTCATTAAAGAACGTGATGACTCTTTATAGGATCTTAAACAATCATGACCATTTTAGATAGTTCTTTGGTTGATTTTAGGTCCATTATCCATTTTCCAATCAAACTTAGACAAAATAGACGAGTTACTAAAAATGAGTTTGATTTTGTATCACTTGTAAATTTAATCTATCTAAACTTGGTAATCTTAGACTTTAGAATGGGGCATGGCGTCACGAAATGTTAGCCCAAAAAGGTAAGGCCCAAATTTCGAAAGATTGTATTTGGATAAATTGATTGCCCACAGGCCACAGCGGTCAGGGCCGGTGTACAAAATACAAATTACAATATTGGATTTTGACAAGTATGACGGTTGACAATGACGTAACCATCTAGTAGTGATCCATTCCATCCTGGACGTTCCTGATGTTCTCAGTATTATACTATTATCAGCCATTAATTAAACTTTACAAATCCCCATATATATGCATTCATTAATCTCTGAAAACAGTAAAATGGAATGGCGAGTAGACCAATTGATAACATGAGTGGGAATTCAAGCTTCTTAATCGTGAATCACGAAAGTGGAGGAATTTTGGACCTTGTACGCTTCGGTGTATGGGGTAACAAAGAAAGCGGTGATAAATTTCTTCAATATTCGGCCGGGTGTGTGGTGGAACAGTTGCCACGTGCCGATGATAACGGTGATCATAGATGGGTTATAGTTGTGTCCATTATAGTGAGGAAATTAATTGCCGTTTTGGGTAAACCTATGGAATGGATTGGGTATCTGGTTGAGTTCATCCTCAATCTCTTCTCTCTCAATGGCAATTTTTTTGGACTTTTCTACAATATCTTGCATGGTAATACCAACACTTTCTTTCCTTCCTCCTTTTTATAATGTACACATTCATGATGCATGCATATATACTAGTAATAGATTTAAGTTAACATGATCACTTCTGCAATTACTTACTCTGTCGGTCTCAATTTAAGTTTTTTTTTTGGTATGTTACTTTCTATATTTAGTAAGCCTACTACAAATTTATAACCAAAAGATTCATTTTAGTACATAATACACATCTTAATTTAGGACTACAAGATTCAATTTTTTTTCTTTATTTCTTAAACCCGTACCTAGTCAAACTAAGACACTTAAATTGAAACGGAAGGAGTATATAATAGGTAAGTATTCTAATTGGAATTGTTTTGCTTGTATGAGTTATTTGGGAATTAAGGATGTTGATTCATGAGTTTATATGAGTCACATGTTCCATAAGGTACTGATTTTTGCATGGTGATTGGAAAAAGTTGCTTTTTTTGTTAGGCACTATTTGGAATATTCTTATAAAGTGTTATTCTTGACATCTGGGAAAAAACATTATGTTGATTTTTATACCACTTCCAAAATTGAGGAAAAAAGTATTATCTTCCATAACAATCTGCTGTTATTTCTGTACTTTCATTTCCTTGCTATGCACGCCCTCTAGTTACCATCACTTGGAACTTCGGCTATACCTAGGTGAAACTAAGGGACAAACTTTTCTTTTACTAGTAGTATATTTTCGCCAACAGAAATGTGAAAACAGTTGTGAAATGCGTCTCACAATTTTTCTGAGTTTCATGTTAATCAAGATCAGAGTTTTCCTTTCAAGAAAGTTTACATCTATTTGAACTTACATAACTTGTGAATAATTTGGTAAGCGTGGTTTTAGCCAAAAGTATTGCTTTGAAAATTATTGACATCGGCATGGAAAACGATGTTAATCTGTCTCTATATGTACATGGTGAGCATAATATAGTTGTTTTATGTTACATCAAATATGTAGATGTTGCTTCATTTTGAGTTATATGCCTACTGAGTGCTGACTCGAAATATTTGTGTGGTGCTACCACTGTCAAGCTTTGTCTCTATAATTATCTATTCATGAACAAAATGTTTTGTGGAAGCAGGAAAGGTGGTGATGCCACGTAGAGGCTCTGAAACGTTTATAAGTGCTATTGGGCATTTAGATGGGCGTATAAAATTATACAAGAGTGAGACGTTAACCAAGGAAATTGGAGAGCCTGATTTCTGGCAGAAAATAGTTCAACTTGGATTAGGACACAAAGCCCTTATGGACCTCTGTATGATGGCTTCAAAGTTGGCCTACGAGAATGCAAAGGTCGTTAAGAATGTCGTAAATCTTCACTGGGAGGTTATGTTATGATTCATTCTTTTCCTTCTCATTTTGATTGTTTGTATTCTAACTAATGGAAGATAATAAGCTTCTCACGTTGTTTACTAGTAAAACTTATACTTTCACTGCTTTCCATAACAGATGCATTTTGTGGATTTCTTCAATTGCTGGAACGGTGAGTATTCAGCCTTTACCTTGCATTTGAGTCATATAAAATTGCCATTTATTCACACCCTCTTTTGGGGGAGAATTAATCTATTACGACTTGCAAGTTGCCACTTGCTAGCCTTCAAGGGGAAAATAAAATTTCATTGCGAACTCAACTTCCAATCTTTATTTGCTTATCACTATTATTGGTTTATTTTCTATATTGAAGGAAACTTTGACTCATTTACTTCTCTTTATTTGTAGTCAATTGTTATGACATTTTCTGATCATATGGGATGTTTGCTTTTTCTTTCTCTGCACTTACTGAAACAGATTTCGAGAAAGAGTTGTCTACCCAGGTTTTTATATTGTGTGATAAGCCAAAAGATGCAAACTTGATAGTCATCAGCTTCAGGGGCACAGAGCCATTTGATGCTGATGACTGGATCACTGATTTCGATTACTCTTGGTACGAGATTCCAAAACTTGGGAAAGTACACATGGGATTCTTGGAAGCCTTAGGTTTAGGGAGCAGAGCAAATGCCTCCACATTTCACGAACAATTGTTTGTGAAAAATCTGAAGTTCACCAAGTTAGAAAATGATACAGCTATTGCTCCTTCAGAAAGTTCTGAATCTTCTACCACATTCAGTGATTCTGATGCACACAGTGTGTCAGGCCAGTCCTCTGACTCCGAACGGCCTACTTATACCGGCACATCGTTCAAACTAGATATGCCAGAGAGGACTGCATACTATGTTGTTAGAAGTAAACTCAAAAGGTTACTCAAAGAGCACAAGAATGCAAAGTTTGTGGTTACTGGCCATAGCTTGGGTGGAGCGTTAGCTATATTATTCCCGACAGTCCTAGTGCTGCATGAGGATATGGATGTCATGGAACGATTATTGGGCATATATACATATGGACAGCCAAGGGTTGGGAACAGACAGACAGGGAGGTTCATGGAAGCCCATTTGGAACATCCAGTCCCAAAGTACTTCAGGGTTGTTTATTGCAATGATCTTGTTCCAAGATTACCTTATGATAATAAAATATTCCTATTTAAACACTTTGGGATTTGTCAGTATTACAACAGCTTATACGTTGAGCAGGTAAAGCTTCGTCTCCTATTCTTCCTACATTTATCTTTTCTGAATATTACTTGTCTAATCTATGGTGTTCTTTTAGAAATGTCAATAGGCTTGCATCACAGTTTCCTGTAATATCCATTCAAGCTTCTTAGATGATGAAACATTTGTCAAATTCATTAATTTCGTACTGTTCATTCTCTATTGTTTTGCTGTTTCCTCATCATAAAGTTGTCTGAATCAGCGTGTAGTAATATTTTTTCATGATTTTCTATAGAATGTCGATGAAGAGCCAAACAGAAACTATTTTGGGCTGCGATTTCTGATACCACTGTATCTGAATGCTGGCTGGGAGCTAATCAGAAGCTTTGCAGTGGGTTACATGTACGGACGTGAGTATGAAGAATGTTGGGAATCAGTCATGCTTCGCGCGCTAGGACTTTTTCTTCCTGGTATTTCTGCCCACAGCCCAGTTGATTATGTGAACTCCGTCAGACTTGGAAGGCAGAGAAGTACCCAAATGTCGTCCTTCTAGAAAGCTTTTTGTCACAAATAGTGGTTTTATAGCTGAACAAGATCATGCATTTCCTATGAGGCTTATGCAATATGTGTCCTGTTTAGTTTTTTGAAGGTTGGTTTTGACGTTTATTTATGGAAAAAATGTAACTTATTTGAGCGGTTTTATGAGTTAAGTGAACTTTATGTTTAAATTAAGGCTGTCCAACGGGGCGGGTATACCGACCCGACCCCGCTCCGACCCCCCGCACTGTACCGGTACGGGGCCGATGAAAAAACCCGCCCCGCCCCAGCCCCGACACCGACCCTTCCCCACTCCATCCGACCCCTAACTAGCCGTTGCACAACGGCTTTGTACCAATTTGGCCGTTGTGCAACGGCCAAATACCCCTCCCCCCTCTCCCAACCCCTACCCACAATATTTATTTTTAACCCTTAAGTTATTATATTTATATTTTTACCTAATTTTTTCAACTTTAAATACTTCATTTTTCTCACAAATCTTCTTACAATTACAATCTCTCTAATAATCTCTCATTCTCTTTACATTGTCTTCTAAATATTCAATTTAATTTATTCATTTGAAAATTGACAACTAGCTTGAGGATCATCCATTGAGCAAAATTCTAATTTTCAACATCTCTCGATTACACGTCAACGTTACGTCGTCGTTTGGTACATTCGTTCCTTTATTAAATTATTATTGTTTTTTTATTTTAATTATCGCACTTAATTTCATTATCTTTAACTATTTATTAGCATAAATTATAATGAAAGGAAAATGACTAAGAGGTATGTTGGGTATGTCTGGTTCTAGTAGGGGTGACAAGGCCAAGGGTCCTTCTTCTAGTCATCCTATTCCTCATATACATGATGATTTTATTGATACTCAAAATTTTCCTGAAGTACCGGTAGATTTAGACGATGAGCTATTTTCTGAAAATTAACAAGAGTTTAATTTAGAACATCTAGATGACACATCAACTAATCTAGATGACACGCCAACTAATGCACCTCAAACTGGAACGCCTCATATCCCCTCTAGTATGAGACGAGGCACACCAGAACGAAAATTAACTCACTTGTACGGGCTTTTTTTGATAGAGACGTACAAAATGAAGTTGCTAGATGCACAATTTGTAAAAATATTTATAAATTCAAAATAGGAAGAGGTCATGGTGGGACGAGAGGTTTAACTACGCATTTGAATACCAAACACAAAGCTAGGTGGGAAGAATATAAGGCTCAAGTGAAGGATGAGTCAACAATGACCTCTAAGTCGGGACAAACTTCACATATTGTCTCGCACCAGGTACAGGGTCAAATTGATCCTATGATGGGAGTAGTTGTAGGCCCTAAATACGATAAAATGAAAGATAGGGAAAAATTATCAAAATTAGTTGCAGTGAATAATTTGTCTTTTTACCAAAAGACATTATAAAGAAACTAGAAAATGTGTTTCTTAAAATGTAATTCTTTAATTGTAATTTTATTATGCTATTTATTTGCAACTTTCAATATCACGAAGTTGCAATTTTGAAATTGTATTACAAAAAAAAAAATCATACTTCTAGTCGAATAATATAAAAGACACAAAAACAACTTTGAGATGTTTTTATTAAACTATTTTGTTGTGTATGTGTGTTATTTATTTATTTAATTTAAAGGCAAATAAAAAAATGACCCCACCCGACCCCACCCCGAATTCGACACCCTCTGGATCGGGACGGGGCGGCGGCACACCCCTCCAACCCCGCCAGACCCGACCCCGACCTACCCCTAGCTCCGCCAGATCCCGACCCCGATCCCGCCCCGTTGGACAACCATAGTTTAAATAAGACTTCCCTTTGTAGAATACGTGTTGTTGAATGCATTAAAGAGATGGATTTGAATAAGATATTGGACACTGGCTTCCTCTTGCTATCGTATTAAACAGATTCGTTTTTAGAAGTTAGAATTGTAAGTCCGCCCCCACTCTCCCCCTTCTTACTCAGTAGTTCTTCTTTCGTTAGTTTTCCAAAAGGTGAAAATCATTTTCCCCTTCAACTTAAGTTAAAAAATCAAACAGCTTCCCTAATTTTGAACAATTTAGTAACATTTTAACAAAGGGTGAAAATCATTTTTTTTTCATTTCCTTTTATAATGAAATTTAATGACCAATGATGCTACGCTACACTATGATTTTCTTGATTAAGATTCTGCACCGAATATATATGATAATAGTACTCTAGTAAAACTACATAATATGTACATTTACACATTTAAATACCTTTGGTAATACTGCAAAACTTTAACAGGATTTTTGCTATACTATATTGTCTACGTTGACTCTATTTAACTATGAAACAAGCAAGCAACATTCTACATATTTCACTCAAGTCAAGCATTTAAAGACAAATATAAGTATAACTTTTTGTTTTGGAAAATTTACACATTTTACCGATTTAAAAATATTTAGCTTCGATAGCTATATACATTATAAATATATATATATATTAGGGTCTGTTTGGCCAAACTTCTGAAAAAGTGTTTCAGTTACTTATAAGTAGTTCTGCAGAAACTGTTTCTAGAGAATCTGTTAGAGTGTTTGACCTATAATTATAGAAGTACTTCTAAGAAACAGAAACAGTTTCTTGTTTGACTCACATTTATTCAAATTTACTAGAATATTATTTTTAATAGATTTAAAACTATTTAAAATATTATTTTCTATCCTATGTTTCTAAAAATTAGTATATCTTTACAATTTAATATTTTTTTTTAAAATTATTTAATTGCAACATTTAATCAAAAAATGGTATGATATTGTACATAAAAATGTAACGACAATATGATAGTCAATGACTCAAATATGTCCAAACCTACCCACCTACCCCCACCCCCTCCTCAAATTTCTATGTCATATTTTTTTAACTTTTATAAAAAATATGAATTTTTTTCTTCTCCCCTTACCCCCCGCCCTACCCCCAACCCCACTCCAATTGCCATACCCCATCCTCAAATTTCTATTTCATATTTTTTTGTTACTTTTATAAAAAATGATTGAAAATTTGAATTTTTTTCTTACCTTCCCTCCCCCGTCCACCTACCACATTCTCAAATTTCTATTTTATATTTTTTAACTTTTATAAATAATTTATAAAAAATATGAATTTTTTCTTACCCCTCCCCACCGCCCTACCCCTACCTTCTCCCATCATCAAATTTCTATTTCATATTTTTTGTTACTTCTATAAAAAATGAATTTTTTTCTTAACGCCGCCCCCCCCCCCCCGTCCACCTACCACATTCTCAAATTTCTATTTTATATATTTTTTTACTTTTATAAATAATTTGTAAAAATATGAATTTTTTCTTATCACCCCGCGCCCTATCCCCCCCACACCCCTATTGCCCTACCCCATCTTCAAATTTCTATTTCATATTTTTTGTTACTTTTATAAAAAATGATTGAAAATATGAATTTTTTTTCTACCTCCCGCTACCCCCGTCCACCTACCACATTCTTAAATTTCTATTTTATATATTTTTTACTTTTATAAACAATTTATAAAAAATATGATTTTTTTCTTAACCCCACCCCATTGCCCTACCCCCATCCTCAAATTTCTATTTCATATTTTTTGTTACTTTTATAAAAAAAAAATTAAAAAATATGAATTTTTTTCTTACCCCCCGCCCCATCCCATTGCCATACCCCATCCTCAAATTTCTATTTCATATTTTTTGTTACTTTTATAAAAAAAAATATTAAAAATATGAATTTTTTTCTTACCCCCGCCTTACTCCATCCTCAAATTTCTATTTCATATTTTTTGTTATTTTTATTAAAAAAAATTTCTTACCTCCGACCTACTCCTACCCCTACCCTACCCCATTTTCAAATTTGTATTTTATATGAGAATATTATATGAGACTAATTTTGTGAAAATAAAAGGATTAATGAGTCCAAAAAATCATTTAATTGGCAAAAATGACTTCTCGAGAACATGAAATTAGTGTTTTTGTTTCTCTTTCTATCTAGAAATATTTTTGGTTTTTTTAAAAAGTATTTTTATTTCTGAAAGTATCTGTTTGGCTTAAGAAGCCTCCAGAAGCTTGGCCAAACAAGTACTTATATATTTCACATATTTTTGTGAATGGTGTATCTCAATTTTTCTTTTTTGCCCCCTTTGTAGAAGATCATTCAACTTTTCTTTTTCATCCAAGACAAAAGAAAAATCACTATATTTAGCTAAAATCGGCATCATTCATAAGAACAAATTTTAATCTCGAAAGAGTAAATTGCGTGTGGTACAAAATATACAAGACGTTAAATAAAGTGTCTATAAATTAGGTACAAGACATAAAAAGAGGGCAAAAGGTTTATCTCCCAGCCTAAGTGTGGCTATGGCTACAGCCAATGGTGGGACGTGTCCAATTTTGGAGTCTACCCAAACAGCCACTCCAGTGTGTGATAGTTTGCAGCAGATTGAGTTAAAAAACACGATAACATATTTCCAGCAAATACCAAACATAATTATCCATTAATACAAGTGGCCAAACCACCAAAACCAGGCATCTCCACCAAAAAATTAGTTTTTTATATACAAAAGATTCATTCATTAAGGGTATCTTTTTTGTGGGTAACTGCCAAACCACCACAAATTTCAAGTTCCCACTTTTAACTCTTCAACTTCAACACAACAAATTATTTGCTTCTAGGCGGTTTCATTCTAAGGCAAGTAAAGATTTTGGTTTCTTTGATTACATCACCTGAATGTTTTACTTGACAAACACTCATCTCTTTTTCCTTTTCTTTGATATGTGCCACTAAGTTTTAGTTCTTGCTATATGACCTTTTGAGGTCTTGGATCTTGTTTACTGTTTAGGTGAGTGCTTTATGTTTCTACTTGATTTTGTGTATAGTGTAACTCATATGGACTGTAAAAGCTAGAATCTTTTTTACTTTTTCTATATAATTTTGTTTGATAAATGGTTCTGAACTAGAATCTTGATAAAGAAAATGAATTTTACTTAGTATTTAGGTTCAGAAATGGACAATATTCTTACAGTGACATATACCCATGGCAGGTTTTACTGCTATTGTTCAGTAAAATGCCCCAAATTGAACTTGTTTCTGCTGTTAACTTGAGAGTCCAAGGTAATTCAGCTTATCTTTGGAGCTCAAGGTCTTCTTTGGGAACTGAAAGTCAAGATGGTTGCTTGCAAAGGAATTCGTTATGTTTTGGTGCTAGCGAATCCATGGGTCATAAGTTAAAGATTCGTACTCCCTATGCCACGACCAGAAGATTGGCAAAGGAATTCCATCCTTTAAAGGTTTGGTTTGAATAAAATAGACTGATGATTCAAATTATGATCACGAGGCGTATGTCCTCTAAAATAAAGGAAGTATCTTGTCATTCAGATAGTTTGCGTTGATTATCCAAGACCAGAGCTAGACGATACAGTTAACTATTTGGAGGCTGCATTCTTATCATCATCATTCGGTACTTCTCCACGCCCAACTAAACCGTTGGAGATTGTTATTGCTGGTGCAGGTAATATCTGAGCCATCTATATATGTAGTCTTTATTTTGCCTTATCTGTAAGGAAGCATACAATTGTTGTGTTATCACTAGGACATTTATCTGTATATGCCTTTTCTGGTTAACTGTTTTGTACTAATTGAGGTTATTAAGCTCTTGTCATTTTGCAACTAAATAGAAAATCCCTGCTGATTGGATTAGAAGCACTACATAAGTAGTTTATTTTGACTATTCTGCCTTCACTATTTGTTTCTGCCTTATAATGTCTATTTGTCTTATCATCCGAGCCATGATAAGTCAGTGAACATGCTATCTGATTGATGACATGTCCAATGATCACTCTGAAGAATTGGAGGCATATGAACCAATTTACAGTGCAAGGTTGATCCCACTATTCCTATAACAGAAGTATTTTAAGTTACAACATTTCAACACCAATTAAAAGTCAAATTAAGTTACATATAAGGGGTTGCACTTTTAATGCATGCTATCTGTGAGAATGTGAAGGAGATATTGGATAGATCTGCATATTTCATCTTTACTATACTGGACCAGTGACCTGTCAGCAGCCTTGAGCTTGTTCATTGACTTGGTTTGCAAAATTATCTGACTACCTAAAGAAGAAATGTTATTTGCATGATTTGTTCTATTGTTCTATAGAGGATTTAATAAAAAATGTTAGGCGAGATACTATATAGTAGCTTTTCAGATAAATGGAGCTGTAATATGATTCCATTATAATTCAACTTTTTGGAATATCAGGTTTGGGTGGTTTGTCTACAGCAAAATATTTGGCAGATGCTGGTCACAAACCGATACTGCTGGAGGCAAGGGATGTTTTAGGTGGAAAGGTTAGGAAGATTAAAATCTTTCCGTCTTTTAAAATCCGTTTCTTTTGTGTCTTTCCCTATTAGTAGTCATTTTGTGTTGTGGGGGGAGGGGGGGGGGGAGGTGAGTTACTTTGTTTCATAAAAAAACAGTTTTCCCACTCTGTCAACTTTCAGTTCAAACAATTTCTGGGTGTTCACTATTCCTATTTGTGACTGTCTATTTTTCTCTTTCAGTTAATCTTTGAACGTGAAATCCAACTTTTCGTACATTTAGTTTTTGGTCCCCCCCGCTTCTCTCTCTCTCTTTTGGGAAGAAATTGAGCTGCCCTAATCTTTTTTTTCAGTTTTACAGTCTTAACTCTCTTTTATTTGCCTACTACTAGTAGCATAGATTACCAAAGAAAACATTACAGTGTATTAGCTAAAAGATATCATTTGACTAAATTGATGGAAAATAGCTTATTATCATTCTCTTTTATTTTAAGATTGATCCAAATTTACATGTTCTTTGGGCTTATCACTCATATAAATGTGCTTTCTTTTCTGTGAGATGCTGTGTGAACTGTGAACTAGCTGATGTATTTGTTGGGTCCCGGGGGTTATACTATGGATTAAATAAAATCAAAAAGCAAAGTAGAACTGAACGTATGCAGAAACAGTTTCAAATGTCAGCTAAAATGTCGTCTGACATAAGTTATGACATTTGGATAAAAACAGAAAACCTTTGAAATAATTAAAGTGCAGCGGAAATAGATAAAGAACACAAAGATTTAATTTTCATAGGTTATATATTAATATAACCCATGATGGTCAATGACCAAAGGTATTGTATATATGTATGTATATATATATACATATATACAATTGATATATTCCTTCTTTTCAATGTTACAAGATGATACAAAAGGAATAAACAAAATGGTTAAGTCGCAGATGACTTATGCCTGAAAAATCTATCTAAATAAAAGTGATCAACACCTCATTACAATTGCTTCAATGAAAGAACAAATCTAGAATCTAAAGAGCAATTATAATGTCGTACATAATGTCGTCACAAATACAGGCAATACAGTGATCCAGTCTCTTTGATTGATATTTCTGGAGAGCTCTCTCTATCGTTTTCACTCTTAAGTTCTGGATATTGAATCCTTGAAGTGACCTCTCTATTTATAGTGAAGAGTTCCCTTGAAAGATTCCTCAACAAGTTGTAGAAGTTGAGCTAAAACAGGAGCACGTGAGGCAGTAGCGTAAGCCACGAAACTCTCCAATTGCTTGGACTATTTCTTCCTCATCTTGCTACTTAAGTTATGCTCCTCTTGGACTTGGTCTTCCTCGTTTGCAATCAGCTCCAACTGCTCCTTGCCAAGTCAATTTGTCATGTGATAAAACAGTCATAGTTTCCTGAAAAACAGTCCGTGAAGATAGACAAAACAGTTACCAGAATGTCGTCACAAATTTCAAGACATTTGGTCCAACAATTTCTGATTTTAACTTAGCTCTGAAAATGATATGTTAGGAAAAATGTTATGACACAAAATCTAACATTAACATTCCCCCTTTTTGCCTTTCTTCACAAAACCTAATCGAATAAGTGCAAGTGACTTATAGCGACGACAACATACATGCTTCCCCTTAACCTGTGAAACAAAACATATACAATATACACATATATACACCATATAGGATTAGAAAAAAAATAAACATCCATGGCTATTCACATAATCATCATCCATAGACCTTTACAACCCAAAAATAAAAAGTATCAAAGATTGTCTTAAAAAACATTCCAATATTAGAATGGATCATTCAGCCTTAGCCATCATTCAACACCATTTTCAGTAGCAAAAGCAACAACATCTCAGACATAACAACTCATTGACAGCAGTCTTCTCTGAAGTTCGACAGAAGTAGTAGATTCAAGCCTCTTTCTACTTCTTCTAACTTCACTGCCTATCTCCCCCTGCACCAGTACCAGGTGATCGACGTGATCTTCTTCGCGTAGATGCAACCCTGCTGCTTTCAGCTTGTTCTTTTGTCTGTCCAGCTTCAACTTTGTCTCCCCCGCTTCCTCTTCTTCTTTCTCCCTTTGTATAATACCATCATCATTTCCCCTTTTTGGGAAGAAAGCAAAAACAAAAAGTGATCTCTGGCTTGAACTAATGCTGCCCTGACATGATCAACTCCATCTATCTGTGAGTTGATCTTTGCAATTTCTCTTACCAACCGGACAGTAGACAGTACTGACTGCGGCATGTTGCCTGGAATGACAGGAATATTTCTGGCAACATCCTCACTTCCAACTTCTTTTCTCCATCAATGATTCTGTTCGTGCTCCTCAGTACTGTTTGATTCACAACACACCTCAGGTTCTTTCTTTATCATATTTTTCTTTGGTGTTTTAAACCCTTGAGATGTAAGAACTTTAAAGATCAAGGAGGGGAAAGGTAGGATTAGGTTTGAGTCCTTTTCAGCTAAGTTCACAATCTGTTGGAAGATTGTCTTTCCTAAATCGACTCGTAGACCTTTTCCTATCTTGTATAGGAGTATTGCTTGCTCTATAGTTACAATTGACTCGTTTATCGAGGGGAGTCAATTATATATAGCTATTTTGTGCACTATTGCAAACAATGCTGTAAGCTTCGATGCTGGACACCTTGAGACCCATTTTGTCAACACACCTCCAGTGATATAGTATATCGCTTCATCCCTGTCATTTATAACATTCCTTTTTTCTTTTTCCTCCCATCCATCACTCAGACACATACATTGGTTTATTGTGGCAGGTGTGAAGTCGTAAAACTTGTTATAGAGATAAATTTTGCCAAATTTCTTCGACTTGATTTTCTCCACTTTAGTTTCTAGATTTGCATAAAACAACCTCACAATATCTTCAACATATGAACATTTGTTATTCACAAAGCCTAGTAGATTTCTTTCGGTGAAGAAGTCCATCAGGCCATATTCAGTACAAGATGCAATGTTCACTACTTTTTCAGTTCTTATTATTCTATTTTTGTACCATGACCAATGTGTAGATTTTTCTTGGGTTAGAAACTTGTCTGAGAAAGGACTTACCTCATTTTCTGATTTTAGATGGAGTCATCTACAGGGCTAAGAATCTTACCTTTACTTAGAGAGGGGTAGCGGTACCACGCTCTTCCGTGCTCGTAGGTTGACTCACTTATGATTCTGTTGCAGATTTGCTCGATGAGGTTGGGAAACTTGACTCTTTAGTCACAGGTTGGGATGTCACAGTAGATGTTGTGACATTTTTGGCAACATTTGGTGTGTCTTCTGAGGGTTCTTCAATCACTGGTTTTTGCACTACTTTTCTGGGGCAAAACCTCTTCAATGGCGTATCATCTGGGATTTCCTTCTCTTCACTCGAATCCACAATATTAGAAACAAAGAGATTTGAGTATGATGGTGACGCTGGAGCTTCTGTTGGTAGTTCGACTGATGGAGCCCTCTCAGCATCATCGTCAGTGGACATATTTAGGTCTGACTCACTCCAATCACTCCAATCATTGCTCGATACGGCAGATGCAGTGGTATCGACCTTTGATCGTTTTGTAGTTGATTCAGCACTGCCGAAATCTCTTTCAAAAGTTCAAGTGGACCTCCGAGTGGGAAACTTGGATGTGCCTTCTCTTTTCAGTAACACAGTGACATCTGGAGTACTTTCCAGATCAATCGGGTTGTTGGTGTCTCCGCAGTGTCGAGTGGTTCTTGAAACTCACTCAACACAATGGCTTTGCACTGAGGTGGACTTGTGCTCATTGATGTAGGTTTTGGAATGTTAGGTGACATTTTGGGTGACATTGGTGAAGTATCCATTAGTGAGAATGGTGAAAAAGATGAAAGGGTGTTAGGGTTTTTGAGGGTTTGGTAAAGTGGTGTGTTTTGGAAGGGATTCATCGGTTCTTTGATTATAAACCAAGATGATGTGACAAATTTTTCTCCTTTTTTTTAAAAAAAAAAATTCCGGGAAGAACTAGACTAGAAAGATTAGCAAGATTTTTGTTTCCAGATTTTAAAACTTTGTATTGTGTTCCAATACTTGTTCCTAAAATTTAGAGTTTTATAAAGATAGACATCAAGATTAGATCATTATCAACAAAAAACATAAAAATATGTTAAAAAACCAACGACACACAGTAGGGAAAAATATAACTGAATTTTCAAAAATCAGTTACACACTGCATCCCAACAAATATCAGTATATAAGAATGTCAACAGTAATGTTAGCAACATTTTGAACAACACAGGTATCATAATCTCTAAAAACATTTTTTTTCTCTTTCTTTCGGCAATAAACCAAGACACATTTCATATATGATTTTATGAATTCAATCTCCAGACCAATGTAACATTTTTTCCATTGAGTCCTAGATCTAAGCATAAAACACATAAGAAACTTTATTTTTGTGTCAAAAACAAGAATACTTATTTAGCATCCTCATAATTTCTTTTGATTAAGCACTTTGATACTCCTATAGTATAGGAACGGTATCAATTTTCAAGGGCTTTGCACAATCTTCACAATTGCCGAGAATTACAAAGGCTTTGCCTTATTTTGATACTCCCTTTTTATGATATCTAATATCATCGCAGAGAACGGTATCACATTAAAATCATGTTCTTATTTGAAAACCATACCTGTATGACCAAAAATTAGACATAACAATTTACTGAAAATCAGATTCTGATATTACAATGGTAAATGTCACCCGAAATGTTAGAGACATTTCAGACGACATTCGCCCAATAGTGTCGAATTTAGACAGAACAGAGACAAAAAATCTCTCATGATCTAAAGCTTTTATAAAGATATCAGCTAGTTGATGAAGTGTGTCAATATAATCAATTCGCACTAGCTGTTTTTCAACTAAATCTCTTAGAAAATGATGCCTAATATCTATATGTTTTGTACGAGAGTGCTGAACTGGATTTTTTGAAATGTTAATGGCACTCATATTATCACAATACAAAACTAAGATATTATTTGAAAAACCATAGTCGTCTAACATGTGTATTAACCATATTAATTGAGAACAACAACTCTCAGCTGCTACATATTCAGATTCAGCAGTTGAGAGAGAAACACAGTTTTGTTTACGACTATACCAAGAAACTAAATTATTGCCAAGGTAAAAACATCCTCCACTAGTACTCTTTCTGTCCTCCACATCACCAGCCCAATCCGAGTCACTATATCCTATTAGATTAGGATTGGTGTCTTTGGAATACCAAATCCCCAACTCACATGTGCCGGCAACATATCTGATGACACGTTTAACGACATTTAAGTGGGAGATTTTGGGACAGGCTTGGAATCGAGCGCGCACACACACAACATTAGATCAGGACGACTCGCGGTGAGATACAAGAGACTACCTATCATAGAACGATATAAAGTTGGGTCAACATTTTCCCCAACATCATCTTTGCATATAGTCTGTGTTGATCCCATTGGAGTCCTCATATGTTTAGCATTCTCCAATCCAAACTTCTTGACCAAATTCTTGGCATACTTACTCTGGGAGATGAAGATTCCCTCCTCATTTTGCTTTATCTGCAAGCCTAAAAAAAGGTTAATTCCCCTATCATGCTCATCTCAAATGTTGAGGACATAGCTTCGACAAATGTCTTAAGATGGGACTGTGAAGTCGAACAAAAAACTATGTCATCTACATAGATTTGAGCAATGACCATGTCTACTCTGTGGTGTTTTATAAACAAAGTACAATCGGCTACACCACGTTTGAAACCAAATTCAAGAAGAAACTGAGTTAAACGACCATACCATGCACGTGGAGCTTGTTTTAATCCATACAAGACCTTTTTCAGCTTGTATACAAATTGTGGATGGTGGGGATCTTCGAATCCTTTAGGTTGTTCAACATACACTTCCTTATCAATATATCAATTCAAGAAAACACCTTTTACATCCATTTGATGGAGAGTGATCTTCAAACAGCAAGCTATGACAAGCAATAGTCTAATTGACTCAATTCTAGCAACTGGAGCGAAGGTTTCCTCATAGTCAATACCTTCCACTTGAGAGTATCCTTGAGCAACTAGTCTAGCCTTATTTCTCAAAACAGTTCCAGATTCATCTGATTTGTTTTTAAAGATCCATTTTGTTCCAATAACATTAGTATCATTGGGGCGAGGAACTAAATCTCAGACTTCATTTCTGGTGAACTGTTCTAATTCTTCTTGCATAGCTTGTATCCACCAACCTTCCTTGAGTGCTTCATTGACATTCTTTGGTTCAAATGTAGATACATAACAAGAATGGCTTACCTTATGATATATGGTGGACATGCACGCATATTTCACCATATCTCGATAATTCCTTCGTTCCTTCCTTCTTGTTCTTACACCTTCGGACACATCTCATATTACTTGTTCTGTAGGATGATTTCTTCTAATCCTGAATGAGGGATCCATACGTACTGGGTCTCGCAATTCAACCTCTGATTCCTCATCTGAACCTGCAGTGTTCTCGGTTTCTGCTTCAGGTGTTGCTGCAGATGTCGTGACATTTGGAGCAACATCTGAATTTTCTGCATTCTGCGCATCTCCCACTGTTGTGATAACATCATCTACTGGTTTATTTCCTGTAAGCTCAACAAGATCATAAAAGACAATGTTAACAGATTCTTGTACGGTTTTGGTTCGAAGATTATAAACTCGGTAAGCATGACTATTTTGGGAATAGCCTACAAAAATTCTCTTATCACTTTTAGAGTCAAATTTAGCTAGGTGATCTTTATCATTAAGAACATAACACACACCCAAACACATGAAAGTAACGCAAATTGAGTTTCTTTCCATTCAAAAGCTCATAGGGTGTCATTTTAGTTCCAGGCCTAAGATAGACTCTATTAGTGATGTGACTTGCAATATTTAGAGCTTCTGCCCAAAAACGTTTTGACAACTTCTTAGAACTCAACATGACTCTAGCCATCTCTTGTAAAGTCCTATTCTTCCTCTCTGCTACACTATTTTGCTGTGGGGTTTTGGGAGCAGAAAACTCATGGAAAATGCTTTTTTTCTCACAAAATATAGAGAACTGACTGTTCTCAAACTCTTTTCTATGGTCGGACCTAATCCGAAAAATAGAGGAATGATATAGGTTTCTTATTCTAGATTGTAGTATCTTGAACATGCCAAACGTTTGAGACTTTTCCTTTAAAAAGAATATCCAAGAATACCTGGAAAAGTCATCCACAATCACATATGAGTACCTCATGCCTCCTAGGCTGTTCGATTGGACCCATAAGATCCATGTGCAAAAGCTGAAAACAGTGAGACGTACCTGAATGTTGTCCATCATTTTGAGCAACATTGTGGGAGACACGGGTCTGCTTACCTTTGAGACAATCTTCACAAACCACTGTTTTATCCTTAGGACTTAGATTAGGGATGCCTCTTACTGCCTCATAAGAAATTAATCTTTTAAGGTTGTGGAAATTAACGTGCCCTAATTTTTGACGCCACAAGGTCGTGTCATCGGTCCTAACACTATTGCAACTCTCTTGTTCTCCAACAAGATAACAATTATCGCTTGTTCTTGTACCTGTCATTGCACATTGGTTAGCTTCATTAGTAACTGTACAAGCATACTTGTTAAACTTTACCTCTAGATCGTCATCACACAATTGACTTATACTAACTAAATTGGCCATCAAACCGTCAACGTGCAAGACATTTTTCAGTGCTGGAACTCCAGGAACACTCAAGGTTCCTCTTCCCATGATTTTACTTTTTCCTCCACCTCCGTATGTGACATTACCTCCACTTAGAGCTTCGTAGTTCCTCAAACACTCTTTTGTCCCCGTCATGTGTCGAGAACATCCACTGTCGAAGTACCACGATCCTGAAATGTTAGTTCTCAACGCAGTAATAGCTACATTACGTCTCACATTCATACTGGGAACCCAAACCTTCTTTACCTTTTTCCTGCTTTCGAGAAATCGCCGAATCTTTATGCGAATGTTGACTGATTTTCGATTTACATTCGCTTCTGGACTTCTGCATTTAAAGCAGTACGGTTTTAAATGGCCAGACTTGTTACAGTGATGGCACACAAAATTCTTCTTTTTTATGAAGCCCATTTTCTCATTTTTATCAAACAAGTTGGAGTATATTGCATTAGTGGAGTTCTTGTAGCCCAAACCTGCATGTTGTGGTTGACTAACACTTAGGATTTCATCTAGTTTGGAAGTACCGGTGTTAAACTTTCGGAAGGTAGCTTCGGCCAGATCCAACTTCGCACTGATCTTACCAAATTCAAGATCCTTTTTGGTAAGAGTAACTTCTAGTCGGGTCAAGAGTTAAAGTTTTTACCTTTGAGTCAAGTTGTTTGGATTCAACAATTAAGTCCTTGCAAAGTTTTTGCAATTCTTTAATCATGTTATCCTTCGAGTCGACTTGAGTCTCAGGGTCAGATTCACAATTTGAAATAAAGCCACTAAAGCAGTTAACATCTGAATAGTTAAAAGATTCATACCTGTCGGATGTTACTGGACCTGCATATGTCATCGCTGATGTTGCCGAAAATGTTGTGACATTCGGGACAACACAGTCAGTGACATATTCATCATCTGACAGTGACTGTTCGAAAAAGCTTGTGACTCCATTTCTGGTTCCTCTTCACCTTCATCGTCACTTAGAGAAATCCATTGATTTTTCCCAGCTTTTCTTAAAGTGTTTGCACACTCGTTGGCATAATGGCCCCATCCCGAGCAGGCATGACATTGTATACCTTCGAGCTGCTTGGGATCAAACTTGGTTCGGTCTGAGTTGGTTCTCCTAAGTTGATTTCCTTTTTGCGTTGTAGGAAGGGTTTTAGTGAATCGTGGATTGAAGCCTTGATTTTGGTGCTCTTTGGGTTTAGTTTTATTTTTATCATCGTTGAACCTTCTTAACATCGTATTGAATTTTCGAGTGAGAAGGGCAACGTTAGCACCATCCCCGATTTCTTCAAGATTTTCGTCCTCTTCATTGACTTGCATCTCTAAGGATTTTGCTTGAAGTGCAACATCTTTGCCTCTATACAATGTTCTTTGGTTTTCCATATTCATCTCATAAGTTTTGAGAATGCTCATTAAAGTATGGAGATCCATTGTAGCGAGGTTGTGGGCTTCTTCAATCGCACATATCTTAATATTGAACTTTTCAGGAAGAGATCGAAGTGCCTTTTCAACAAGTTGATTGTTGGTCAATGGAGACCTAAGAACTTGACATTCGTTAGAAATGTCGATCAACTTTTCAAAATAAGTTTTGATATCCTCCGTCTCTTCCATCCTCAAACGTTCGTATTTACTCATGAGCATGCGGAGCTTCGTTCTACGAACATTTGAGCTACCTTCACAATGAGTTTGTAGGGTATCCCAAGCGTCCTTGGCAGTTGAGCAATTTTGGATAAGTTTGAACATATAAAGATCTACCCATCCAAAAATAGCATTAAGAGCCTTTTCATTGAAGCCTGCACTATTGGTTTCTTCCATACTCCATTCGGCCTCAGGCTTAGGTAATATATCGCCTTCCTCGTCCGGTGGGAGCATAGGAACAATATATTAATTTGTAATTGATCTCCATGCTCTCACATCAATGGATTTGATATGAGAACGTAAGCGAATCTTCCAATAAGGATAATTTGAACCATCTAAGATAGGAAGTCTACCAATATTTGGATTAGTCGGATCCATAGTTATAGTAAAAGGACCTTAGCACTTATTATGTTAAGTGTCGGCTCTGATACCACTTGTTGGGTCCCGGGGGTTATACTATGGATTAAATAAAATCAAACAGCAAAGTAGAACTGAACGTATGCAGAAACAGTTTAAAATGTCAGCTAAAATGTCGTCTGTTATGACATTTGGATAAAAACAGAAAACCTTTGAAATAATTAAAGTGCAGCGGAAATAGATAAAGAACACAGAGATTTAATTTTCATAGGTTATATATTAATATAACCCATGATGGTCAATGACCAAAGGTATTGTATATATATATATATATATATACAATTGATATATTCCTTCTTTTCAATGTTACAAGATGATACAAAAGGAATAAACAAAATGGTTAAGTCGCAAATGACTTATGTCTGAAAAATCTATCTAAATAGAAGTGATCAACACCTCATTACAATTGTTTCAATGAAAGAACAAATCTAGAATCTAAAGAGCAATTATAATGGCGTACAGAATGTCGTCACAAATACAGGCAACACAGTAATCCAGTCTCTTTGATTGATATTTCTGGAGAGCTCTCTCTATCGTTTTCACTCTTAAGTTCTGGATATTGAATCGTTGAAGTGACCTTTCTATTTATAGTGGAGAGTTCCCTTGAAAGATTTCTCAACAGGTTGTAGAAGTTGAGCTAAAACAGGAGCACGTGAGGCAGTAGCGTAAGCCACGAAACTCTCCAACTGCTTGGACTATTTCTTCCTCGTCTTGCTCCTTAAGTTATGCTCCTTTTGGACTTGGTCTTCCTCGTTTGCAATCAGCTCCAACTGCTCCTTGCCAAGTTTTCGTGAAGATAGGCAAAACAGTTACCAGAATGTCGTCACAAATGTCAAGACATTTGGTCCAACATTTTCTGATTTTAACTTAGCTCTGAAAATGATATGTTAGAAAAAATGTTATGACACAAAACCTAACATTAACAGTATTTTTTGACCGCTATGTTAATGAGTTTTGAGTCTATCGGAAACAACCTCTCTACCCCACAAAGGTAGAGGTAAGGTTTGCATACATCTTACCCTCTCCAGACCCCACCACTGTGTGGGATTACACCGGGTATGTTGTTGTTGTTATGTTAATGAGTTTTGAAATGAAAACCTCTTAGTTCTTTGTTTTGATGCATGTTTTTCTCTAAAGACCAGATGTCCCTTTCTGTTTAATGTTTACTTGTTTTAGACTTTTAGTTACATTTATATTTAGGTGCAAGTTGGTATTCGGCATACTTACTATTTGTTCTCCTGCTACTAGATAGTTCATGCATTCTGACAGGACAAATTGTAATCTCTACCTTTTTGCCTTTTCAATATCCTTTAATCAAGAATCGATTTGCATACTACTTCTTCCTCGTATTTTATGCATCTATGTACTTTCATTTGAAGATGGCTGGAATGGATTGTCTTACTGAAGCAGTCACCAAGAATCTAATTATATAGGCAAAAGATTGTTTCTAATTATATAGGCAAAAGATTGTTTTAGCATTATTCTTTATGTGTTCTACTGTTGAGAATTTATATCTCCCTTTAGGTAGCTGCATGGAAAGATGATGATGGAGATTGGTACGAGACTGGTTTGCACATATTCTGTAAGTTTAACTCCTCAAATTGTTTATATTTTTACGTTAATCTTCTAATACTGTCATTGCAATTTCTTTTGAGATATTTTTTTGTCCATTAAACAGATAACTATCCTTGATAGTCTTTTGTCTTTTGCAAATAGCCGGTTATTGTTAGTAAATCTGTATTTTGATTGAAAGTTACTAGTTTCAAAACAAAAAAAAACTCTATTTTGATTGCTTCTCCTTCCTCATCTTGTTATTGCTATAGTGACTCATACATGTTGGTACTTGATCTCTTTTAAGTTGGGGCTTACCCAAATATGCAGAACCTGTTTGGAGAACTAGGGATTAACGATCGATTGCAGTGGAAGGAACATTCAATGATATTTGCAATGCCAAACAAGCCGGGAGAATTCAGCCGCTTTGATTTCCCCGAAGCTTTACCTGCTCCTTTAAACGGTGAGCTAATTTCTCCCTTCTGTATTCCTAATAAGTAATGAAATTATAACAACATATCCAGTGTGATCCTACAAGTGAGGTCTGGTGGAGGGATGGGTGTACGCAGACCTTACCCCTACTTCTTCAATCGTACTTCTCTGTGCAGCTAAAGTGTTTGACTCTTTGTACGCATTCTAAGTAATGCAAGCATAAGCCAGTTTTACTTATACCTTCATTTCTCTATTTACGCCTAACTATTTTGATGTAATTTGCAGGAATTTTGGCTATCCTAAAGAACAATGAAATGCTTACATGGCCAGAGAAAGTCAAATTTGCAATTGGACTCTTGCCAGCAATGCTTGGTGGGCAATCTTATGTTGAAGCTCAAGACGGGATAAGTGTTAAGGACTGGATGAGAAAACAAGTGCGTAATCATTTTATCTTACTTTTTAAGTGCATGACCCTGACCATATAGCTCATACAAAAATTGTTCATTTACGGTACTAGAATATCCACCTGTCTTTCTGATGCTAAACAACACAGATCTAGCAAATCTCAGTAGCAGTAATTTGCCTTGCAGGGTGTGCCGGATAGGGTGACGGATGAGGTGTTCATCGCCATGTCAAAGGCACTTAACTTCATAAACCCTGAGGAGCTCTCAATGCAGTGCATCTTGATCGCTTTGAACAGATTTCTTCAGGTTAGAATCCTAAATGATCTTTGTGCTCTGAGTAATACTATAAAGCTGTAAAGAATATACTTCAGTTTTATTTACTATTCCTGGAGGGCGTGGCTTGCTGCACTAGATTTCATTTGTAGGACAGATTTCTCCGGGTTGAGGACATATTGTTTGACTGATATAGAAGTTTCTAATTGATCAACCTACTATTAGGAGCTTCTACTAGCAGGTGCTGAACTGATTAATGGCAAGTTGGACACTTATAAGAACCGTCCTCCTCCTTTTTCTTTTCTGATACCTTTCTAGAGTATCTTCTGGAACGACCATTTTCCTTTTCCATATCATGAAATGGACACCTACTGTGAATGATACCCTAAATCTCACGGATGAAGGACTACTTTACTGATTCACTTTCAAACAGCCCAGTTGTCATCTAATATGTATATGTATGTCTTAAAGAAATGAAGGTGAACTACTTATCACCCCGAAAAAAGAAAAAAAAAGAAGAAATGATGATAACTTCTGGACTCAGTTTATCTTTTCTGATATATTTGAATTATTAATCAACAGGAGAAACATGGTTCAAAAATGGCCTTTTTAGATGGTAGTGCTCCTGAGCGACTTTGCATGCCGATTGTTGAACATATCGAGTCAAAAGGTGGCCAAGTCAGACTGAACTCACGAATAAAAAAGATTGAGCTGAATGAGGATGGAAGTGTCAAGTGTTTTATACTGAATAATGGTAGTACAATTGAGGGAGATGCTTTCGTGTTTGCCACTCCAGGTATAATATTCATTATACTAGTCGTTTCTTCCAGTTTTCACGTTCTTAAAATGAGTTTATAATTATGCTGACTTTTGATGATCCAACCAGTGGATATTTTCAAGCTTCTTTTGCCTGAAGAGTGGAAAGAGATCCCATATTTCCAAAAGTTGGAGAAGTTAGTCGGAGTACCTGTGATAAATGTCCATATATGGTTAGTGGTGAAATATTTACTTGTTAGTGTTTTTTCTTCATCTAGAATATCTATGTATGTGCATGTAAATGTCTATACATACATGTTAGTTTATGTTATAAATGTTGACATGCATATTACTCAGTTTTTGTGTAAATTTCCATTGACTGAGGAACTTATGGATGTTGGCTTTTCCAAAAATGTGAGAAAAAAGTGCAAATGTCCTTAAACGTGGATACATATGGCTTTTCCAATCGTGGATACATATGTATCCTTAAGATACTGAAACGACTATCATTATTGATATCAAACCAATAATGATTGTATAAATTAAACTGCAGGTTTGACAGAAAACTGAAGAACACAGAAGATAATCTGCTCTTCAGCAGGTTAATTTCGTTCAATTTTATTCTTCCAAAGCAGTCTCTGTGTGTCGATGACTTCATTGGCGAGATTCAGTCAAGGATAGAAATGAAATGTCATGGGAACCACTTTACATGGCATGAAAAATGGACTGGAGGATCATGCTATCTACGCTTCTGTCAGCTATATGTTGATTGTATTCCCCTATTTTTTAAATGGCATCTCTATTGATGCCTTGGTGGAGACGAGATGATAGAGCTCCTTTTTCAATTTTAGGATATTATGTTGTTGCTGATACTTCTATTGGTTCCCTTTCTTAATATTTCTTTCATTATGCAGAAGCCCACTGCTCAGTGTGTATGCTGACATGTCCGTCACCTGTAAGGTATTAACTCATCTCTATCCATTCATATTATTCTCAAATTATAATCTGTAGAGTTGCTGATAATTTGCATAATGCTTGTTGGTAAGTGTATGAGTTGCCGCTAGATCTGTCATTTTATTGGTAAATGTTGTAAAAAATATAAAGCAGTAGTTACCAAAAAGTTGGAGAAGTAAAGTAGGTTCATGATAGAACATTCGATTAATTGTCTCTAGTAAAGTTATTTCCTTTGCTGGGTATAGTCGGGAGTGTGTAACAACTTAGCCCACTATCTCTTCATGTGTGCTTTTGGGCCCTCTGAGATAACTGGCCTCTCTGCAGGAATATTACAACCCCAATAAGTCTATGTTGGAATTGGTTTTTGCACCTGCAGAAGAGTGGATATCTCGTAGTGACTCGGAAATTATTGATGCCACAATGAAGGAACTAGCAAAGCTTTTCCCTGATGAAATTTCGGCAGATCAGAGCAAAGCAAAAATATTAAAGTATCATGTTGTCAAAACTCCAAGGTAAGCTAGCATTTTGCTTTCATAGTTGCTCATCATGATATGGTTTGTCACTCTTCATGCGAATGTATGCATTTGCTAACAGTTGTTTAAGTTGCAAGGTTTACAGTCCACCAAATGGAATCTATACCTATTCCTGATCCCTGATTGATCTGTTTTTTTCTTTCTCAGGTCTGTTTATAAAACTGTGCCAGGTTGTGAACCCTGTCGGCCATTGCAAAGATCCCCAATAGAGGGGTTTTATTTAGCTGGTGACTACACGAAACAGAAATACTTGGCCTCAATGGAAGGTGCTGTCTTATCAGGAAAGCTTTGTGCGCAAGCTATTGTGCAGGTTAGTTCTTACTGGTTGTCAGCAGTTGCTTCTTTCTCTCAACTTATACCTGCGACAGAAATGGACGTTAAAGCACGCGTTTTACCTATAATTTCAAAATCTGCATCAAGTTATATTCTCCAACCAATGTAATAGTTTGTGCAAACACCACCAAAGTCCAAGGAATGTGGTGGGATGGATAGGATTCCTCCATCCTTAAGCATGGTCTAGGGTTCGAGCTTTGGAAACAGACAAACTCTTGGAGCGAGTGCTTTTCCCTTTAAACGGGCCCTCTGTGGTGTGAAACCGGAATAGTCGGATCAGTGAGTACCACAGATTGTAGTGTTACTAGGGCAATCTGTGCCTTTAGAGCCTTGATATATGCAGAGAGGTTATATTTTATCGTCCTTTATCACACGTATATTTTATATTTTGCAGGATTACGAGTTACTTGTTGGCCGGAGCCAGAGGAAGTTGGCAGAAGCAAGTGTAGTTTAGCATCGTCGAGTTTTTATTTTGCATTAAATTTATGATGAAGGAAGCGTTGTACACAGCACATACAAGAGTGAACCAAGTAGAAGAAATGTTACCTAATTCAAGGGGAAAAGATCCTACTCCTATACAAACATAAAAAAGGGACGATGTCTTGAAGATTAGCGTTCTTTAATCAGAAATTAAAATGTAAGCATATAGCTGTGTACAGCTTTCTTTTTCTGGGGTTTATAAGCCCTATAAGAAATTAAAATGTAAGCATATATCCCAGAAATGTGTGATTGGGCATCGAGCGGTAAAAGCTTGCTACCTATTAGCCTAAATTTTTCTACTCTCCATCAGTCCAGTAGTCCATACTTGTATTGTGCATATAGGAATAGAATAACAACCTACACCCATCATGCACACAGTGACAGTAACCTTGAAGAGAGATCCACATCCATTTTGCATCAGTCTTTTTTCTTCTTTTTGTGTTTGTAAGCCCTCTATTTTTTTTATGCGTCAATACAAAGTTTGACTAAGTTTTAAAGCTAAATTAAATTAGATTAATTCAATATTTTAAAATTAAAATTTATATATGCAGAAATTATAAGAAAAGTACTATAAATTGCAAATTTTCTTATATTAATATGATAAAAAAATATAGCTTAATTTGTTGATCAAAATTTATATAGTTTTGACTCTTGAAAATGTAATGCGACAAGTATTTTGAGACAGGGGGAGTATCTTTTATGCTTAACGAAATGATCTATAAATACATAAATATTTTTGAATTGTTTTATATCACAAGATTCAAATCTTTCTTTATTTCTTAAACTTCATGTTCAGTCAAACTACATCATATAAAATGGAACGGGGAACGGAGTGAGTGAGTAATAGATTCTCCCTATTGAACTTAATATGTAATCAAACAATATTATATATATTACGATATGTATCATTACTCAACAGCTGCTCACTTACAAGAATAGGGATAAGGGTAGCTTTTGCTACACTCTTGGACATGTACTGTATCCAGAAGAAATGCAAATAGATGTACGAAGCAACCTACGAAAAAGGAATGTTGTTAGAAAAAACCTCTCACCCCCACCCATATCTTTGGTTCACTGAATGTGTACTCTCTTCTTTTTTCTTCCCTCCAACTTCTTGGGAATATAATTGTGATTAAATAGGGGGATTTCATTCTCTTATTTAGGTTTACAACGAAGAGAGTATTGGACCGACTTAATTTATCAAATGTATTGAGGGTTTCCCAGAAATTGTATAGGCTCCAAAATCAAAGTGAAGGCACATTCCTTATGCTGCTGCTGATTGATACAGCTGTACGTATCGTATCTTCTTCTTTAGAACACTAATAAGCTTCGTAATAAACAAGTAAATCTATGGAGATTTGAGGTTGTCCCAAAACGTGACAATTTGGGATCCTATTAATTGTGCATTATTGTTATTTGCGACTATAAGAAGATTAGATAAATAATATCCAAACTGGGTTTCTTCAAATCAAATGAAGGTATCACTTCGATTTCATGAATAAGTACATAACGCCAGTCTGCTAACGGAAAGTGCTAATTTGGGGTTTCATATAAAACAACACTGATAAAACTTGCAATCTGGATTGCTTATTGCTGCATGCAGGAGCTATGCTACTGTCGATGAGAAGGTTAAGAGGAGAAAATGAACAACTTTTGTGAAAGCTTTTCTGAGATCTATTATTTCGGTTACCCCAAACAACATTACAAGGATATATATATAGCCATCTCAACATGAGAATGACTTCTAACAAAAAGCTACTTAACAAAAGCAAGAAAAATGATTTAGCTTAAACTAGTTATAACGATTCAATCTAACTAACTCAACTCCCTTAACAAACTGAGTGTGCTACTCTCATGTGTGAGGCTGTATGTTGGTATTGTAATCCACATGAGCCTCTTCCGTTACTTCATGACAATTTTGAAAGATTCTAGAGTGTAAATGACATCTTCGACGAAGATAACATTTCAAGAGACAGAGGCTTGATGGACTGCTTTATGGACTGGGTCAGAATGAAATGTTAATAGTGGCTATCATTGTTGGGCTTGTTGGGCTGAATACTCTCAACATCCCCTCAAACTAGGTACTGAAAATAAGTTTTTCATACCTAGTTTGGATAACAGAAATGCATGTTGTTCCTGAGTAAGACTTTTAGTCATAATATCAGCTGGTTGGTCCAATGTGGGAATATAACATGGGGGGATAAAACCTTGCTGAATTTTCTCCCGAATAAAATGATAATCGATGTCGATATGCTTAGTCCTTTCGTGGAATACATGATTAGCTGCTATTTGAACTGCAGATTTGCTATCACAGAACAAAGAGACAGGCAAACTAATAGGGACAATAAGCTCAGCAAACAGACCCGAGACCCAAACTATTTCTGCAACAAGAGAGGCCAGGCTTCTATACTCTGCCTCTGCAGAACTCCTAGAAATAGTAGGTTGTTTCTTAGACTTCCAAGATATCAGAGAGGAACCAAAGAACACAAAATAGCCTGTAATGGACCTCCTGGCGGTAAGGCAAGAAGCCCAATCTGCATCACAATATCCAGTAAGGCAATTGGATCCACCAAAGCAGTAAGATGCCCACTCGTGCTCGCATCGATATCTAACCACTCGTCGAGTTGCTGCCATGTGAGATTCCTTTGGTGATTGCATGAACTGACTGAGGGTCTGAACAACAAAACTGATGTCTGGTCTGCTGTTTGTCAAGTATAGCATCCTCCCTATCAACCTTTGATATGCAGCAGGATTTGTTAACAATGGATCATCAACCTGAGCAGCACCATCCAATCTTTTGGTAGTAGCTTCTCTATCATAGGCAATGCTGGTGAGCTTGGTATTTAACTCCATTGGTGAACCAGTAGGTTTGGCACCCAATAGTCCCATTTCAGCTATCAGCTCAAGAGCATATTTCATTTGATGCATGACAATTCCAGTCTTATTTTGAGCAAACTCAAACCTCAGAAAATACCTCAATTCCCCTAGATCCTTGATTTTGAAATGATGCTGTAATACATCTTTGGTTTCTTGAATAAGGTTCTCATCATTTCCAGTGATCAACAAATCGTCCACATAAATAAGAACTATGACCAGGGAACCACTGACTCTTTTCGTAAGGAGAGAGTAGTCCAAATGACTTTGTGTGAAATCAGAAGAGATCAATGCAGTGGTCAACTTAATGTTCCACTGCCTTGAGGCCTGTTTGAGGCCATATAGTGACTTCAACAGCCTGCACACCTTTCCTTCCTTGTGTGCGAAATGAGGTAAAGTCATATAGACCTCCTCATTCAGATTCCCTTGCAAGAAGGCATTGGACACATCCATCTGTTGAACATTCCACTCATTTGCTGCAGCAACAGAGATTACTGACATGACTGTCACCATCTTCACTACTGGTGAGAAGGTATCTTGATAATTTATCCCTTTTTTTTTTTTGTTATAGCCTTTTGCCACTAATCTTGCCTTGAAGCTTTCTACTTCACCATTTGCTTTATACTTGATTTTGTACACCCACTTGCATCGAATTGCCTTTTTTTGAGCAGGCAAATCAACCACTGCCCATGTTTGATTATCCTCAAAAGCCTTGATCTCTACCTGCATAGCTTCTATCCATCTTTGGTCTGTGGCTGCTTCAGAATATGACTGTGGTTCATGTTCTTCTCCAAGTTTGGAAATAAAACTCTGATAGATCTTTGACACTCACATCTAAGGATGTCAGTGGGGCGGGTAAATACGGGTACCGCCCCGCACTCGCTTCAGTTGGGGCGGGTATGGGGATGGTTTGGTGTGTGGTGGGGCGGGTATGGGTATCAAAAGTGCTACCCGCCATGGGTAGTGGGGCGGGGGTGAATTTCATATAAGACCCGCTCCGCACCCGCCCCGCCCCGCTACCCGCACCGTACCCACACCGACCGTACCCGCACCGCTCATATCTGTATCGTCTATTAGTTTAATTAGGCTATTTATGAATTTATTTGGCCCTTTGATTTAAAATATGACTTGAGCTAACCCGCATCGTGTCCTGAAAATCATGAAAGTACCTCTTTCCATTTTTTTAAGATGATCGATCCTGAATGTACCTCGTCCCTTTGTTTATAAAATGACTTTGTACTAATCATGAAAGTACCTATTCCATTTACTTGCTGTTTAGTTTCCCATTTGTCCACAACTGAGTTTCATGCTCCTAATTATGGAAATCCTGAAAAATAATATTAGTAGGCTAATCTACTTTTATTGTCCATTTGCATCTCTGGTATATGAAAATAGTAAGTTTAATAGGATGTATGCTTAGGTTAGGCTTGCATGTGTGGATGAAACAACTCTAACCTTGGAATCCCCATAATTTGTGTTTTAATGTTTGCCAACTTTTCAGCGAGCAATTATGCTAAGTTAAAACCTTGATCTTGCAGTGAAAAGATGGTTAACTGAGAGATTCAAAAGTCAACCTGGAGAGCTCTATGTATAGTTGGGTTCGTCTTTTTGACAAGGCAAATCCTGGAAACTAGTAATCATTTTTTCGGGACCGTCAGAAAAAGAGAATGAGATTAGTGGGTACCCGCCGGGTAAGTGGGTACCCGCGCGAATTAAGTGGGGCGGGGACGGGTGGAGGAATTACTATCCGTGATGGGTGGTGGGGCGGGGATGGGTGTGTGTTTTAGGTGGTGGGTACGGGTACGGGGTACCCTTCCCCCGCCCCTGCCCCGCCCCATTGACATCCCTACTCACATCATAGCTCATAGTATCAGACAAAGGATATGCACAAAACTGTCTATCACTTGAATCAGCATGGCGTCGAATGAAGTCATTCATCCACAATGGTGGTCTTCTGTGTCTGTTGGATCTTCTTAACTCTGTCTCAGTGTGGATGGCTCTTCTTTCCACTGCTGCATCCTCAGAAATTTCTGTATCACCACATGCAGTTGCATTCTCTTCCATTGCACCATCAGTCCTTCTATTATCCTTCACTGTACATCAGTCACTGCTTGAGCTGCATTGTCTGTGTTTTGCAATTCACCTTCACCATCTCCCACAAGATCAGCCAATTTTTCAGGATAACCTCCACTGCCCTGTGACTGAATGTTATTCCCTTCATGCTGCTTGAAAGGAAATATATCTTCATAGAAGCAAACATCACTGCTTACAAAAATATTTTTGTTAGTTATATCAAGTAACTTGTATCCTTTATTCTTTATAGCATATCCAAGCAGAACAGATTTGATTGCCCTGTCATCAAACTTGTCTCTTTTAGTCAAGTTTGTAGCATAGCAAAGACATCCAATCACTCTCATATGAGACAAATCAGTGGCCTTCATGTATAGTTTCTCAAAGGGTGATACATTCTCTATCACCACAGAAGGTACCCTATTAATAATGTATACTGCAGATTCCACACAATCTCCCCAAAAACCAGTTGGTAGATTGCTTTGGAATTTTATGGCCCTTGCAATTTTCAAAATGTGTCTATGCTTCCTTTCCACTACTCCATTTTGTTGTGGAGTATATGGACATGAGCTTTGGTGTATTATGCCAAGCTGTTTAAACAGATCATCACAAGCATTATTGAAAAATTATGTCCCATTGTCTGATCTAACACCCCTAACTTTCCTGTTAAACTGAGTACTGATCATAACAAAGAAATTCTTGAGGATAGTAGAGACATCAGATTTCAAATGCAAAAGGGAAATCCAAGTCCACCTTGAGTAGTCATCCACAATGGTAAGAAAATACTTCATACCATCATAAGTTGGGGTCATGTATGGTCCCATACATCAGATGTAAAAGCTGGAAAACTGTATCAGTTCTGCTATTACTAAGAGTAAATGTTGTTCTAGTTTGTCTAGCTATAGGACAAACTTCATAATGCTGAATTGAAAAACTAGTTTTATCGCCAAAACATCTTATTTTCCTTAGCACACTCATTGGCACATGCCCCATTTTTCTATGCCAAAGTTCAGCCTTTAGCTCAGCTGCTGTGATTGAAGAAGAGACAAATGCTTGTGCTTGCATATTTCTTTATTCTCCAGCATGTACAGCCCATCTATTTCTTTACCAATCTCCTTCACCTTCCCAGTGAAGAGATCCTGTAGGACAAAAAAGTCTGGAAAACATCTTGCAGAACACTGTAACTCATTGGTTAACTTTGAAACAGACAGAAGACTAAACTTGAAATCTGGAACACACAACACATTTTTTATGATATCACCACCAGATAGCCTGCAGTTTCCTGTGTGAGTTATTGTTGTTGTATCACCAGTAGGTAGCTGAACCTGTCCTACATCTTCTATTTTATTCACTTTTTCAATAACATTTTTATTAGCAACCATGAGATTAGTAGCACCAGAATCTACTATCCAAGTAAAATTTTCTTTTCTCCTTTTATTAAACATATGATTACCTGCCATATGGGCCTTAGGGACTGTTGTATCATGACTGAGTAATTCCAGAACCTGCTGATATATTTCTGGTGTACATGATCTCAATAGCTGACTGACTCGATCAAGTTGCCCCCTGAGGTTGTGGTTCCCTGCAATAACCATTTTTCTGGTATGAGGATCCCACATATCCTGAACCATCACCAGTCATCACTGCATTTGCCTTCTTCTTTCCTTTGTAATCCTCAGGATATCCCACAAGCTTGTAGCATATATCCCTAACATGTCCTTGTTTCTTACAATTATCACAATACATCAACCTATAACAGTTATCCCTAACATGACCCTTCATCTTACAGTAATCACAGTAAGCATTTGAAATGTAGCCCTTCCTCTGCTTGTTTTGAGAAAACCTGTTGTTTAGTGCTAGATTCTCAGCATTATCTCCCATACTCATGTAATTTCCTGCAATATGCTTTTGACTCTCATCTTGAGCTATCATCGCATATGTCTGGTTTACACTAGGTGTATGAGTCATTAACAAGATATGACTTCTCGCTTGATTATATCCATCATTGAGTCCCATTAAGAACTCTAGCAGCCTTTGATTTGCTAAGTGATTTATATATTCCTTAGAATTTGCACAACTACATGTAGGTGGAGGGATAATCGAATCAATCTCATCCCAAAGGTTTTTTAATCTAGAATAATAGCTTGCCACTGGTGAAACTCCCTGATTCAGCATTGCTAAATCTTTCCTCAACTGGTATACCCTTGACAAATTCATTTTGTCGAATCTCTCCTTCTAATCAGTCCAGACTTCATATCCAGTGGATCTGTATAAGATTCCACTTAGTAAATTCTTGTTGACATTTCTCATAATCCAAGACATCACCATTGCATTACATCGATCACATTGTTTCACATGACTGGGACCATATGTCTCTTGTCACCGATCCATCAATGAAACCAATTTTATTTTTAGTTAGCAGATTTAACTTCATGACTCTACTCCATAGAGTGTAATTCTCCATCCCTACGAGTTGAATCTCAACTTGTATAGCATTTGGCGTATCCAATGCATTCAAAAAAAGTGGATGATTGTGGTCTACAATGTTCGTATTTGAATTCGAATCCTCATTACCAACAATCGATTCACTTCGTGTAGTATCCATTAGTATACGCCTTGTATATGACTACCACAATTTTCAAACTAAATTGCAACAATACAATTTAGTGCGCTCCAGCCTTCACTATCCTCGATCTACACACCGAGCTTTGATACCATGATAAAACTTGCAATCTGGATTGCTTATTGCTGCATGCAGGAGCTATGCTACTGTCCAGATGCAGATTTATGATAAGAAGGTTAGAGGAGAAGATGAACAACTTTTGTGGAAGCTTTTCTGAGATCTATTATTTCGGTTACCCCAAACAACATTACAAGGATGTATATATAACCATCTCAACATGAGAATGACTTCTAACAGAAAGCTACTTAACAAAAGCAAGAAAATTGATTTAGCTTAAACTAGTTATAACGATTCAATCTAACTAACTCAACTCCCTTAACAAACTGAGTGTGCTACTCTCATGTGTGAGGCTGCATGTTGGTATTGTAATCCACATGAGCCTCTTCTGTTACTTCTTGACAATTCGGGAAGATTCTGGAGTGTAAATGACGACTTCGACGAAGATAGCATTCCATGAGACAAATGCTTGATGGACTGCTTTATGGACCTGGGTTGTAGCTGAGAAATGTTAATATTGGGCTGACTGTTGGGCTGAATACTCTCAACAAACACTAATAGCAACCTAGCTAACAACAGAATGAGTATTGAACGTGCTAACAACAGAGAGTGAATTTTGATCGTTACCTCCGAGTGATGTGGTAAGATGGTTGAGATTCTTTCGCCATTTAAATTTCAAATTTCAATTTTAGGAACATGAAACTTATTAGTAGCAGTTGCGTAGGATTTTGCACAAATGAATGTCAACATATTACTACAATTTGACTTGTACATGAGTTTGCTTTCTATTCCAAATTAATGTGTTCTTTGCATTATTATTCAAGTGTGTGCGCTATTATATGTACATGTATAATAAAATATTTTTACGATTATGTTATATTATACCACTTGATTTAAGGTATTTTACCACAGATTGATAGGAAGAGCGCCTTGTCTCCTTAGTAGGTTTATCCGACGTTAATTCAGATTAGTTGAATATTGAATATTGGAGGACTAAGAATATAATTATTGAACGTTCGAACTTCGAACCATGCAGGAACCAGAACAATGAAATCTGGACCCAAACTTGCAAATCTACAGTGAAATAGCCGACATTGTGTTCCCAAATCTCGTAGAGATGCCTTGTCCGGATTAAGCAACCTTCCTTTTCTCACGCTCACTTTACCACTTTTCTAATCTAAACACACACACCAAAACACACGTAAATACAACAAATTTAACAATCATCCCTTGAATTCCAATTTACTATGCCTCTAAACAATACATACCCCCACGTTCACTCCTCTTTTTTCGCAGCCAAATACTAACTCTTCAAGATTCAAAACTACTGATTCTTTCCATACAAATCCCCCTGTTTTCAAAGTGACCATGTTCACTGTTTTACCCCCCTCCCAACTCCACCCCTTGTATGATTTCCTGGTATAAATACTTGTTTCCTTCAACATTCTTCCATCAGGGTCCAGCTCCAAAGTTGAGCTTTTTTCCCTTTACTCTTTTCTCAAATTTTTCCCTTTCTTCTCCATCATCAAAACTAAAGTTATCATTTTTACTAGTAATCAAGAATTAATCATGGCTGATCAACAAGTAAAGCAAGTGTCATATTCATCAAAAAAGAAGAACAACATTTCAAGAAAGTGTGCTTCCTTGATTAAAGAACAACGAGCCCGGATTTACATTCTCGGTCGATGTGCCACTATGCTTTGCTGTTGGTATATTCAAGGGGATGATTAAATTTTCCTAGTCAAAATCCAAAATCAACTCCACAATAACTTACTACTAGCTACCCACTACTCCACTTCTACTTCAATTATACAAACAACCAAAATATACTTTACTACGTCCTTGTTTCTACTTGGCTCCATCCACCATTTTCACGTGCTTGGCAACAATCTGTAGGTCCGCACGTGAGATGCTTGTGGAAGATCTTTCTCTATCAGCTTAATCTTTTTAAGATGGTCACACACTTCAACACATACGCATGGGAGGGCTACTCGGTCAAGCTAACTGGTGTTAATGATCCTGTTCGCTTCCGTAGTTTCTTAGCAGTCTGCCCAGTTTTTCCGTCTTTGATCATGTACCACTTCACATTTTTTATCCAATGGGTCAAAGCTCCATTGGTTTTTTGGGTACATGAACAATTACAGGAGAGACTTGTGGATGACCACTTTGAACCAGAGATTTTTGGACAAACAGGGTTATGATGGATGGGGAAGCTGACACAGGGAACTTCCAAGAATGTGGTGGACACAAAGTTTAAATTGGCGGCACTGAATTATAGCAAGAACTCGTTCTATATGAAAGGCTCTTTTTGTGTTACTGTGTAACAAGTGTATATGTAATTGTAATGCATTTTACAACGTTTTAACCTGTCTTTCCTAGTATGTCTGGAGCAAATATAGAAGCTCAATAAATATCGATGTGATACAGTCCACAATCGAAGGGTAGTATATATGTTTACTGGCAATTCAATAAGTGTAATACATGTGAGTTACATACGGGAATAGTATACAGCTATTACAAGTGCTTCGAAAGGATAAACAGTAATGAATTATAACAGTTAACAATCTTGTAGCCAACAAGAGTTGTGGCTACAATAAATTTGTGGGTTCTTGAACTCCGTTCTTGAATGATTCTTGAGTCCGTCTTGAGTCTTTGTTCCAATTGCAATAAGCTCCTAGATCTTGATAGCCTGAAATCAAGAGATACTAAATCTGGTAGCGTTACAATTTCGCTGCTGATTCGAGTGATATTCACTCTGTCCTTAAGAAATTATTGTCCTGTATATTTTCTTTTACGATATAGGCAACTGTCACCCAAGATAAAACAACAACTAACAAATGAGCCGTAAAGTCTTGGAAAAATTGAAGAAAAAAAAAACACACACACACACGTCTCAAACTCCTCTCTCCCTCAACTCTTCTACCACTCAACCTTTCCCTCACACAACTCCCTCATGTCCCAAAAATTGTGCAAACATGCACAATTATATAACCAACACACACCTACATGAATTCATCCACTCACAACACACACACATACAATTTTAATAAAACACAACCAAAAGAGAAATACAAGAAACAAATCAGAAACAAAACAAATAGAAAAAAAAGAAGATTAAAGAGAGCAATGAAGGAGTCCCAAATAAAGGCGTGGTTGAAGAATAAGTTGAAGTTAAAGTTCATTCACAATTACGAAGCAACAAAGGTGAGTTTCCTCACTCAAAATTCTTAGTGAAATCCTTTATTTTAAGTTCTATACATATTAGAATATAATTCAGGTGTTAAAAGAAAAATCATGAACTTTGATTGTTTAAACAACTAGTTCGAGTCATGAACTTTACGAATTATTTTTCAGAGTATACTTATTAGAATTAGATAAAATTTTGTATGGTTATAGATATCTCCGTTACGAACGAATCTAACCAAAGAGGAGATGAAACGGACTTACGGTTAAGAATTATCATAGTTTAAACTTTCTGCCACAGATTTGGACGAAATCTGGGAAGGCAGAATTACAAACTGTTTTAATTGAGTTGTACTTATTAGAATTAGATGAAAATTTATATGGTTGTAAATCTATCTGTTACGGACATATCTAGCTAAGAAGGGTTAAAACGGACTTACGATTTAAGAGTTATAGTAGTTTAAAATTTGTTCCCCGGATCGATTGAAATCCGTAGGGCAGAGGGTAAAAGGGTAAAACTGTAGCAATTGTTACAGTATATGAAACGTTGATTAATGAAAGTCCTAGGTTTAACTTTTCTCGTCAGTGTGAGAATTTACAGGGCTTGATCCGACTTACAGATAAGAAGTTATGATATTTTAAGATGGTACCTTGTTTTACAAAAATTCTGGCGAGACTAGTTACGGGTGGCTGTTTTGCGGACGAATTTATTCTAGCTACCCAAAGTATTTTCAAATAAAATTTGGTACAGTGAAAAATCCCCGTGTTACCTTCATTTCGGCGTAAGAAACACCATAATCGAAGTTACGGTTGAAAAGTTATAACTATTACAAGTATGAAGGACAGAATGTTAAAGAATATATATATATATATATATATATTATTTATTTGACCTTCTGAAAATATAAAGTGAATATATGTTAACAAATATGTAAATGCATCTGCGAATGCATCAGATATGTAAATGTATCTGCGAATGCATCAGATCAGATTGTACGCCGCAACAAATATATAAATGCATCTGCGAATGCATCAGATATGTAAATGCTTTTGCGAATGCATCGGATCAGGTTGTACGCCGCAATAAATATGTAAATGCATATGCGAATGCATCGGATATGTAAATGCATCTGCGAATGCATCAGATCGGGTTGTACGCCGCAACAAATATGTAAATGCATCTGCGAATGCATCGTATCGGGTTGCACGCCGCAATAAATATGTAAATGCATCTGTGAATGCACTGGATCGGGTTGCACATCGCAAATACGTAATCGCATTCGTAAACCTTATTATGTAATACGGGATAAAACATGTTTGATGGTTAAACTGAGAAATTTCTGAAACGAGTTGAAAGATAATATTATTGTGTGAATATTTGATTATGATGCATTGAAAAATGCTGAAGTTTGTTTCATATTATGGTTATTGTGTTTTAACATGTTTGTACTTAAAATATTGTGAGATTGCTTTGGATTATAGGGTGAGGTTCTCACTCAGCCCCGGATGGTAGGGCTGACTCTTTTATTTAACATATTTCAAGAAAACGCGATAGAGGAAAAGCTCCGCAACAGGGCTAGCGATCGTCCCGCAGCCTCATTGTCCCACCAATCCATTACTACGGATTTGGTGAAAGTTATGTTAGACTAAGTATGTTTAAAGAACTAAGTGTCGTTATCTCGGTGAATGCCCCACATGAAATTGTTCTTTGTAAACTTCAAATTGCTTACTGTATATATATTATTTTCGCACTTAAATACATGTTTAATTTAGGAAGAAAAGAAGTTAACGGTTCGCCTGGAAAATAAATAGTTGTCCGGGTGTCATCACGCCCTAAGGAAAGACTTAAGAAAAGTCGGGGCATGACATGAGCAAAAGAAACTCAAGTGTTTCTCAAAAAGAACCTTTGAGTATGTGAAAGAATGCTTAGAGAAAGAATTCAGAAAATCTGAATTATATAAGTGTGTAAGAATGCCTCTTCAAGTGCCCATGTAATAGACATTTAAGTGTCATGTAATGACCACTTAATTCACCAAGTAATGAAGCCAAATAATGACTGATTTATGGAGGAGAAACTCACATCTTAATGCCCCAAAATGTCCTCATAATCAGCCAATTTTTTGGACTTCCGTTCGCACAGACACTGCCTCGTTAGCGTCGCGACTCTAGTGGCCAGAAGATCAAACAACCCGCGGCGCCCCGGTGACGCCGCGACCCTTTTCCGACTCGTTTCGATCTTACACTCCTTCCTTCATTTACCAACGTGGAATACGTGTCATTTAACCAACGACCGTCCATCATTTCATGTCTCAAACGTTTACTCACGTACCAATATCTCTTTCACTAATGAAATTTTACGATACTTAGCACTACGTGTGCACGTGTGTGGAAACGACGTTTCCGACGTGCGGGATTCCAATTATTCGAGTCATAAATAATGGGATAATCTTAATTCCACATTAGTAAATTTCCAACAATACATCCATGTTGGTATAGTAGCATCTTTACCACTAGTATGCTTGTATGAATAAGGAGGACATCCCTTAATCGAATAAAAGAACAGACATGTGATAACATTTGCTCTGTTTTCAAATCCTGATCATTCAGATACATTTCGCGATTTATAGGTAGTGTTGAGGGAACGGTACTACTATCTCCAAAAATAGTCTGGCGTAAGCCAGAAAGCTGGATATAAAAAAAATGGACATAATGTTTAATTGTCTTTTCTGTAATGGAATAAATTTTGATATATGTGGTAACAAAGTATTTCCTTTTTGTGTGTAGGTATTTTAGATTTTTAGGTGAACTTTCCTTGGAAGTTTGCTTTAGGGACTCATTGACATGTGCACAGTCCTAACGAAATGACAGATTTTATTTTGGGGTTGTCATGGGAAGATCGATTGAACTAAAAATATTTGGAAAGAGTAAATATCTGAAGGAATGAAAAGGTTTGGAAGTGAAATTATTAGATACGAGTGTCGTTGGATTAGGAAACCAGCTTCGTCATCAATGTGGGCCTTTGCTGTTGTCTTATTCGCTCAAATGAGCTAGAGCCAGCCAACCTGGTTCTATTGCTTATCAAAATAATTCTATCAGGAAAAAGGGTTAAATATATCTATTTATTTTATTTTATTAATTAATTTTATCATCCGTTAGCGATCGTGAATAAAAATACATTTACTAAAGTTCACATTCATATCCTTAATTGAATGGAAAATTCCAAATTCCACAAAATTATCGATTTCAATTAAAATTATCCAACCTGTCTCTTTTTCAGCCACCATCTCCTCTTCCTCATTGTTGCTTTGCTCCATGGCCATCAATGCCGGCGAGCTCGTGACACCGGAGCTCCGGGAAGACCCAATAAGTTAACGAAATGAGAACTTTAACAACAGAAATGACTATTTTTCACCTAATAATGAAACCCGGATCATAAAGAGACCCAGTAAGTTATAAAGTGATAATTTCAACAAGAAAGTGAAGTTTTATTCGTAGATGGTAAAAATGAAACCCCAATGAGACCCAGTAAATTAAAAGGGAGAACTTGAACATAAAATAAAGAGGTACATTTAACTCTTTTAACCCAGTAGATAATAATTCTACTGAATTACTCCCTCCTTTTTATATTACTTTATATTGTTTAAGAAATCATAAATAAAAAATGTATTTTTACGATATTATCCTTATCTCTCTCCAATTAATTACATTCTAATCAATATTGATTACTTTAAAAAATAATTAATATCAAGGGTAAAGTAAAAAAAAAACTTCATTAAATTCTATTTTATTTTTAGAAAGTGATCAATTAATTTAGAACGGATAGTTTTAGTAATGTGGTCAACATGCCAAGTAATACCCTTATTGGCCATGCTATTGCACATTTGCACTACAAAAGTATAGCATAGCCAATATAATACAGCTGATTTTTTTTCTTATTTAAATAGGAATAACATTTAGATATGATTTTAAGGTGTCATAAACTTGTCAACGAAGACCCAGATGAGTGTTCTAGCCATGAAATCTGAGTTTTTGTATTTGATAAGTGATCTCATGATCGAAAAAAGTCATAAAATTTCAAGTCACCTACGAAGCGACTGTTGTGTTTGTGATTTGCATGATCTAAATAGGGATTAGTTGACAAATTAAAATAGGGAAACGCCATATGTTGCTCTTGCTTTTGGGAAAAAATCTCTACTTCTCTGGTTTATAGCTTTGAGACTTCAGTTTGTAGAGATTTAGAGTCAATTATATATTAATATTCTAATACCGTCCATTATATATTAATACAATCCAGTTCATTACAATACAGTACAGTTCATACAAAATTATACAGTTCAGTGCGACGTACCAAACAAGCCCTAGGTCAAAATAGCACGCATTGCTTAACTAAAGATTTAAAGTGTTTAGATGAATATCACAATTTCCTGTTTGATCCACATTTATGCAAAGAAACTAGAATATTCTTTTTAATAGATTTAAAACTATATAAAATATTCTTTTGTATCGTATGTTTCTAAAAATTAGTATATCTTTACAATTTATTAATTAAAAAAATATTTAACCGCAACATTTAATTAAAAAATAATATTATATTGTACATAAAATATGTAACGACAATCTGATAGTCAATGACTCAATATGTCCAAAAGTTGAATATATTACATCATTACACAATTAATAAACTAGAATATAAAAATGTTATTACGACTCGCGACTCATTAAGGAAGTGGCAATGTTGTGACGAACAGATTCCATACTAACATCATCTATCGATCCATCATGATCATCTCTCAAAGTCCTTGATGTTCCTCCAATATCTTCATCTCCTTCAACTTCAGGAACATAATTAGGGTCCGCATCACATTTATCAAATTCCAAATCTTCAAGTGCATGTCTTCTAATGTAGTTATGCATAGTCATACTATTTTTTGGTGTGTCTAATGAAAAACTTGCATTATTGATAATACCCTCCATCTTTTTTTCCACACATCATATGTTCGCTTAATTACATTTCTCAATGAGAAATGGACAAAACAAACTAATACTTAAAATATGGAAAAAATAAACTCATATAAACTACATCAATGATTTGCATATATGGCAAAGATATATATATATATATGGCAAAGAGAAAAACTGTTTTTAATACTGCTAGAATCTGTTTTTTAATAATTACGCCTCAGTCCCAATTTTTTATTTTTTAAAAAAGAACAAAAAACATATCGAGTAGTTATCAAAACCCTCATAAAGAATTAAACTCAATTGAATTAAGCATTTTAAAACAGATAACATATCAACTACTTATTGAAACTCAGCGAATAATTAAACTCAGTTGAATTAAGTCTATAAACAAAATTTTGAAAAAAAAAACATATAACATATCAACTAATTATCAAAATCTCAGTAAATAATTAAACCCAATTAAATAAAATAAAAAATGAATAATTAAATCCAATTGAAATAAGTCTATAAAAAATTGGCATTTTAAAACAGATAACATATAACAACTGATTTTTTTTCTTATTTAAATAGAAATAACATTTAGATATGATTTTAAGGTGTCATAAACTTGCCTATTAAATAATTGGGGTTGTAAACATGAAAAGCTTTGGAGTTATGAATATTAATACTAATTAAGAGTAGAAGTTATGAAGAGGTTTGAGTTAGAATTTATAAATATGAATTAAAAATAATTAGAAAAAATGATAGAAAAAGAAAAAAAAAGATTTTTTTTTTTTTTTGGCTATAGAGAAGTGCTACATACAGCTTTATATTATATATATATATATAAAGAAATCATAAAGATTGTTAAAAGAGTGACTAGTTTTTTTTTAACATAACATATAAATAGAAAAATGAGAGAAAAATTCAAAAAAGAAAAAATTGATTACACTTCTCAAATGATCATTAAATGTGCTATCTTCAACGAAGACCCAGATGAGTGTTCTAGCCATGAAATCTGAGTAAGTGATCTCATGATCGAAAAAAGTCATAAAATTTCAAGTCACCTACGAAGCGACTGTTGTGTTTGTGATTTGCATGATCTAAATAGGGATTAGTTGACAAATTAAAATAGGGAAACGCCATATGTTGCTCTTGCTTTTGGGAAAAATTCTCTACTTCTCTGGTTTATAGCTTTGAGACTTCAGTTTGTAGAGATTTAGAGTCCATTATATATTAATATTCTAATTACCGTTCATTATATATTAATACAATCCAGTCCATTACAATACACTACAGTTCATACAAAATTATACAGTTCAGTGCGACGTACCAAACAAGCCCTAGGTCAAAATAGCACGCATTGCTTAACTAAAGATTTAAAGTGTTTAGATGAATATCACAAGGACTAAAATCAGAATAATACGACAACTCAGGGACTAAAAATGTTATTTTCCCTATTTTGATAGTAACTAATTATACGACCAAAAAGTCTAAAAAATATGAGACAGTAAAAGGTGCTTATTATACTCCTTTACAATATATTTTTTCAACTGCAGAAAGTGGAAAATGTTCCCTTAGATGAAAAGAAATTCATTAGTCTAGCACCTCTTTTATAGGTGCCAAAATAAAGCTTTTATCCAAAGTGTTTGGCCCAGTGGCCATTTCATTAGGGTATTGTTGTCTGAGGTCTCGTGTTCGATTTCCCTGACCAGCAACTGTGTTCCTCAAAAAAATCTCTCCACTGTTCGCATGCAAGTCAAACGGTGTATACTAATCTGTAGGGCCAGAACGGAGGTGGGATTTTCTGGGGTATGTGGTCGTAATGCGGTGGAACCAGTCACTTTAAAAAGTTTATCCTACCACAGTTACCCGCAAGAGTAGCCAAGTTGGTGGAGTAGGAGAGCACGAAACCGAAAGGTCACGAGTTCGATTTCCCCTGCCAACACCTTCTTGGTTAGTCACACACGCATTTGTCGAGTGTGGTTTACCGAGCGTGGTTTGCGACTATTGCGTCGATCAGGATTTACCCAGTCTTGCACTTATAAAAAGAATTGCGGGTTCCCCATCATAAAAATAAAAAAATAAAGCTTTCAATCCCTTATCCTTGAGTACTTAATGCGCTACATAGTCTTGATGTTTATATTAAACTAAAATTATCAATAATTACCTATTTGCATGTAAAATAGAAATTAAATAAACAGCACTTATACATAGTTGGGTAGGGTAGATATGGTACATTAAATCCTTAATCTCCCACTGGGTTCAAAAGTTTCGACATAATCAATGCAAATATTAGCAGTGGAATATATTCCCCAACTTTTGGCCCTCTTATTGAATTTGTTATTAGCATATTCTATTTTTAAAGGTAATTATCACATAAACTTTATCATGTGGTTAACTAATATCTCAAAAGATCACTTAATTGATATGATTTGGTAGATATAGAAAAATTGAAACCCCCAAATAAGGGCAAAGTGCCACAACTTGATCTATAAATTGCATCACCAAAGCTAGTTGTACATATTTTTTCTTAAAAATCTTCTATTCAAACTCAATGTTTAATACATAATCTTATTGAACTTGGAAAAATATGGTGAAATTGGTTCGAGTTTTGGGCTCATTAGCCTATAACCTGCTTGTGGAAATGCCCAAACCACTTGGCAGAGCTTTTTGTCCCTCTGCTGCAATGAACGAACTGATCGCAAAGATTGGAGCATAGCTGATAAATAGTTAAAAGTAACATTTCGTAACCAATGCAAAGAAAAAATATTCATCAAACCATTCTCTAGCCCAAATCAATTCAGTATTATTTTCAGCATTTCCCCCTACTTTCCCCAGTATGCATAAACATGTTGTCCTACAGCTCTACAAGCAGAAACTATTGAATTGAACCCCGAAAAAGAATATGATATTTGGTACTTTTTTAGTAGATGTCTTAGCTACTTCCGTTTTCTCCTTTTAAATCTGCTTTGTATGCGTTATTTGAGCCGAGGAAATAGTTTCTCTAACTCCACGAGATAGGGTAAGATTTGCGTACACTCTGCCCTCCCCAGACCACACATGTGGGATTACACTGAGTATGTTGTTGTTTTTGGGTGGAGAAGGTGCAAATTTGGAAGTTCCTTTTGTGTGCGCCGAAAGCTGAAGTCTTTCTTCTAATAGCTTTACTAGATTGAATGCTGGCTAACATGAATATTGGATTTCCATGGCTGCTTTATCCCCTGCAGTTCTGGGGAGTTTTTTTTTGCATATGTTATTGGAATTTTGTCCAAGTTTCTTGTTACATTGGAGTGTCATGCGTACAGATTACTGCTTAGTCAACTTGCGCCACCAGAACTTCCATGTCTTATTTATAATGTCTAATACTGTCTAGTTTTGGTGATCTTTAACTTGCTAAAATGTCTAATATCACCTGTCATCTTGAAATGAAATGTTAGCCATGAGGCAAAATCCTAAATGTAATTAATTGAGGAAATCGTTCACTTTATAAATTTATTCCTACATGTTACCATCCTATGTGTAAAAAGAAAAGTTCACTTGCCCAGCTATACCGATACTCACATCTATATCAAATTCATGCGTACTGTCGCCTTATTTAGGTGGCCCCCGGTTGGATCCTACTCTGTTGAGCCACTCAACCACTTGTGCTATAGTTGGCCTTTTGAAAGGATTCTGGCTGACACACATGCAGGCAACATCAAGCACTTGAATCATTTCTTCTTCGAAGCCCTTGTCTCTCAGTATAGGATCAAATACTTCTTCTTGTTTACCCTCATTTCTCATTTGGTGCACCCATACAACCAATTCCCTTGACATCTTTGGTTTGCTCATGTCCACAGGTCTTCTACCAGCCAGGAGTTCTAACATTACAACTCCAAAACTATAGACATCCCCTCTCAAAGTGGCTATCCATGATTGACTGTACTCCGGTGGGATGTATCCGAGGGTACCAACCAGTTCAGTGGTGACATGAGTATGGTAAGGAAGTATCAATCTGGACAATCCAAAATCTGCCACATGCGCTTTGAACTTTTCATCAAGGAGGATGTTACTGGACTTTATGTCACGATGAACGATATGTGGTTCACATATCTGATGCATGTAAGCCAGCCCACAACCTGCCCCCTGTGCAATCTTCAGTCGAGTTGGCCAATCAAGTAGGGTTGCTCCATTGGTCTTCTCGTGCAACCAGTAGTCCAGACTTCCATTTTGCATATAGGAATAGAACAACAACCTAAAGCCATCATGCACACAATAACCTCGAAGAGAGACCAAATTCTCATGTATGGCAGTGGATAAAGCTTCCACCTCTGCTCTAAATTCTCTTTCAATTAAACCCATATCACCTGAAAGTTTCTTAACAGCCAGTGTAGTTCCATCTGCTAAAGTTGCTTTGTAGACCAGACCAAAACCTCCACAACCAATTATGTTTGCTTGGTTGAAGTTATTTGTGGCTCTCAATATGTCAAAAATTGTGAGATCCTTAATCTGATTCTTATTGGTTGGAAACATAACAAGCATGCTGTTATCCTTTCCAATCTCGGCAGACAATCCAGAAGTGGAGTTGTAGGACATAATATCCAAGTCATTTTTCTCAGCGTCTCCTCTTGGAAGGATCCTCCTCTTGGAGAATATCCATAATGTTGTGATGATGACTGTGAAGGCAATGCCGAACGAGATCCCTAGGATAAGTCCGATTAAAATTTTCTTTTTTGTGCTTTTTCTCACTGCTGAAGGTTGTGTAGTTGCTGATTTATCAGTACTGCAAGAGTGCTGCAGGATTTGGCCACACAGTCCTGGATTACCTAAGAAACTAGTGATAGGAAAGGTGTCAAACTGACCTCCCGTTGGAATAGGTCCCTCAAGATTGTTGTGAGCAACACTGAAAGAAGACAAAAAATGAAGACCCTTGAGTGAAGAAGGAATTTCACCTGAGAGGTTGTTCCCAGAAAGGTCTAGTTTCTCCAGGTTAGTGAGGTTGGATATTGTTTCTGGAATCTTTCCTGAAAAGTTGTTCTTGCTCAGATCAAGAACATGAATGTACTTCAGCTGACCAATCTCAGTTGGAATATTGCCATCAAGGTTGTTGTTTCCGAGGTATATAGCTGGTGGTAGGCTTGACAGTAGATTATATTGCTGATTTGAGGCATTGTTTGGCTGTACAAATACTGGCAATTCTAAAGCACTTCTGTCTACCTGATCAGCAGCCTCCTGTGATGCCAATCTTCGCAGTTGAGTAAGTTCTCCTGGGAAGCCTCCATATAGAAGATTTTGAGACAAATCCATATAAAATAGATTCTGTAAAGTCCCCAACCAACCTGGAATTTTGCCTGTGATTTGATTAATAGAAAGGTCTAGAACCTCTAACTTTCCAAGTTTAACCAGCCATGTGGGTATCTTTCCAGTAAAATTACAACCACCTAAACCCAGAATTTGGAGATTTTGAAAATCTTCAGACCCAATCAAGTTTCCATTATCAGGCAACATTTCATTATAAAAGTTTTTGGTGAGGATTAGTGTGGTAAGATTCTTACAACCCTTAAGGACTTCTATTGCCCCAGCAAAATTGGTTAGGCTGTTATTGGAGACCGAGAGGAAGGACAGAGATTGTAAAGACATTATGCCAGGCAAGATATCTCCTGTCAGATTGTTAGTAGCCAGACGGATTGCAGTTAATGATCTGCATGAAAAGAGGCTTTGTGGAATGCTTCCAGTGAAGAAGTTATTCCCAAGGTCGATTATGCCAAGTCGACTGAGGTTGGAGAAATCAAGAGCTGAGAGTTCACCTTCCAAGAAGTTGACCCTTAAATTGAGCACAGTGAGACGGGTGCAAGTCATCAGTGATGGGGGCACAATGTCATTTAGATGGTTTATATGGAGGAGCAACTGCTCCAATCTGGAGAGCCTTCCGATATCTTGAGGGATCAAACCTGTCAATTCATTGCCATAGAGTGCTAGGATTCTGAGGTTGACAAGGTTGACAATGCTTTCTGAGATGGGTCCAGAAATATTATTGGCAGGTAAAAAGATTTCTTGCAGTGTTGACACACTATAAATATCATCAGGAATGGATCCCGAAAGGTGGTTGAATCCTGCTCTCAAAGTAACCAAATTGGAGCAACTCCCAAACCCTTGAGGTATCTGACCCCTGAAGTCATTGTAAGATAAATCAAGAACTGTGACTGCAGCAGAGTATCTGCAGATAATGGAGGGTATTGGACCAAAGAAGCTATTGTTGCTAATATCAAAACTCTCTAAATTAATTGCTGGCTCGAGAAATGATGATTGGATTGTCCCGTTGAAGTGGTTGCTAGACAGATTTACTGTCTGGATAGGTGATGGCAATCTATCTGATATTGGCAATCGTCCTGATAAACGGTTATAACTCAAGTCAATGATCTGCAAGCTACTAAATGACTCGAAAAATCCATCTGGGAGGGGACCAAAAAAGCGATTATGTGAGAGGCTGAGTTGAGAGAGTTTGCTCAATTTTGCAATAGCAGGGTTGATGCTTCCAAAAAGGCTTCTTGATGGAAGCCACAGACGGTTTACTCGGCCATTATCATCACAACCAATACCTTCCCACCAGGTGCAGCAATCAGCAGAAGAAGACCAATTCAAAGGAGTTGGAGAAGAGATGCCAACAGAAAATGATAACAAAGAGTCGCGATCAAGTTGATTGCAAGAGGCATGACAGATAGTAGCAACAGAAGAAATAAGTACAACTATCACTGTTATTTGGTAGAAAGAGCTATGGTGGGGTAAAGATAAAGAAAGGGAAGAGGAAGAAGAATGAAGGGAAGTGAGGAGCATGGCTGCTCGAAATTGATGATATGTCAGACCAGATTTGTGGCGGCTGTCTTTATTATCAATGATCATTATTTTTGGACAACTAAAGATGAAGAAGAAAGACAGTTGAAGATGCCAAGATACTCCAATCAACCATGTGGGTATTTTTGCCAATTCTTTGTCCTGTGGATCGTGCAAGACTTTAGTTTAACCCCATGAAGAGGAGAGAGAGAGAGTAGTTGATGTTGACAGGGTGTTTTATGTAACAAAGTGTGAGGTCTGAATTCTTGAAATAAAGCGTTTACTTTTGGGACGGCTAGAAGATAGATGGCTGGTGGACATTCTTTTCTATGGATAATTGTATATTTGAAAGCGTGTAATATACGTGGGAAAGAGAGAGACTTTACCATACTATTCTCCTCACTTCCTCCTAATTGAACTACTTTTTCTCCCAATAGAACTTGTCTGTTTTCTTATTAAAAAAAAAAAATTATGCCCACTTGCACTAAGTAACAGATTAAAGGAAGGCCCGATGCACTAAGCTCCCGCTATGCGCGGGATTTGGGAAAGATCGGACCATAAGAATCTATTACCTCACATTTCTGCAACAGGTTGTTTCCACGACTTGAACTCATACCCTCCTAAGTAACAGATTATTACTCTTTTTATTATGACTTTTGTTTTGTTGGTTTTTTTTGTATGTCTAGTGATGTTCTATTTTCGAATTTTTATGTGGCTGACTTCTCTCTGTATACAGATGTGCTATAGTCACATGTTATGTTCTTCAACTGTTATCTCTGTGATGATTTTTTAAAAATAAATAGGAGTATAATCACTTGGCCCGTTGACCAAAGGAGTTTCCAGATCCATCTAATTATTTTTCTTTACCTTTTCTTTTTTGATGAAAACTGAGAAGAGAGTTAAGGTAGTAAATTTTTCCTTCAACTTTTAAGGGTGTAATTTTTGTATACCTAAAAATAATTAGCCAACTAAACATAATTGTCATAGAAAATGAGGATTAATGATCAGGTTGATACAGACATTTTTATTGGAAATTGCAGGGAAAGCAGAGGCCTGAATCCACGGAGTTTGTTTGACAGCGTCTCAAGTCATCATCTAGAAAAAAATCGACTGGACAAGGCCATTCATCCGGCATATATCAAAATTAGAAAGAAAGAATGTCGTATAAATTGAATCAGATGGAGGGCTAGTACTATTCACACGGTACTTGATGAGTTAGAAGCTTTCATGGCCAATCCATGCTGCTTTACGGAGCTCAACTGTTCAATTGCATCTCACTAAGTTAAATCTTGAAACAAAATCCAATTTATTTCAAGTGGAGGAGTCATTTTCACCCTTTGAGTAATCATAATCCATTACCGTGCACTGAGTGCGTACTATTTGGTGGAGGAAAGGGGATCACAAATCGCAAATAATAGTTCAATAACCCCCCGCCTTTTGTCAAAGGGGTTATCATAGTGGTGGGAACACTATCAGATGGGAATCGCACACTAGGCAAATGCTTTAGCAAACAAACATATCTCATACAGCAACACCCAATAGACACAAGACGTGGCCACGTCTTCTCACTGGATATCCTAAATAAATCCGATGAATTTAAGTTATATAAACTGACAATAAAATGAATCTTTTGAAAAGAATTGGCGAACAAAAAAATTTCTCAAAACTTAACAAAAGGTGTCAAATAGCAAGATTATAGCACATCATCGTGAGCTCTCTACACGATGGAAATCCAAATTAATCAAACCAGTGAATTCCAAACGACTGATGATAAAACAAAAGAATAAATACAGTTGGTGTGTGGAGTATCGTCAGTCGCTTTCGCATCCCCAGTTAAAATATTGCTGAGCCCAACCACCAAAGTTTACCCAATACGCAGAGACTTGAAGACTAAAAGGAAAGCCTAAAGAAGACTGTCCCATTTTCAAACCAAATGTTCCTTACTAGATAGATGCAAACGCTAACAACTTATTCAAGTCTAGTCAAAGGTCAGACCAACTTCCTTTCCATCTATATTTTTTACCAGAAATGCTGAAAATTACTCTTATGAGTCTTATCCAATGAAAAGGGCCCTGCATCTTTTAGTATCCTGGACCACATTTTATTCATGCACTCAAATATCAGTTGCATAACAGAATTCCCTTCTTTTTACTTTTCTTTTCCTTTTCTATCATGTTAGTTTATTTTGTGGGGTGTGGGGTTGTAGACTTTAGTGAAACATATTGGTGCATGTTGCATTCAATAGGTATGTAGCTATAGTATTACATCATCTTCACTTTACTCAAATGGATCACAAGACAACTAATGAAGACCACAGATCATGACAAGCACCCTTATGTGCAAGAGTGAAGTCAAAAATATCTCCTTGCAAAACATTTTATATTATGCAAAGGACAAGAGGCGCTTGCTCAGATGGTAAGCACCTTCCACCTCCAACCCGAAGGTTGTGAGTTCGAGTCACCAAAAAAGCGAAAAAAAGGGGGAGCTCCTGGGGGAGGGGTAAAAAAAAAGATATTATGCGAAGACATTTTTCTTCTAAGGATTGCGATGAAAAAAATTTACAACAGTTACATCTCCTAACTCTGGTAGTTGGAACAGCAATTGAAAAAGAAAGAAAAGAATAAATATATTTGTTTTATACCTTCACCCCTTCTCTCTTTTTTTTCTCCAAGTTGAAGACTAAAACCAGCTTTCTTGCATTGCTGGGAATAATGGAATTGTTTGTCTGCTAGAGAAACATGATACAACATGAATAAACATTCAAGAAAGTCGATAGCAAACTACTTTGAACATTTTGTTGTAACAAGCAAGTCCCTTCATTCCTCCAACACAAACATCATTTGGGTAGTGCAGCTCGCCAGACTCATTGCTATTCATTTTATTGCCAGGAGTCGAGGAGCTTATTTGGCTGAGGCATGGGTATAACCATGTCTACTTAGTCTCCATCTACACCAAGTCCATTGCAACAAAAGTTAATTACCAATTTTTCTTATCTTGTGATTTGGATATATAAAGACACAGATTAACTCATCAAAGCCTCAACTCACCAATGTCAGAACAAGCATTTTGTATTTACAAGTCCCATTTAAAGCCTAATATGCAACTAAAGGAAGAGGGCTTGAGTAAAGGGACTAGCATTTGAAAAAAATTAATTTCAGGACTCATTAATGGTGACCAAACAATGGTGACCTTTGTAACCCTTTTTTATGCATGAACACAATCTGTGCTATGCTTAAGAGTTGGTGGTAGCAAATAAAACCAACGAGTTTTGCAAAAAAAGGATGACAACATAGGCATATGAAAGGAGAAACAGCGAAGTACTCAACGGCGTATTAGAAAATTATAAAGGAAATGGAACTAAATGGATGCTCAGACATCAAAGGGAACACAGAAAAAAGAATGACTCTAGGGACCTACCTTTGGATGGATCAACGTGTACAAAGAAACTTGCAGCAACAATCAGATAGCATAGGATCAGCATCAACCCTTTAAAATAGTTTGATGTACCTTCCTACATTGTGTAAAGCAACATAAAAGATTAGCAACAAGCCTACATTCGAAGGCCCAGGAATCAAGTTTACAGGGCAAGACGAACACTTTTCTTTCCTTTGCTGCTTTTTTCTTTTTGTGTGTGTGGGTTAGGGGTGTGTGTTAAAGAGAGAACTATGTAGGATGCCGAACCTGCAGCATGAATGCCACGACTAGCACTGTGATGAAGAGTGTAGCAGTCTCGAACAATTGGAAATTCAAGTCCATGGGCTTTCCCATAAACCAACCAACGACAACACAAAATGGTATCTGCATTTTCAATAGCACGAGATTTGAAATTACCAACGAAATGCACAAGCTCTATTATCTATCTTGAAAAAACAATTTAAAAAGCTATCTCAAATAGTTAGAATGCATTAAATGTCTTACCACGAACATTGATATCTGAGTAGATGACCCGATTGCAACTCCAAGTGTGATGTCCTGCCAATGAGGATACATTAGTAACTGTTTTGGAGGAAAAGAGAAAGTAAATTTAGTTTTCTACAAACTCACAAGCTTATCTTTCATCGCAAACATGATTGCGCTGGCATGTTCTGCCGCATTTCCTACGATTGGAAGCAAGATGACACTAATAAAGGACATCGGCATGTTCAACGAGTCAGATGCACCCTGAAAGGATACAAGTGACATGGATAAATTACCATGAAGAAACAAAAAATTGTCACAAAGCTAATATTCAGTCCTTTTGCATTATACACGTAGCTTAACTTTATTAGGTGCTTATGGGAGACCTCTGAACCGGGTACTTGAAATGCTAAAGGTACTTCTTATGGTCCTGCTTCAACCACTCTTCCTTCTCTACCTTTTTCTTCAAAAACTTAAGCTACTTAGACTGATGCCGGCGATCTCGCTGTAAATCAATTAAGCCAGAGTTAATAAAGCTTCTCCGCAACAAAGAAATTGCGTTCGAAATTTTGTGGCTCTATTTTCTCAATGTTGTTTTTGTTTTTCAGAGTTCCGGGCTTCTTCTTCACCTGGTTTGAAGACGGAGACAAACCCAATTCAATTTTTGTGCCCCTATGTTGTTATTCTTTACCTAGTGATAAGTACACCTTGTTAATTTTCTACTGATCTGCTGGTTCTCTCCTTTGCTGCTGTCAACATTTTAAATTGTTTGGTACATTATAGTACTTTCTTATGTTCCAATATATACTTTATTTTGTATCTTGTGCATACGCATGCATCACTAGGATCTATGGATTATGTATATCTGTTATGTGTTGTTTCCCGCTCCTTCGCAGGTTAGTATTTTTTAAAAATAAATCTGATGTACGACCCATCTTGTGTGCACCTCAATTATCCCACCGAGTAGGTGTTGTCTCCCACCAACACAGACACCAGGTACCAAGTAACTCTATCCAACAAAAAAGGTTTTGAAGCCAAACACTTGGGTGCTTAATTGGAAATTCATGTGCATGCTCGACATGACCCCTTGTGGATCTGCGCTACATAGACTGATTTTTTTATCTAATTTTCTGAAGGCAAATTAATCATTTTTCAGTCTCACTTTTACAGACTCCTGGGACGAAGGACATACAATTTGAATTCTTAACTTCCATTCACAATCCCCTGTCTGATCAGTAGCCAACCTTTTGTAGTGTGGGCTTTCCAGTGGGACCAAAAGCCATCATAAGGATTGGACAAGGAAACTTAAGGCAGTCAATTTCTGGAACTACTGCACGAGGTTATTTGTTATCATGCAATTTTGCTGAAATAACCTTAAAAAGGTTTCATGATAAAGCATCTAAAGTTAGGTAGGAGGTAGATATACCTTTATAAAAAGTGGTATATAAAAACAGCTTACCTTAAAAGAAAGAAGAGAAAAAAGGAAGAAAATGGGAAAAGGCAAATAGATCACCTCGATGGTATCTACTAGATATCCAGACAGCACTGATATCCATATTGTCAAAACAGCAAGCCACGCAATAGCTTCCCACTGGGTTATCTCAGGTGCCTCGTCTTCTTGACAATCTTCTGAATTATTTTCTCCATCCTGTTTACATATCAGAGAACCTATTAGATCTAAACAACAATCACATATTTTGGTATATGTTCATCTCAAGAATTATTTGAAATATGTGCAATCTTCAGTCTCCATATCAGGCATTTGATTACTCCAACGAAAAACATAATGTAATGAAATAGCAGCAAGGACCCTAAGGAAAATCAAATAGCTAAAATTAGACCATCTACCTCGCTCACAGAGCTATACAGATTTGGTTGACTCTTGAGCTGAAAGAATAAGTAGCTTGCATATGCTATCAGCATTATGCAACTGCTAAATCTTGAAAGAGCCAACTGTGACTTGCCAAAATGCACCTCCGTGTGGGTGAAATGAAGTACAGCTGGAAATAATAAGCCCATGACTGCCATCAACAACAATCCTGAGTTCACAATGGCAGACGCCTGAAACATTTAAAATTTAATGACCGTTTGCTATATTATGATAAGAGATCACCCTGAACCATTTACTCATAAATGTGAAGTTTTGTTATTTTAAGCTTCATTTTTCTATTAATCAATAAAAAGGCAAGGTATTGACTTCATTGCAGATTTATTCAAGGACATGAGTACATGACTCAGAAGAATATGATCACCTTATTGAACACCTGAACTTTCTGGTGATGAATAATCCCACCACTGAAGAAGGCACAACCAAGCACCAAGAGCATATTTGATAAAATGGAACCCAGCAAGGATTGTTTAACAACCCGCATCATTCCATTGTTCAATGCATATAGTGAGATTATCATTTCAGTTGCATTTCCAAATGTAGCATTCAGAAGGCCCCCAACTACAAATCGGAAAAATAGTGTGCTGATAAGAAAACGAGAAATATGTGGGGTGGGGGATCAATGGGCTCCCACAGAATAGACACAGAACACATGTAACTGTCTCGTTTCAACAAATATACATGTACAATATGAAAAGAAGATCATGCACTATTCCGGCAAAAGGTCAATGAGACGAAGTTCAAGCACCGCAAAGCATAAAAACCATTTTGAAAGATACAAGAAACTAAGGACCAATCTAACTGGTGTCAGTAAGCAAATCAGTAACATATGAGCAATTATTCAGAAGCTTGCTAAGTAATTTCATAGAAACAGACAAAAGACATAGATACTTCAGCCAGTCTGGATACAGAATAAAGTAGCTTGTGCATAGTGACTCTGTAAGATCTTATGACGTCTTTGCTTTTTCCTTTTAAGTGTATGAGAAACCAATCACAATTACAAAGCAGTTTAGCAGGATTTCTCAAACGAAAGAAAAGACACAAAGCACCAAGAACGTGATAAACATGTAGCAGCAGTATTTTAAGAAACATTTTGAGTCTTACCTTCAGGAAGGGCAAAAAAGATTAGATTGTCACTTTTTCAATTTTATAGGTGTGAAATGTTTAGGTTCCACCTTGTAACAAACTTCCATCAAAGAAGTAAAAAATAAGGCTGAGGTGTGGCGACAATCTTACTTTTAATTGTAATTGCAGTGTTCTATGAGGGCAGACGTGGAAAAATTAAGAAACTTAATACTAATGAAGTTAGACGTCAATAAGGACAAAAGGCCGACAAAGAAAATTTTGCTTTTCACAAGAAGGATAATCTAGATGGTGGAAATAATAGTCCAACTATTTGCCTATTCTAGAGGTTGAAAGTCTACTTTTCTACTCAATATCTAACTTGAAAGACCCTTGTACATCTTTCATGAACCTAACTCTAACCAGAACAAATTATGACAAGGTTAATTTGTAAGAACAAGGAATTTTCATCCTAGAAAGAGAAGAAAAGGACGACGTTCGACAAACTAGCATCTAACACTGATGTAGATAGACTCGCAAAAAGAAAAAGTACAAGATACCTCTTTCAGTAAGTGATCCACAACAGGTCACTAAAACTAGCATTTAAGCTAAACCCAGTTGTTGTTGTTTTAGTTTAAAAAAAAAAGTTAAACCCAGTTGGTCAATATTTGAGAACTACAATGTTTTCTATCAAATCCTTTGGTGGTACATTAAAGTCTGATTGGCTTTAGGTTAGGCACCACATACTTCTTCCCTGACCAACACAACAGATATATCGGGAAAAGCATTTATGTAACATGTGCTCTCTGATGGCGGAATAGTAGAAAAAGATTCCCAGCTTTTTAAAACTGAGCAGCCAGCTATAAATTCCTTCCGAGTTCTAGAAACTGAAGCACTTTTCTAGTTCAGATGTCTTCAATTAATCATCTGTTTCTCTTCTCCTTGACCTTAGCTCGTTGAACAGAATTACCAAATGAGAGCATCAATCAGAACTTCCACTAAATGATACTTTAGTAAATTATCTCCACTTTAGATGCGTTATGTTCAGCATATTACATTCATCTAAATGCCTTTTGTAGTTCGGAGTTAAATGGAACTGCTACTCACTCAAGTGGCCTGAATATCTCAGCTTAAAAACTAAGTTTAATTTCAGATTCTTTAAGTTTAATATCATTCTTGAAGATTTTTGAAATGGAAAGGGCATCTTGAAACTAGTGTGCCTAAAATGAAGATACAAATGGAGGAGAAAATGAAACAATAAACAAAAAGGGAGTACCTGTTGACCCGGTATAGAATGCGAGCTGCCTGTAACAAGAGGATTAAGAAGGTTGAATCAATAAGCGTGCAACAAAGAATAGCAGCAGAAGAAAACTAGTAATAACTTGGAGAGCACAAGCTTACTCAGTCGCATAGCCCAAGCGCTCAGCTAAAGGTGTAATACCAAGTAAACTGAAGAAAAAGACCCAAGTCTGAAACATCAAATTGTACACAAAACAAAGACATAAGCATAATTGAAATGGAAAAACAACATTCAGCACCTTTGTAACAACTACTTTCTTTGTCCCAATTTATGTGATACTCTTTCCTTTATGACACCTAACAATTTAACTTTAAACTTCCCGTTTTACTCTTGATGAGATAATTTATAGCCACACAAATATCTAGGAATATTTTAGACTACAAGTTTAAAAAGTCTTCCTTTCAATCTTAAACTCCGTGTCCAATCAAACATTCACATAAATTGGAATGGTGAAAAAAGGCGCATATGGAGAAAAATTAATTAAAAAGAATTATTACATGTTTTCCTGTAACATAGTGTAGCAATATGGCAAGGGGGCCAAAAGGAAGCAACACATTGATCTTTGCTGTGATAATAACAATGTATATACTCCTTAGAAGGCTGATCTGATACATCTTTCTTAAGACCCTAGTAGAAAGATAACTTCTCGGTGATGCAATATAAGGTGCCTCAAAATGCAGACTATCTATTTTATTCGTTCCCTGAGATGAGCTAAATGGAATCTCCTCGTCGAATTCAAGCTCTAACTTCTCCCCATTAGATCCCATTTTCAGTACAGCTTACAATATCCTGAAAACATGAGCAAAAAGAACACTGAACAATCGACCAAAAAATGGTAACAAAACTTGGGATAATAGATAAATTCCATACTGATTTTATAGGACACATTTTTTTTAGTCAGTCCACGTTATTTGACAATAATTAAACTTTTAACTTTACCTTTTACGGTTAACGATATAATCTATCACCACACAAATATCGTTGTCTTATTTTAGACCACAAGATTCAAAATTATTCCTTTATTTCTTCATGCCATTCAAACTACATCACATGAATTGGTACAAAGGAAGTAGTACATTAATGAATCAATGAAAGAAATCTGGTCAGTACACAATGAAACCAGTTCAGCAATTAGTCAAAGTGGGTCAACTGGGATAAGAATATTAGTCAGAACAGTATGCAATAAGAAAAAAATCAAGAATCATTCTAAGAGACAGACCAGATCAAGATTTGCCACAAAATATTAAATAGGAAAACCAAGCATCGGCTAATGGAATCTTCCTCTTAACTAATTTACTGATTTTCACTTCAATTAAGCAAAATTAGTAAGTACTACCAGAATTGATAATCCTAAAAATATACTATAGTAGTAGTACATACAGTATATTTCTCTCTGTGTGTATAACATACAGGTAGAGGGAAAAGGGTAAATGAATTTAGGGTTATTTGCTTTATTCTTGCTCTGATGAATGTGTTGGAGAAGGGAGCCAGCAATAGATGAAAATGTGACATAGAGAAAGAAAGACGAAGGTTCCTGGAAGAAGAGCTACATGTGGTAATTTTTTAAATAAAACAAATCGAAGAATTGATTAGATTAGTAAGTAGTACTTCCTCCGTCCCTTATTTATCGCGGAGTGATGTTAGGTGTATTTATTAGCCTAATCATCATATTTTATCTTGTTTTGAAGATTAATTGCACTAAATATATCTAAATTATGTTAATATTTGCATATGAACTGATATGTGGTAATTTACTGTTTATTTTAAATAAACAATTCGAAGAATTGATTATGATTAGTAAGTAGTACTTCCTCCGTTCCTTATTTTGACTCGGCACAGAGTGATGTTAGGTGTATTTATATGCCTAAACGCTATATTTTATTCATGTTTTACCTTGTTTTGAGGACTAATTACACTAAATACACGTTAGTTTTTACATATAAACTGATATGTGTGTTCTTGTCACATATAGGCCCTTAATGACGATTTGAAGCTAAAATGTGACAAGCATTCATGCAAGTGTAAATGGTCGCTGAACCTTACCAAGCAAAGGCTGGAACGAGCAAAAGCTCACTCTACACCTTGCTCAACCAGAGAAGTGGCCCAAAATTACATGCGTTCAAGAATTGCGTCCAAGTATAAAGTTAACATATCATCTGGCTACACGAGCTCTGGGGCGAGGTCCCCTGCACCTTACCTCGCGAGAAAGAGAGTCCAAATTGTAGGAGTTCAAGAATTTTTTTTAAATACAAAAAGAACATAGCCTAGTGTGATGTGAAACCTGGGGTGAGGTCATGTTTCGCCTGCACCTCGTCTCGCAAGAAAAGATGTTCAAAATGCCAAAAGCTGAGAATTTCTTCAAGTGTGAAAATGACGTTCAACCTCGCCCCACGAAGTCTAGAGCAAGACACTGTCTCGCCCTACGCTTTGCCCAACGAGATTTGGCAGCGGACAAGTCTGATTCCGCTTTGAATAGATTTTTTAGGGTTATTTTCAAATACTATAAATAGAAGCTTAGGCCGTTTTTGAGAGGGTTCAGACGTATTATTTCGCAAAGAACAAGGAGTAAAGCTTATCATCTTGGGTTGTGGTGTAACCATGAATATTGACATTTGACAAGTAATTAAATCTTAGTAGGTTATTCGTATGCGATTGTTTCCTTTCTTCTGTTCATAATTGTTTGATTGCTTGCGCAACAATCGAGTTTTATTTACTATCTGATATCGTACTTGGAAAATACCATATTAAATTAGAGAAGAAGCAACGAGAGTGTGATTTGTTTATCCTTAAAGTAGGGCTAGAATTTGTGGCAAGGATATGAATATACCTAGACACCACATTCAATTAGATAATGTGAACTAATTGCATTCTTAACAAGTCAACTACATAGGAATATAGACGACGAACTGTTATGAATCGACGGGTAGTAATTCAGGAGAATACTACACGATTAATAATTTGGTAATTATCAATCGTGAATAAATTTACTAAGGTTAGTTACTTAGACGTCACAACAGGATTGATGAACGAACCACGATCCTGTAATATTATTCTCTCACTGATAAACTCAAAGCATTACAAACGTTCTAGCAAATTTCTAGCATAAATTGATTGGTTACTTACTTTTCTATTTTAGTTATAAACAAACAAACATCCTCTTTCATACTTGCATAATTAGTAGTGATAGTGAACTCTCTTATAATCGTTGATTATAAATCTCTGTGGGATCGATATCCGACTTTATAAGTCTCTATATTACTTGACGACCACGTATACGTGCGTGTGCTTTTGGGAGCAATAGAGAATTTAAGAAATAAAGGTAGACTTTTGAATATTGTGATCTTAAATTAAAGATGTGTGAGGTCTTTTAAATCTTAAATTTGCATTGGAATTAAAAAAAACTTACTAAATATAAAGAAATATATTTTTAGCATAGACTAAAAAGGAAAAGAAAATACTTAAATTGAGACGGAGAAAGTAATAATTTTCAAGTAATCAAATGAAGAATTTGATTGAAAATAAGAGAAGTACAAATGCAAATAGTGGATATTTTGGGATTTTTTTTCATTTAAGAAAATAGTTAAAATTGACAAGGTGTCCCACTGACTCAATTATTAAAATGAGTATTTAAGTTGTTGACGAAGGAAACCGCAGCCGCTCTTTCTTTCGAGTCACAAGACATGCAGGTGTGTGATGGCGCGCAAACCACCAAGCACTGTGTGTGTGAGCGCCAACCGAAAGGTTTATGCAGGTGATCGAACTCGTGACCGTGCGGTCAAGTATTTCTCTTCTTCTGGGCCATTCTTGCGGGTAATGAATATTTAAGTTGTGTTCACTAAACATTGCATGTTGTATTAACCAACAACGACGGTCATTAGATCTTTTCCCACAACTAGCCCTCATCTCTTTTATGGACAATAAATAAATACAATAGAAAAATGATTTTGCTTCATATGTTAGGAATTTTTTGGGGCTAATTTTAACTATTTTTTTACTTTCAAGTTCTTTTCTATTTTTTGAGTTGTTTGAGTGAAATAAAAAATTATTTTAAACACTTATTTTTACGCTAAAAACGTATAAAATAAGCTAAAAGTAAAAAAATTGGTAGAACCAACTTATCACTTTTAAAAAATCAATTTAAACACTCAATATCACTCAATTACTATCAAATTGGTTGTAGTATTTTAGTCGTTTAAATTAAAGATAAACAACAAGCCGTTTTTTACTTCAGTAAAATAAGGTAGAAAACAAATTTTGTTGATTTGTTTATCAAAGATATCATTAAATAAACTATAGGTTTAAGTTATATGTGATGCTGACCAGAATCAATATCAATTGATCTACAATGCCAAAATTTTGATGTGATACAGCAAAGAGTCTAACATTTCACAGTACAGGGAGTTAGCTTCCATTAGTTTCCCCCAATAGTTCTGTTAGTTAGTAAAGATTAAAGATCAGTTAATGCAAGTTGACTGAGGGGATAATTAACTACCTTTACTACTTCTTTTGTTTCAATTTATACGAGAGTCCGTTTAGGAGTCAAATAGCTGTTTCTTAGACTCAAATTTAAATATAGATTTTCGAGTGTTAATAATAAAATTTATATATTTAATTTAATAATTCATAATTTATTAAAAGAGTTAGAGAAAAGTGTAATAAAAATAATAATTGTTTAACTCCATAAACTGATCAACCCTCATATAAATTGGGAGAGGAAAAATATATTTATACATTGCTATTGAACTATACATCTGTAATAAATCTTATTCTTTAATGAATCAATAGAATCACATGTATATCAATAGTTATAATTCATTCATTCTTATATTCTTCTTCTTGTTATTAAGTGTCGTTACTTGTCATGTCCCCCACATTATGGAGGATCTATAATATTTTTACATTTTTTGTTCAGTGTGACTCGAATCTTGAACCTACCGATCGTGGATGAAGGTGCTTTACCATGAGCAACCCTCACTTGTCTATGATTTTCATGTAACATGCTAGTAAACACATTATTTCACTTGGAGTATTAATTTAAGTGTTATGAATGGGTCTGGATCAGTATTGACAAAATTGTTAGGATTTGAGTCCCAAATTCGACCTAATAAAAAACAGTAAATAAGCGAAGAACAAATAATACATATATTTATATTGGTTCACTCTCAATGCGAGAGCTACATCCACTTTGTCACTGCAGATTCACTACAATCAAAATAAGAAGTTTGTGTTTACAATTCTCTTTTGCTCACATACAAAGAAAAACGTCGCCCCGAAATATCTAGCGAAAAGTATGGCAAATATAATACAAGCTCGAAATTCTCAAAATACCTTCCACTAAATAACTAGGTCGATCAGCGTCCACACTCTACATAGGGTCTTCATAGTGTCAATGATGAATTAGACTCCACAACTCAATAAAAACAGCTTAACACCAAATTAAATTGATAAATAGCGACTTATGAGAACAAATTTGGCTTGTGCGTATTATTGAGTCCTAAACCCTAAACTAACCCTTTTTTAGTCTTAGTTTCTCATCCCCTTCTTCTCTAGAATCTCTTACTTTCAGTATCTATCATTCAATTATTAGTTTGCAAATTAATTAGAATCTATCAGTGCTGACATCCTCAAGGTGGATCAGTTTCAATCTTGAACATTGGGCTTAGCAAGTTAGACAATATGAAATGTTCTGGTTGGCCCTAAGGACATTCCTTTATGTTTTGGTTGAAATTTTTCAACAAGAAAAAAACAAATAAAACTTCACTAATGTTATGCTTAAAATTTACAACCTTATTTTCCCCTTTATGATTTATTTAAACAACTTCACGAAAAGAAATTAAGTGTTGACTGTCGAGACCTTATTTTATGACAATATTGATAAAAAGGCGAGCTTTGCAAAATCATATGACAGTAATGGCATGAGTATAATATATAGTCCTTGGTCAGACTCGTGAACATCCATTGGATTATTTGATTTCATCAAATTTTCGATCTTAATTCAAGTTATAATATGGGAATTAAGTTTCAATTACTAGAGAAAATCCATTTGAAATTATTATTCCGCAGATTGGTAGCCTTGCATGAATTGCTGTACTTGCATAATATCACAACCCCACAACCCATTTGGATTGTATCTTTATTATTCCTAGCTTGTAAATGATATAATATAAGTGTATAGTATATTATTATCTTGACACTTGGACACATATCTAAGTATATATATGGCCAAGAATTATAGTGGTTACATTCAATAATAGCAGGACGCTTGGCAAGAGTAAAAGAATCATTACGCACTAAGGCAAATATAGGTGCTAATGTGACCAACAAAAATGGAAATAAAACTTGATCGTGAGTAAATGTACATATAACAATCTTATAGATCATAAGTTGTGTGTCTGTAACGACTTCACTTATAATTATCATTGCATGGCTCAGTCACACTAACAACAAACTATATACTCCCAAGACTTTAGATTTAAGAGCACAAATGAGCATCCATCAAGTTTTAAAACATTCGCTACTACCAGTCGGGATTTCTTGACTATCAAAAGGAAAATATAGTAACATTCAAACTATATACATGGACATTGAATCGTTTATATTAGCTGAAAAGAAATCTAAATGGTGAAATCAAAAAGAAAAGAATATTTGATAGGGGACGGGAACCAGGATACTACTTTATGCCTTTATTCATACTTTTATCATGTCACTATTCACTAAATTTAGATTCAAATACCCCACCTTATGCCTCCAATTAATATATCTATTACGTATAAGAAAAGGACACCCAATACACTTATGTCATATTCATGATTTTTGTACTGGCATAGGAAAGCTTATTTTCCTATAAATATTTCCACAAAATATTTTGGAAGAGAAAAGTCTTATGCTTATTTCTTCAAAAACGAGTGATTATTTTCTTTTCAAAAATCAAAACGAGTGATTCTTTCCCCTATTAGCAAACTGGACGCAGGATTGACGCAGCTCTAGCTTTGAACTAGCCCAACTCATGTAAATAGAATTGATCAACAAATTGTTGCCAAACTATGGGTGTTAATTTTTTTTTGCCCTCAACCCATTTTAACTCAGCAGTTTACTGGGTATGACCTCATCCATCAATTTCTAAACCTTTAATACTCCGAAATCTGGAGAGCTATAGGCACACAGTTCAAAACTCGACGAACAATGACCTTTCACTTAATACCAAGCTTTTGTGTTTAACGGAACGTGTGCCTAAGCCAAAACACTGGGAGTACTACTATAACGAACACAAGAATCTTCCAACCAGACAAGAGGTATCAATTCACTGAATAGCATATTTGTACAGCAAACATAAAGATCACGATTAAGCAATTGAATAGTACCAAATAATGGATTATGTTAGGATGATGAGGAATTAATCTAGTAATCTCGAATCAGTGCCAACAAGTACTACTTATCAGGGATATATTTAAAATGATTCCTGTCTCTTTTCCAGCCTTGAAATATACCCTCCAAATGATTTATGTTAACAAGTATCATCATCCAAAATTAACCAAACATGCAAAATCTATTATACGAAACTACTACCTCAACAAAGGGATTCTTCTAGCAGGAAAAGTATATAATGTGATTGACAAATATTTCCAATAGCAGGCTTCACACAAACAAAATACTAGAAAAGATATGGTAGCAGCTTAGTGCAGTCTATAACAGCCCACAAACTACTAATTACGTACTCCCTTCCTCATAAAAACATTTTCTTACTTTCCTTATTAATTTGTTCCAAAAAGATTGACATATTTCTCTTCCAGCCATATATGATATATCTAAAGTTTATTTTGAACCATACATTTCAAAAGTCTTTCTTTATTTTCTTAAACTCCGTGTCAAGTCAAAATAAGACAATCTTAACACAGGGAAGACTTTTATTTTACCCAAACATCACAAAAATACTTGTAACCTATTTTAACTTAAAAACACTTCAAATAAGTCAATCCAAACAGGCTCTAAAAGCATACTAACAAGGCTAAAACGAGTATTGCTCTCTCACCTCTTAGTAGGGACTAGAGAGCTGAAGCTTTCTTGCCTTACTTTTCAGTATTGGCATGTTCTTCTCTTTAATTTTTTTTCCATTTACCAAGTTCTTGCTACAGTTCTCTTTCTCTCTTTGGAATTTGGATAAAGGTTTTTCTCTTTGGACAAGAAAAAGTTCCCCCCAATTAGCATAGAAGATCTTCCAACAATTAAACTAAATCTAGCTTAATCACAACATTGCTTTGAACTAGTAATTCATAAGGTCTAGAGAAACTTTAGCCCCTATTACCTATAAAGACAAATGATTGCTTTACCATCTTCACCAAATATAGCAAGGCCATACCAATAGATGCACAAATGGATATTGCATCCTCAAGGGAAAGAAAGAATTGGGAAGTTTTCTTTTTTCAATGCTATACAGTTAAATATGTCCCATGGCTTGAAAAAAAGACTTCATTTTTGCAACAACAAACATATATCCAAATATTACCAAGATGTCATTAATTGAATCTCTAAATTGGGGGCAACCCATAATTTCTACTTTGCTTTCTCCTTAGATAAAAGAGTGTAACACAACAATTCTTGATCAGCTAAAAATGGAAAGACTCAAGCTTTTATCATAACCAGTCCCATTTCTCCACCCCAACCACCCCTTCACCACCAACCACCACGCATCATCATCCCCAGTAATAGAAGAGTAACAACATTTAAGATTACACAAAATAAAACCAGAAATTAAGTAAAAGAAAAGAGGAGTGGGTAATTTCTCCAAACCTAATAAAACGTCAAGAAGATGAAAATGAGGTAGTGATGGTAACTATTGATTCATAGGCATGCTGCTAGTATCAGGGCTATTCTGAGTAATAAAAGGGTGGCGCAACAGCTGCACCGCGGACAACCTCCGTGCAGGTTCCCTCTGCAAACAACAGGCAATAAACTCCCTAAAGTCCCGTGAAGCAGTAGCAGGTGCCTCAGGTGGCTGTGACATACAAATGGCCCACATAAGACTAGCCCAATCACCTTGCCTACCCACAGAAAACGGAAACTTTCCTAAATAAAACTCCAAGATGCTGACCCCCAAACTCCATATATCCCCAGCATATCCATCATACTGTCCATGATTCAGATCTGTGTTGATTCTCTCAGGACTCATATAAGCAATCGTACCCACAGATGAATTGCAAGGATCCATAGTTTGTGCTAACACTCTAGAAACCCCGAAATCTGCAATTTTCACCTCGCGTCTCGAGTTGATTAGTAAATTAGAAGGTTTGATATCTCTATGCACAATCTTATGCTTGTGGAGGTAATACAACCCGGATAGAACCTGTCGGGTTAGATCCGAGAGAGCTGGTTCAGAAGGGATATGGATCCCTTCTAAAGAACCTTTATCCATGAACTCAAGAAGGACTTGGATTTCCCCGTTATGATCGAACATATCGTGGCAACGAACCACGTTAGGGTGGTCGACGTTTCGGAGAATCTCGATCTCACGGCACATCTGAATACGAACGGAGTCTTCGTGGTTACCGTAGATGACTTTGAGAGCATACAATCTTCCTGTAGGCCGATGTAGGACTTTGTAAACGGTCCCACCTGTACCGCTACCGATACGATGAACGCGTTCCAGTTCCGAGAAATGTAAGGGGGTGGGTAGTGGGGGGGAGGAGGTGGGTGGGAGAGGGAGGGGGACAGCGAGGCCAGGGTCGCGTTGGGGGAGGGGGAGGGTTAAATCCGTACGGCGGCGGGGCCGGCGAGGAGGGGGCATGGGTGATGGGGAGGTGGTGGTGGTGGCGGCGGCGGCGGCTGGTGGAGGTGGTTGAAGAGGTCGCATGATGGATGGATGTGAGGAAAATAAAAGGTATTTCGATAGTCTTTTTATTTTATTTTTGTTCTCCAATTATAATTATAAAGAGAGAGGAATGCAGCCATCCAAAGAGAAATGAGAGAGAGAGAAGCTTCTTGGAAGCGAGGAAGGGAAACATATATGTATTGGGTGTTTTAGGGGGGTGGGGTAGGTAATTGCTACTTTGCTAGTAGTACCTCATCAAACAAATCAGACTAATTTTTTTTAATATTCAGCTTCCCTTGGGAAAACTATTCCGAAATATAGTAGTTCCGTTACTCATCAGAATTTGAGAACAGAACAATTTAAGTTCCTATTCCGAAAGAGAGCAAACTGATCCCATCAGGGTTCGAACTCACGCTATAGGCCTCCAACTGAATTTTAAATTCTCCTCACTTACCATCCAGCTATGCTCCGGAGACTAAAATGTGATGATTTTCTGATTTCACGATGAGGATACAATGGTTTATTTGTTAGCCTTTTATTGAATCATTTTAATTCATAAAATAAAATTCACAAGGAATAGTTGAAATCATAACTTTTTCTTTTGTGACGAAATATAATATTATAAGTTAATCCTTCTGTCCTATAATAAGTATTATTTTAGCTAAAACATATTTGTTAAGAAAATAATAATGCAATGTGAAACTTATCAAATTATTCTTATTTAATAAAAATAAATTATTTTTCTATCTTTATTAGAATATACATGAGTAGTAATTATTTATGTTTTAAATAAAGAACTTTTTAATAAATGTTTCTTGAATAAAAGTTTGTCAATTAGTGTCTAAGGATATAATTAAAAAATAATCAATTTATATCTTAAATTCCTAATATACACTTATTTTAAAATGAATTTTTGTTGCTAAGATGACACTTATTTTTGCAGTTTTCAAAGGTAAGGAGTTTATTAACCAACCTCTCACACCTTCATCCGTCATTTAAATATATGTATTGAACAGGTTATCTATACTTAATTACTTATCACAAGTTTCAACCAGAATTCTTTATCAATTCATTTGGCAGTTAACGTTAATGATTTTTAATGACGGGATCTTCAAAGTCCATGTATACAATATATTCATTCGTTCACAAGGCGAAGTAGCCAATTTCGGTGGGGTTAACAAATTGAGATACGATAACTAGGTTCTTGGTAAAGCGTATGGCATCTCAACAAAATCAAGATACTATATGTTGCATTTGCCAATGCATACATGGAAAAGTGCTATCGTCAAACACGGTAACATGTTGATGATATCAGAGAAAAGCTATTCTTTAAGCACCATTACTTTATCTGCCATCATTTCGAAAGTACTCCATCACCTAATACAACTAAAGTGATAACTTCAAAAATTTGATAATTCGTGACAAATTACCGAATCATCGTTCTATTCACGGTATTGTCTGGAAACTTTGAAAAGAAAACAATTTTTTTTACACAACTACTTTAATTAATATTTCACACGTTGTGGGATTTCACTGGGTATGTTGTTATAGTACTTTAATTACTCTTATTTTCATGGTCAACTACTTTCTTCTTTCTCTCAACATCATATGCCCATCTCTTTCATCATATTAACAAGTTCACACATGGTTTCTCGAGCAGAATGAGCAAATAAGGAGGGCGAATATGGCCACTTTAATTACACCAAATATACATGTTCAGTTAATTTAATCAATAATGTCTTGACCTGTACTAAAGTCCTTTGCTTCTCGTCCTTTAGGTGCTAATACGAGGATACGCGGTTGAAACAGGTGGACCATAAGAGTATCTCCACTCTCCACAAGCTAAGCACCGTTCAACCTCATGGCTATTATGCAACGTGCAAAACTTACAAGACCAGACTTTTGCTGCCTTTACTTCATTTCCTCTGTCCTTTGGGGTCCCACAAGCTCCACAAAGAAGGGTTAGAGGCTGCAATGGTGAAATGAACATCATCAGCTGGGGGGACTTTACAGTCAATAGATAATGCGAATGACCTCAAATCATGCTAGGTGTCCTTTAATTGGGCCCAAAAAAAATCATTTTTCAAACGGATAGTGCCATGTAGTTTAGATCAAAATGGTTGAATTGAGCTGCATTTCGAAGAAGACTTATAAGACTCCTATGTGGTACAGGACTAACATAGGAAATAAAAGAGCAAGGACAAAGCAAAAAAAAAACATTACCGGATTCAATAAAGTGCACGCACAACATTCCCACATTATCTTGGGATCGGTTCTTACAACTGAAGTAGGATGAGACTTCGGTATCACTGAAGCTTTAGAGCTTTCAGAAGGCCCCTCACTCTCTAACATTTTGGATCCACACCACAAATCATCGTGTAATCTCCTTTCTGCAGCCATTGCAGCAGCCTGAATTGGGCTGAGCACAGCCTTGATGCTACTATCACCCCCCAGACGCTTAGACCCTGATGGCAAAAGTACTCCAATTCGTTCTCTGTTTTCTGAAGCAGCCAGTGCTTTCTGCCGCAATGATGACAATGGAGGTTGACGAGAAAACCCACCCAATCGCTTACCGGGGAGATCAAATCCTTGTCCAGTACCTGTAATTCCTTTAGCCATAAGCTCCTCGCATTCCTGAAAAGGGATTCAGGAAGAGTTTGAATTAGTAAAAGAAGGAAAGTTCAGCCATATGTGCAAGTGTTTACAAATGTTAAATGGTAAAAACAATTGTCAACAATAACTCAACTCAGTTGATTTGTTTCTAGGAAGGAACTAGTATTTCCGCATAAAAAACAATACATATTAGGGGGAGCAACACACAAACATGCCTCATATGGACTAATAGTTAGAAGGGTAAGTTGTAAGAAAATCAAAAAAGCAAAAAGAACGAAAGTGGTGCAAACTAAGTAAAATATATCTCATGCAGACACACAACCTTCCTGATTTCATCCAATAGGTTATAAAAATCAGCATTATGTGGGCCATATTCATTGTGGCAGAGTTCATGAAGCATGGTGTCGAGAATTTGAGCATAAAGAAAGAAGTCCCACTCATTGTTTGGTCGGCGCAGTCTAATCTTAACCTCAGCACCTCCTCCTATGTTGAGTCCCAAAAGAGATGGATTGGCAGGACTGCAAAATCAGATTAGCTGATTAGCTCATGAACAGCAATAGAAGATAAAAATACAAAACAGGAAACTCACTAAAGTTAAAGACTCGTCAGGAAATTAAAAGGCTGAAAGGAAAGAACGGCCAGTACCAAAATTCAGAGAGCACCTTAACTTTCCACTTTCGTTTGCGCATTATAGGTTGCACCTGTTTTGCTATTTTTTCAAGAATTTCCATTGCCTCATCATCACGTACTTTCTTCAAGGATTTGACTTCCCAGACCTTGTTCAGATCATTAAGATCCATTTAGGGTGGTGGTAAACCACAATTGAACTGACAATTAGGAGGAGCGGGTGACATCAAATTGAAGTCAAAAGTAGTCAGATTTCGTAAAAAGGTCATGTGATTATACAGAATCAAATAGAGATAAAGTATCAATATGTTAGCAGTAAAAGTTCACTAGCATTCACGCAATATTTTTTTCTTTTTGTTCACAGATACATTTTTTCTTGGTAAACTATGTACTTTAGTTCGCAGATAAATTACAGATGGATAAAATATGGGAATAAAATAAACACCTGATCGTTTATTGCCGACACTGACACTGAGAGACGAAAGCTAGGGGAGCGAATGGGATTAGATACCCCAGTAGTCCTAGCCGTAAACGATGGATACTAGGCGTTGTATCTAATTTTTTTACAAATGTTTAGTTCACCATATTAGATCTTCTTTGGTACATAATCTAAAATATGGGATTGGCAAGATTCAAAAAAAAAAATTATAAGTATAAAGTCTAGTTATCTCAAAAAAGAACATTTTAAGAGCAGAACTCCTAGCACTATCGGACCCCAATCTCGTACAATAATCTCTTCCCACTCTTCCCCACATATCCTGCCGTATCTCAAAATGGTCTCATCACCAGTTAACTCATCAGTCCTTCCTATTCCTGGTCCTACCATTACTGTGTAAAGGATTACCTCCTATCTTTTCTATCATGGCTTGACTCTATGACATCGGTTTGCTACTCTTTACATGAAGCTTCCTGGGTCTTACTCCCAGGTGTTTGCATCACCCTTCGCGCGGTTAAGGGCTCCTCTTCCAACCTTGTATCTCTTTTATAGTCTTCATCTTTCATTCTCTTACCCCCTTTCCTTGTGATGGCTTCCTACTCCATCACACCACCGAGACCACAACTTTTCTCCTCTACCCTTAAACCATCTCAATGCGACTCTACCACCTGGATTACTGCTAGTTTTCTCGAGTCTCCTTGGATTTGGTTCTAATGTGCTTCCTGTTCGATTTTTGATGCTCTTGTTTTTTAGGATCCCCCTTTACATTTAAGGTTCTGGAATTGTGACTTCTCTATTTGGTACCACACAGGGTTCAAGATCAAGTCTGTTAGGCAGGAACTATCTATTGCTTTTGTATAAATGACTTAACTATTAGTTGGAAAGATAAACTCAAACTGAATGTTAGCTATATTTCAATACGAAACTTAAGGGGATCTAACAGTTCCCCTTAGCCAATAAACTTCCTAAACCCAAACTCTAAATTTGCAAACTCGTTAGAGACAATGGTTCTGAAGCTCTCATCTTGCAAAACTAAGTCAGTGATTTCAAAAGACTTGGCGAATGATCTAACAAACTCAATCAAAACACTCATTTTGTTAAACGACGATTCAAAAAACTTTGAAACCCTCAATAAATTTTTCAAATTGTTGTGTTATTATTGAAAGTTCCAAAAATACTTAATCTCCAACAAGAATTAGTTGACTTTTTAGGAGGGGTACAACAATACTTTTATGGTCCTCCCCAAAAAATATTCCTTCTTGAAACAATACTTTTCTTTTGTGGTCAAAATCAGAAATTTGGTGTTACACCCCATATTTTCGCACTCGTATGCGTCGTAGGTAAAGTAATGTAAAGCTCGGTGAGGCTAAGATCTCATATTTGGATAAAAATAAGTTTAAACATGTGTTATGAAAGTTTCGTAAGAGTTCGTGGTCAAACAAATTAAAGAAAATTAAGTTCGTCAAAACTCGGGGAAGGGCGGGCCGAATTTCAACAAGATTTTTGGCCCAACTTAGCAGGGGTATATCTGACGTTATATGAGTAGTTATAGGGTGAATAACCTATCTAAGTTCAGGGGGACTTCTTTCCAATGCAACAAACCGTTCGTCGATCCGACGTCGGAGTAGAGAGATATTTCACATTTCAGTCCAAGGGCGCAATCTGCCGCAGGAACAGTGTGCTAAGTTGGTGACTTTAAACTTTCCCTTGTATATATACATAGCTTGGACAATTTCCCCTTCATTTTTCTTCATCTAAAACCCTAAGAGAATCTCTCAAACCTTCTCCCATCAATCACAAAAAACCCTAATAGCAAATCAAACAATCTCAACATGGAAAACAACATGGCAACTTTGAAATTGTGATTTCTTTGCTATTTCACTTCTCACATGAAGACTTTGCCTTGAAGTAACTTGGAGTTTGGAGTGATTTTGATCATCTAAGGTATAATTTAACTTCCTTTTGATCTCAAGTATAAATCCTAAGAATTGGCTGAAATCCCCATAGAATAAGTTCTTGTAATTCTTCAAGAAACTCCTATGAATATAGCTTAATTGTTGGATTGTTTTGTATGATTTTGGTGTGGAGCTATGAGGATATGGATGGGATCGTATTGACGAGGAGGGGTAGAATTTGGTCGCGGTTTGCGGGGAAGTTGAGCTACAAAAGAGCCTACGAACTCATGCTCACAAGTTGCTTGCTTAAACGTCTAATGAAGATTACTATAAGCTATGACATTGATTTTGATCTTGAATGGTTCGTATTATGTAGGAAAACGTTTGTAAGGCGTTCAAGGGCTCGAGAAACGTATATAGCTCCATCAACGAGGTATGTAGGGCTTTCTCTTCTCTCGTGGCATGACTAGTACTCAAATAATCTTTCATTGAAAATTCTCCGTTGAAAATGTGTCGATGGTACACCAAAATGATTAGCTTTTCTTCTCATAAATAGCTTGTATTGAAGAATACTCCCATGTCCTTAACCTTCAAATCTATTGCTCAAAAAATGATGAACCCCCGATTGGTACATTCTTCCTGATATCGTTATGTTGATGAGATAAGTCAACTCTTCATGTCCAGTTCATAACACGAGTTCATAAGAAGATGTTTATTACTTCTTATTTCATTGGTCTATTGGTGGAAGAATAATGAACGTAGCGACAATAACAATAGTCAGGGAACGACGTTAAGTCACTCCGACTCTTTCTATGGTGTCTCTTCTGAGGTCGGTCTTGCATTGCACTTATATACATATGTATTTATTTTCATAAACGCGTCGCGCTATAGTCGGTCGGGCAGACACGTAGATATGCACCATGTACTTCTTTCATCACCGCGCCGTGTCAGATACGGCCGGGCAAGCACGTAGCTATGCATACCACTGATCAGTTGGGCATGGATGATGATGATATGACGATGAGCTCACCCCACAAGGAGATTTATTACCATATGATATATATATACCTCCATAGAGAGGGATGCTTTTACGAGTATGCATTTGTATTTAATTTTTTCTGACCGAGTTTGACCGTTTCTCTATTTCGCTTTTGTTGTTGCTTTTCTTGTGCTTATGCTCTATCTTGAGCCGAGAGTCTCTCAGAAACAGTCGTTCTACCTACCAAGGTAGGTAAGGTCTGCGTACACTCTACCTTCCCCAGACCACACGTTGTGGAATTTCACTGGGTATGTTGTTATTTGTTGTTGCAATTGCATTCATATTCTAGTTATGGTTGCCCGCAGAGGCTTTGTTCAGAGTTTCAAGTTGTCTCTATATCTCATCTTTTGTTATTTACATTTATTATGCTTACACTTACCGCCCTACCAGGTGCCGACAGACAGAACGGCACACCTCCTCAGTAGGACCCCGTGATCAGCGATCGAGTGTCGCACTCCACTTCTTCAGAGTTGTCAGTGTTGAGTCCATAGATACTACTGCATATCTAAATATATAGTTTTGAGGTATGTCGAAGCCCTGTCCCGACCTGTTGATATTATGTTACTCTTTTAGAGGCTTGTAGACAAGTTGTCAGTGTATATATGTTTTGCTTGGTCTTGTCAGCCCCCCCTTATAGTTGTCATGACCGTGATGTGGCCTTGTTGACCTTAGCTATATACATAGGTTGTTGGGTTCTTCTGCGTGCATGTTAATTCCTTTGCTTTGTACTGTGGTCACTTAGCGGCCTTGTTGGCCCGATGTTCGTGTCACGTGTCACCAATGCCATGATTGGTTCGCTCGGGCCTTCGAGTGTCGGGTGTCGGCCACACCCCCAAGGTTGGGGTGTGACATTTGGATAACTTTGCTTCAAGGATTAAACTGAGAGAAATAACATCTGAATATCATACTTCAAGAAGCAACTAGCTAGATGCAAGACAACATTAAGCCATGGAGGATTATATCCAAGACAGAAGCTCTTTATTATTTTAGGGAAGTTATACTGGATGTAAAAAAAAGAGAGGGAATATATAGTATGGACGGAAGGAAAGAAGGAGATCATATTGCATATGAATTTTTGGGGTCCAAAGCCCTATCACGGGATAGCACTGCTTGGGATGTCAACTAGTGAACTCCCTCTTTGCAAACTACTTACTTGATCTTTAACTCATCACAATTCTCTCTGAAAAGAAAAAGCAAGGAGATGAATTTACCTAAGTAGAGGCTCTCCAGGATGTAGGGTAGTCAATCCTGAGTTCAGTACCACCTAGAGGCTTCTATACGAGACCATGGTGTGAAACTTCCTTAATACCGAGTTGTGTTTTGCAACTCGAGAAGGGAAGTAAACTTGAAGTTTGAACATACTGTCACCATTGCACATATCCAATATGACTGACTGATGGACATGCATTATCACATAACGAACATGGAAATATGCGCACGGCTCAAGAAGAAGACGAAACAGAAGACATACATTTACCAGAAAAGAAAGGGGACAAAAGGGAAAGATTATAACGCTAGAAACTGAGTTGACTCTAATGTGCTACTAGATGAATTTCATATCCTTGCTTTAGCATTTAACTAAAAAATTTGCTACCAATTTCATTTCATAGTTGTTTAGGCACCTCATGTTTCTTCCTGTAAAATTGTAACCTTTAAGTGAGAGTAAAGAAAGCAGATTAAAAATGTGTCCTTCGATGCAGAGCATATAAACCCAGTGACTAATAGGGAGAAATCTGGCTAGCTCGCAAAGTCTTCACGATTAGGGATGACAAGTCTCGCTTTCAAAATCTCCTAACCAATTATCACGTTAAATTTAGCCAAAGACATATCATAAAATATTTTATTAGACATTAGAACTCAAGGATACAGTGGTACGAGCCTATAGAACAGATCCTGTTCAAGTAAGGCCGTAGAATATTTTATTAGACATCTGGCATGATATGTAACATTTGATAAAACTCGAGGAGAAGTTTAATATAATTGTCCTGGACACAAGTATGTCTAAAGGCCCTGAATCTTTTCACATGGACCCATCTCTATCTCCTCCATAATATGGCAATGCATGATTGCCGACCTTTTCTGGAAAAAAAATGGTCATATTATCTCAAGTCTATTTTCCTAGCAATTTGTGATCCATGCTCATATTACCTGAAGCATTTGAAGGTCTAACCTATTTTGTTCAATGACATGTCTCACTATCATCATCATTTCAAAAGCGCCGATGCATAGAGCATCCACTTAAGTTACTACATAATTGAAGCCAACATCATAACTTAGGAGCAGTAAATTGAGAGCCTAGAAGTAAATTTTGCAATTAGCATGAAGCAGAAACCAAAGATAAGCAACAAAATCTTCCATATAGGATCGTGCAGAATAACTTTAAAACTACGGGCAATTGGATTATCAGATACCGAAAGTGAAGTTGAAGGGTTAAGACTTACCTGAGTCGCCGCTTAATCGGAACAAGTGAGAATATGCCCCTATTGAAATAGTTCTTTGCTTTTCTTCCGGAAGAAGATACCACGTCCAATGTGGGCCGGGCTGGATAATCTCAGGCCCGCAAACATAGTCCAGTCCAACAAAATCATGTTAACCGTGCATCCGCCACTGTATATATGCTGATATAAAAATACTCAATAAAATAATTGAAAGTTGAAACACACATGTATTAGTCCACATACCACTATTGTAGTGAAACATGAATGTAATAGGAGGAAAAGGGGGAAAAAGGGATTTATTGACCTTGTAAAAAGCCCGGTGAATTTTGCAATTTTGCATACTCGAGGTATTTAATAAGGCAAAAAGAATGTGCATGGGGTTATAACTGCAAATGCTCTTCTTTTTTTGTTTACAACGGAAGCCGCCCTATAAGGTGCACTCTGGATAAACTTTGCAAGCAGGTCCACACAAGTCAAGCAAGATGTGACATACTCGCCCAAAAAAATGAAAGCAGATCAGACATTACAATAGGATTTCGAACTTGAGAGCTCTCCCCCACCCTGATAACGGATACCTTACCTTCCTTGACCATCTAGGGCTTCGGGTGTTATATATGTTGTATAATCAACTGAACTGAAATTCCCACCAACAAGACACTCTCTACTACCCATTACTCCCCTCCTCCCTGCAAATTTCATTAACCACCCCTCCTCCTCCCCTTCCCCCTCCCCCTCCACCATCTCCCACCGCCCTAGCTCCGACGCTTCTCTTTTCCGGCACCCCCAAACGCAGCTTCCTTTTTCTTATTTGTCATAAAAATGGCAAAATCTTGGACTCTTTATATGTCATATTTCGTCATCTTCACCATCATGATACTACTTTCGATGCCCGTTACACAGTCTGATTCATCTAACGAGAGTATGTTTCTTGTTTTTCAACATGTCTATTTGATTACAGTTTTGCACATGTACATTTTTTCAAGAATTTGATGGTTTCTTGTAAAAATCTTGTTTTTTGTTTTGTTTTTCAGTTCCAGGTTATATGAAGTTTGTATTCAATGCAACGGAGTTTCCATCTGAAGACTATTATGATTACATAGTGGTGGGTGGTGGCACAGCCGGCTGTCCACTGGCGACGACATTGTCGGAGAAGTACAAAGTTCTACTTCTTGAAAGAGGGGGTGTTCCATATGGAAGACCTAATTTGATGACCCAAGAAGGATTTCTTACTGCCCTCACTGATATTGATGATTTTGAGTCACCTGCACAAGCTTTCACCTCTGAAGATGGAGTTCCGAATGCCCGAGGTCGAATTCTTGGAGGTAGTAGTGCAATTAATGCTGGTTTTTATAGTAGGGCTGATCAAGATTTTTATACTAGGTCTGGTATTAACTGGGATTTAAAAGTTGTTAATCAATCTTATGAATGGATTGAAAAGGCTATTGTGTTTAGGTCTGAACTCAAGAATTGGCAATCAGCTGTGAGGGATGGGTTAGTGGAAGCTGGAATTGATCCCTTTAATGGGTTTAGTTTGGATCATGTTATTGGTACCAAGATTGGTGGGTCCACTTTTGATAGCTCGGGTCGTAGACATAGTGCTGTTGATCTTCTTAACTATGCGAATCCTTCAAATATTAAGGTAGCTGTTTATGCTAGTGTGGAGAGGATTCTGCTAGCTCCAAACTCAGCTTATTCGCCGTCTAAGCAGGCTGCTATTGGTGTGATTTTTCGTGACCAATCTGGGCGTTATCACCACGCCATGTTGCGTAGAAAAGGTGAAGTTTTAGTATCTGCAGGAGCTCTTGGTAGCCCACAGTTGCTTTTGTTGAGTGGTGTTGGTTCAAGGCCTTACCTATCTACATGGGGTATTCCTGTTGCTCACCATTTACCTTATGTGGGGAAGTTTCTGTTTGATAATCCAAGAAATGGTATCTCAATTGTGCCACCTATGCCACTGGAACATTCGTTGATTCAAGTTGTGGGGATTACTAAATCAGGGGCTTATTTAGAGGCTGCCTCTAATGTTATCCCATTTGCTTCCCCTGCTAACTCAGTTTTTATCAGAACGTCGCCTTCACCAGTTTATCTCACTGTGGCCACCCTCATGGAGAAGATTGTTGGACCAGTTTCTTCAGGTTCACTTAGATTGGCATCAACAGATGTTAGACTGAACCCTATTGTCCGGTTCAATTACTTCAGCAATCCGGAAGATGTAGAGAGGTGTGTCAATGGCACGAGAAAAATAGCTGATGTGCTCAGAACCAGAACAATGGAGATTTTCAAGTTTGATCAGTGGTTTGGTGGTAGGGATTTTAGGTATGTAGGTCCTGCTTTGCCTGTTGATGAGTCGAATGATGAACTTATGAGGGAGTTCTGCCATCAGACAGTCAATACCATTTGGCACTATCATGGTGGCTGTGTTGTGGGGAAGGTAGTGGATCAAAATTTGAGAGTACTTGGCATTGAAGGCCTCAGAGTTGTTGATGGTTCGATATTCAGTGTGTCACCAGGGACCAATCCCCAGGCTACTCTTCTTATGCTTGGACGGTAGGTGTTTGTTAGTCTGAGTTAGTAACTTGTCCTAATTTATCGTCTGGTGGAGAGTTCGATAATTTTTGGTTTTTGATTGCAGGTATGTTGGTATGGTGATGCTCAGGGAGAGGTTCAGATAGTCACTGTTATGTTGATACAAGCTGCTTAGGGAGAGCACTATCAGAGAGTAGTATTCATCATTTTCCATTATGTGAGCAGTGAGCTTACTCTTTTTCTGAGCTGACTGTTAGTCTCCTTTTTTCACTGCTTTATGGACATTGCTTCTGTAAGTGATTTTTTTCCACAAGTAGTCTAGTTGTAACGTTTGGTGCACTTGTTAATTCATTCGTTTTGTAAAATGTGTGATGAGAAGTACTGCTAGTACATCAGAAGTGATACTATCGCTGTGTCGTTTTGGGTCAGTTCAACGATTTGAGGTTGCCGGCTACCTGAAGTTTCTGTACATTTTCTAAATCTGAATGTAAGATTGCCCTGTCTCTTCTTTAATTTTTCTCATTTGCACTAGAGATGTGAGCGGAAATTTATTATTGTGGTTAGAAATAGTGCCTGATGCTGGTAACTGGTGTGTATTTGTCAGGGTTTTAGACATTACTGCTGCTTGTTATCCTAAACACTGTTTAAAGCTTCTTAATGTGACAGCAGTGTTCCCAGAGAGCTGAAACCTTAAACAGCTGAACAAATGTAAGAGCAAGAATACCCCTTGATATGCCTTCTTAGACAGATCACTATGATAATCTGTATTGTATTGAGCACTATCATTCACTCCTCTTTTGGGGGGGAGGAGAGGTGGTACGGAGACAGGAGAGATATAGGTAAAAAGTTGTGGACTATGGATTATTTCAAATCAGAGCTTCCTTTAGCTTTAATGGGGTCAACCGGTCAGTATTAAATCATAATTGACTGATGTGTTAAGAGCACATATAGTCTACTATCTTTTCCTTAGAATTTATATCAATATTCAATATTCAATATTCTGAACTATTTATGCATCAGCTAGTGTTTGTAGCGTCAAATATCAGAGAAGGTCCTCTCTATAACTCTGCTGCAGAACTGCTTTTGCATTTTTGCTTATTGTTAGACCTTGCCTTCACTCCATTATCTAAACAAGGCATCAAGAATTTGCATGAAGAAAAATTCATTATGACTTTCTCATTGGCTTATGAAAGACCTGTCTTCCGTGGAGATAGTTGTATGAAGCTGTTACTTGGTAAGCAAATGGCGTAAATTGGCTTTGAGCTTTTGTTTACTTCTTAAGTGACAGAAACATCATATGTGTGGTTGGGTAGCTCGTATGATAAATGTTCACTTGGAACAAGTAAAAATTATTCCTAAGACAAGTGATGATATCCTTTAGGTGGCCCCAGGGTTCTGTCTTTTCAGCGTTGTACGTGAGTTGAATCTCTTTCAGGTTTTAAATGATAGAAAGTCTCTATTAGGTAGTAGTATTCCCTTGTTTAGGGAAACCGCAGTCTTAATTCTGTGTAAGTTTTCCTTTTTCTTTTGTGTCCGGTGTACAGAAAAAATTGTACTACTGACTATGCTGGAAAGACAAATGTTGTTAGGACAAGTTTTACTTAGGTATTATCTTGGCACTTGATAGTCATTCTGTTTCTGAAACCATAAGTTTATCTATTTGGTCTTTGGTATTCTGTGAATTACTTTGTTGAACAATCTGTAGTTGGTTCTTCTACCAAACAGTTCTGTACTCTGACCATATCATTCCCCAGTCCTGCAAATGTTAGAATTTTCTAATCTCAGTACTATTTCACATTTCCACTAGAGTCAATCAGAATTCTTCATGTTTTTTCCTAGATTATAATGGATTGGAGTGTCCTAGATCATATAGCCAACCCCGACTTGCTTTGGTATTGAGGTGTAGTTTAGAATAATGGATTGGAGTTGCACCTATGAATAAAGCGAATCCCATGTTCAATGGAGAAAAGAGCTTTGTGATCGGTTAGTCCTTTCGGAGTGTTGATTCCAAAATTACACATTTTCTGCTGCAGCAAAATAGAAATCACCGTGGGTAGTGAGTGAGATGCTCTAAGAAATAAATTAAGGCAGATGCAGATCTGTCAATATCTACCTCAGTTAGCAGAGGCAAGCAACTTATAAACAGGAGAATTGAGGTTGAAACATAAACAAATAGTATAGGAGACATTACGAGGAATATGCTGTGATATTTTGCCTGTAACTCTGTATCGTGGGCGGAATGAATTAGTTGGGTGCTTGTTAGGTGATATAGTTGTTAGTATGCCTACGTTCAAAATCAGAAAATGGAAATCAACACTGGAAACGGAAAAAATCAGAAACTGAAAAAAAAAAAAAAATGCAGACAGTAAAAAAAAATATCCGAGACCACAGAATTCACTGTGTGTCCTTAAGGAATTTAATCTCCGCACTGTATCCGAGGTTATGGATCACTTCCTCCCAGGATAAAACGGATATACCTGTCGCAGGAGTAGCGGTACGTCAAACGCCTACGACTTCGACGAACTCAAAGTTGGCAACGAAACACAGTAAGACTCGATAGTTTTATTTGTGAAAAAAAATTCAGAATTTGCAATGCAGGAAATAATTTTCAGTGTTTAAAAATGAGGCATTGCCTCAGTTTATATAGCCTCGAAGGTGCCTGTTCGGAAAGGACTTTGCCTTTTCAGAAAAAAATAAGAACGTTGGGAGTTTTAATACAAAATAATTTCAAAAAATGAAGATTTAAGTTAAATAAATTTGGTCCAAAAAGATTATCAATCAATCAGATTATTTGACCAAATCCAAATCCGAGCCGAGCGAAGACGACGGCGCGAGGGGAGTCCCTTCTCAACCCTTTAAGAGCTAGAGGAAGTGATTTCTAATATAAGCACCTAACTTTTCCTTTCTACCACCAACCAATGTGGTACAAAGCTCCTTTTCAAAGGAACTTTGCTTTGAACTTCATTTTCCTTCCATTGTCTTCCCTCAATTTTCCATTCACACCAACTTAGTTAGCTTCAATCATTAACTAGCTTTAACAATCCCCCACATGAATGGGGAATGGTTATATGATGAAAAACATGCATGACAAAAAAAACGGTGTGATTCGTAAGCAAGGATTAATCGCATCTGGATAAGTAGATTTCTCTTTGAACATTCCGTAGTGAACATATGTCGCATATACTCGGTCAATCGGTAGATTTGATATCCTTGAACCGTCGAGCTTTGGTGTATACCTAGACAACCACATGTCACACAATTAACCCTTTAACCGTCTTTGGTTCTCATTGTTTTGTTCGTTTCAGCCATGAACATTGTCTGGTTCATAAGTGCGTAGAGAATTGGCCTTACAGAATTCTCCTTGAAGCGGCTTACACTTCACACTTACATAGGTGATTCCTAAATGTGTCATCCCGTAGATACACTATTTGATATACCCCGTACCAAACTTAGAAACCATTAAAAGGTCGTAATGCTTTATCCTGGTACTGAACATTGTCTCATCACGAGAATGGACCAAAAAGTTATTGTGACAATGTTGAATCGTCATCAATGACTTTGTTTGATCTCTTTGAACCTAGATCTTGAGATCTCTAGTCTTCTAGGTAGAGTTACCGTCACGATAACTTGTCCTCTGCCATAGTCCCATTCCCCTCGATGATCTTTCAACTACCTCTCTAGTTAGGCCTTTAGTTAGTGGATCCGACACATTATCTCTTGACTTAACATAGTCAATTGTGATAATTCCACTAGAGAGTAGTTGTCTAACGGTATTATGTCTTCGTCGTATGTGACGAGACTTTCCGTTGTACATAACGCTTCCGGCTCTTCCTATTGCCGCTTGGCTATCACAATGTATACATATAGGAGCCAACGGTTTGGGCCAAATGGAATATCTTCTAAGAAATTTCGGAGCCATTCAGCTTCTTCACCGACTTTGTCTAAAGCTATGAACTCAGATTCCATTGTAGAGCGGGCGATACATGTCTGTTTGGATGACTTCCAAGACACTGCTCCTCCATATATGGTAAAAACATATCCACTTGTGGATTTAGTTTCAGTTGAACCGGTGATCCAATTTGCATCACTGTATCCTTCAATAACTGCAGGATACCTGTTATAATGCAAAGCAAAATTTTGAGTATGTTTCAAATACCCCAAAACTCGTTTCATTGCCAATCAATGATTTTGGTCGGGATTACTAGTGTAGCGACTTAGTTTACTTATAGCACATGCAATATCAGGTCGCGTACAGTTCATGATATACATCAAACTTCCCAACACTCTGGCATAATCCAATTGAAAATGACTTTCACGTTTATTCTTTGCAAGAGCAAGGTTCATATCAATTGACGTCTTTGCAACTTTAAAGTCCAAATACTTGAACTTTTCAAGTACCTTTTCAATATAATGAGATTGAGACAATGCTAGACCTTGAGGAGTCTTATGAATTTTAATTCACAGAATTAAATCGGCAACTCCTAAGTATTTCATATCAAACTTACTAGCAAGTATGCGCTTAGTAGCATTTATGTTAGCAATGTCGTTACTCATTATCAACATATCATCCACGTACAAACAAACAATGATGACGTGGTTCGGAGTGTTCTTAATGTAGACACATTTACCGCACTCATTTATCTTGAATCCATTTGACAGCATCGTATGGTCAAATTTTGCATGACACTGTTTGGGTGCTTGTTTTAGTCCGTAAAGAGACTTAACAAGTTGACACACCTTCTTCTCTTTCCCTGGAACTACAAACCCTTCAGGTTGTTCCATGTAAATTTCTTCCTCTAACTCTCCATTTATGAAGGTTGTTTTCACATCCATTTGATGGATTTCAAGACCGTACATGGCGTTTAACGCTACTAACACCCGAATAGATGTAATCATCGTTACCGACGAGTATGTGTCAAAGTAATCAAGACTTTCTCGTTGTCTAAACCCTTTAACAACTAGTCTTGCCTTATATTTATCAATAGTACCATCAGCTTTCATTTTCCGCTTAAAAATCTATTTGGAACCTGAAGGTTTATTCCCTGGAGGAAGATCAACCAATTCCCAAGTATGGTTGTTTAATATGGATTATATTTCACTATTGATTGTCTCTTTCCAAAATTGAGCTTTCGATGAAGACATAGCTTCGTTGAAAGTTCGAGGTTCATTTTTCAATAAAAATATTAGAAATTCTGGTCCAAAGGAAGTTGACGTTTGCTGCGTCTTGGATTTTCCTCATCAGGAATATTTTCCTTTGTTTCTTCCCGAGGTCGTTTAGATTATTTTCTAGACGACTCACATTCCTTTTTATACGGATATATGATTTCATAGAAGTCAACATTATCTGATTCAATTACCGTATTCACCTGAATGTCGGGATTTTCTGATTTGTGAACCAGAAATCGATATGCCTTACTATTTGTGGCATATCCTATGAAAACACAATCAATGGTTTTGGGTCTTATTTTTACCCTTTTGGGTTTAGGAACTTGCACATTGGCCAAACACCCCCACACTTTGAAGTATCCCAAATTGGGCTTCCTTCCTTTTCACTTTTCGTATGGAATAGATTTTGTTTTGCTATGGGGCACTCGATTGAGTATTCGGCTAGCTATTAGAATGGCTTCCCCCCACAAGTTCTGGGGTAAACCAGAACTTATTATCAGGGCATTCATCATTTCTTTCAGTGTTCTATTTTTCCTTTCCATGATTAGTTTGATTGTGAGTAAGGGCGATTGTTTGATGAATAATGTCATATTGCAAACATATTTGTTCAAAAGGAGATTCATATTCACCGCCCTTATCACTCCTTATCATTTTAATCTTTTTGTTAGGTTGAGCCTCAACGTCAGTTTTGTACTGCCTGAATGCTTCAATTGCTTCATCTTTACTATTAAGTAAATAAACATAGCAATACCGCGTACTATCGTCAATAAAAGTTATGAAGTACTTCTTTCCACCGCGAGATGGGATTGACTTCATGTCACAAATATCTGTATGGATTAAGTCTAAAGGACTTGAATTCCTTTCAACTGACTTATAAAGATGTTTAACATACTTAGATTCAACACAGATTTGACATTTTGATTGATTGCATTCAAACTTAGGCAATACTTCCAAACTAATCATTTTTCGCAAGGTTCTATAATTGACATGTCCTAAACGTGAATGCCATAAATTATTTGACTCAAGCAAGTAAGACGAAGCCGAAACTTTATTATTATTGGCAACGATCATTACATTCAGTTTGAAAAGGTCCTTTGTGAGGTAACCTTTTCCTATGTACATCTCGTTCTTACTTATTACAACCTTGTCAGAAACAAAAACACACTTAAAATCGTTCTTCACTAGAAGTCCAGTAGATACTAGATTTTTCCTAATTTCAGGAACATGACAGACGTTGTTGAGAGTCACCACCTTGTCAGATGTCATCTTCAGCAGTATCTTTTCATAACCTTCAATTTTGGCCATTGCAGAATTTTCCATATATATGGTCTCGTCGGGCCCGGCGGGAGCATATGAAGCAAAGGCTTCTCTAACAGCACAAATGTGGCAAGTGGCGCCAGAGTCAATCCACCACTCTTTCGGATTTTCCACTAGGTTGCACTCAGACAACATAGCGCACAAGTCATCAACCTTCTCGTTTGTTTCAACCATATTAGTCTGGCCCTTCTTCTTTTCCTTTTTCGGAGCACGACAGTCTGCAATTTTGTGTCCGATTTTTCCACAATTGTGGCAGTTTCCCTTGAATTTCTTCTTGTTGGGATAGTTCCTTGATCCCGATGCCGTTTTCCTCTTTTTCAGATTAGTTGGGGCAGTTTCAACAATATGTGCTCCCCCTATGGTTGATCTCCCATTTGCCTTCTTCTCAGCTGCCTTGTTATCTTCCTCGATTCTCAACCGGACGATGAGATCTTCCAGTGTCATCTCCTTTCGCTTGTGTTTCAAGTAATTTTTGAAGTCCTTCCATGAAGGAGACAACTTTTATGTCACTGTCGCAACTTGAAACACCCCACTAATCACCAAACCTTCAGCGAGGAGATCGTGGATGATAACCTGCAACTCTTGAACTTGAGTAACAACAGACTTGCCATCTACAATTTTGTAGTCCAGAAACTTGGCAGCAATAAACTTCTTTAATCCAACATCTTCTGTTTTATATTTTTTTTCCAGCACATCCCGTAGTTCTTTTGATGTACCCACATTACTATAGACGTTGTAAAGATCATCCTCCAGTCCGCTAAGAATATAATTCTTGCACAAAAAATATGAGTGCTTCCACGCCTCAGTTACAACAAAACGTTCATTCTCATGTGTTGATTCCGGCAAAACTGAAACGATCTCCTTAATAAACTTTTGGAGGCTTAAAGTAGTTAAATAGAAGAACACCTTTTGTTGCCATCTTTTGAAATCAATTCCGGTGAATTTTTTGAACCTGCGGAGTAGGTGCTAGTGCGATCTGTTGGAGGGCCTTGACATTGCTCGTAGAACCAACGAGGGGTTGGTGTGGCGATGTGATAGCATTCAAATCTGAAGTCATGTCTCCCATTTACATGCAGAAAGCAATGAGAAAAATTTAATAACCGGTGAAGACTTCGAACCGAATCAGTTTTGATTGCAACAAATATAATACACAACGGTGAAGATTTTATTTCTTCAAACCGAATCAAGGTTACACCAACATATTAAAAAAATACTTGAAACGAAATGTAGTAAATTGTATGTTGTATACTTGATGAAGTTTTTATATCTTCAAATTAAGTACCCAAATGAGTAGAAAGTTATGAAAACTTTAATCTCAACCGGAGTAGAAAATCCAAAGATTTTAGTCTCCAAACAACATACAAGTTCGTTTTCTGACAACGTTCTGTAATGGTTAAACAAGAACAAATGAACACAGAAATAATTTTTAAACTCCTTAAGCTTGTTAGTATGCCTGCGTTCAAAATCAGAAAACGGAAACCAACACTGAAAACGGAAAAAACCAGAAACTGAAAAAAAATGCATACAGTAAAAAAATATCCGAGACCACAGAATTCACTGTGTGTCCTTAAAAAATTTAATCCCCTCACTGTACCCGAGGTTATGGATTACTTCCTCTCAGGATAAAACGGATATACATGTCGCAAGAGTAGCGGTACGTCAAACGCCTACGACTTCGACGAACTCAAAGTTGGCAACGAAACACAGTAAGACTCGATAGTTTTATTTGCGAAAAAGAATGCAAAATTTGCAATGCAGAAAATAATATTCAGTGTTTAAAATGAGGCATTGTCTCAGTTTATATAGGCTCGAAGGTGCCTGTTCGGAAAGGCGAAGGTGCCTGTTCGGAAAGGTTGGTGACTGTTCGGAAAGGCCTTTGCCTTTTCAGAAAAAAATAAGAACGTTGGGAGTTTTAATTTATTCCGCGAAATTTAATTAATTACCAATTAATATTTTCCGGCGGAAACAAAATAATCTCAGAAAATGAAGATTTAAGTTAAATAAATTTGGTCCAAAAAGATTATCAATCAATCAGATCACCAAATCCGAATCCGAAGCCAAGCGACGGCGCGAGGGGAGTCCCTCTTCTCAACCCTTTAAGAGATAGATGAAGTGTTTTCTAATATAAGCACATAACTTTCCATTTCTACCACTAATGTGGTACAAAGCCCCTTTTCAAAGGAATTTTGCTTTGAACTTCATTTTCCTTCCATTGTCTTCCCTCCATTTCTCATTCACACCAACTTAGCTAGCTTCAATCATTAACTAGCTTTAACAATAGTTTTAAACATTAGTTAATGAACAAGTTCACAAATTCATGATTTTATGCTACCAACAACAACAATATATCCAATGTAATCCCACAAAAAATAGTTAACAAGTAGTTAGCTTATTTAAACACATAAATAAAAAAATTAACATGATTATTAACCTAATATAATAAAAATAGAGGTTGCAACCTTATTCAAAATTGTATAGCTAAGTAACAAGAATATTATCTGATGAGTATACGAGCATTGATATTGAAACATTATCTTTCTCGCCTTTTTGCTAGCAAAATCATTTATCAAGCTTTCGAAATTGGAATTCACTAGCATTTCCTTCTCAATTGATATCATATCTAGTTCATTCCACCTTTCTTGTGACATAGTCGAACGAAGATACGACTTGATCAACTTTAGTTTTGAAAAACTTCTTTCTCCGGAAGCAACTGTCACTAGTATAGTTAACAAAATTCTATAAGCAATTGTGGCATTCGGGTAGCAACCTTCCATACTCTTCAAAAAGTTTAACATCTCAATTGCTTTTTCTATTTCCGCAGGTATGCATTCTTTTAGAACTCTTAACTCAAGAAATAAGACATTTTCATCGATATCATAAACAAAATCACGCTTCAAAAAAAATTCCATATTAGCATATTCTTTTGCGAATTCATCCCTATCTTTTTTCTTCTGTCTATTTTGAGCACCGGACGGTTGTTTTCTCATAATTACGGTCCTGATTGAACAACAAAAAACTTAAATCATTGCAGTCCTGATTGAACAACAAAAAACCTATAAAAATTCCATATTATTATTAAACAACAAAAAACTTAGTAATCTAGTTACATATTACTCCTGAACCTTCAACAAATCCAACAACAAAAAACTAAATTAAATAGAGAGCAAAAATAAAGCAACATATAATTTAGATTTTAGAGTTATCTGGCAGAGAAACTTTAAAGTGCTATGGACCTAGGGTTTTGAATTCTTGATTTTTGTTTTGACTTCCTATCGGCGCAGAAGTTCGGGTTGATATAAGAGAGTTAGAAGAGGCTCTTAGCTCATCTACAAATGTGATGAAAACGAAACAGAAAGTTTAATTTCTGAACTAACTAGGGTGAGTGGTGGAGAGAAAACTTTTGTAAACCTAGTGAATAATGATTTGTTATTTGAGTTTATATGAGGGGTTTTATTAGAGATTCTTTAGAGTCCAAAAAGATGTGAGGAATGTATATTTTGATCCCTAAAATTTTGGTTATTGTTGTATTTAATAGTGATTCTTTTTTCAAAAACATATGCCCTAATTTTTTTCCAAAAAATGATGCCCTAAGTCATTGCATTGGCTGCTTTGGCTCAAGGTCGGTACTGGGTCTGGTGAGGGTAAGATGTACGTAAACCTTACCTCTACGGCAGATAAATTATTTCTGATAGACCCTCGGCTATCATTTTATGCTACCAATGATGAACACTAGCCGCTTATAATAATTGGCTATAGTTTCTTATTTTTCACACTTCTTTTTTATAAGTCTTTTCAAGCCAATATTATACCGTCAAACTAGAATAATCGATGTTGAGGCTAATGAGAAACTTAGTAAGGATATTAGTCATCCCTTAAAAATAAACAGGAGATGCCACAATTTAATTAACGCTTCTCATGTCAACAATAAGCTGTCTGAGCGTGCAGGATATGCAAAAGGCAAGACAACGATACTCAATCTACTGCACAGTGTATGCAGAGAAGAGTCAAAATGGGCAAAGTTTCAATATGTTCCAAATAGTCGAATCATTGAAGTACTTCTCATGCATTTATAGTAGTCTTTTTTGTCATCTCTTTCAATTTGTTAATGATAGGAAGTCTCCATCACGGAGTAGTGTTCCTTTGTTTAGCTACAACTGATTTGTAATCATAAGTTAAATAAAGGGAAACGACGGTCTTAAATGCTGTGACATAAGTTAAATAAAGGAAAACGACAGCCTTAAACGCTGTGACATGTTTTGCTCTCTTATTTGTCCAGTGTACAGAAAAAGTGTACTAACAGGAACCGAAAGAGATGTTGTTAAGACAAGTTTTACTTAGGTAGTATCTTGGCACGACATTATTTTTCTGAAGAAAATAAGCTAAGATCCCCTTCCCCCAGTAATCCATATTGTCTTTGCATTGTGTGAATGACTTGGTTGTGTACTCTCAACATTTTCATATTCCTGCAATGTTATGACTTGCTAATCTCAATAGTATTTTACAATTCCACTAGTGTCAAACTGTCAATTAGATTTTTTCCTGGATTATATAACTGACTCCAACTTGCTTGGGATTGAGGCATAATTTGGAATAACGGATTATTGAAGTGAGATTGTGACGTGTTAGGACTTAGGCCTTTCAGAGTGTTGATTCTAAAACCACATGTTGATAAAGGCAGATGCAGCATCTGTCAATGTCTTCCTCAGTTAGAAACATGATTAAATAGGAGTAGGAGAAATTTCTGAGGAATATGTGGTGATATTTGGTCTGTACTCTGTAGCATTTAGCAGCATGAATTAGTTGGGTACATGTTAGGTAATATATGTTTTTCAGCATTAGGTAATGAACAAGTTCATAAATTCATCATTTTATGTATTTATCAATGATTGCTAGCATGTCATAATTGGTTATAATTTATAAATCCCTCGACATTGAAAAACTCCCAATTGCATTTTAATTAGTCTCCTAGTACAACCACTGAATGCCAAGAATAAGGAGAATCGTAAGGAAGGATATATTGATTCTTTACTAAAGGTTCCAAAGTAATAATTTAAGCTAGAATGAACATACCAAAATTCAAATATACAACTTTCATCACCTTCTTTAAATATCTAGAAATAATTACTAAAAAAAATTAAATATACTACTCATGTTCTGTTTTAATTAATGGGATCTTTAGTGAATCTAAATGTTGAACAAATGTTTATGACACAACTTAGAACACTAATAATGATTTGATTAAGTTTTGTTATTTCTACAGCTTGTGCAATTGTTGAAGGGATAAAATGAACGATCGAAATTTACATACTTTATATTTTAATATTTAAGTATTGTATTGCACTTTAAATTAATATTGTAATAATATTCTACTAATATTTAAGTACTATATTGCACTATAAATACTAAAATCTACATTTATTTCAATTTTGATCTTTACATTTTCCTTCATTATCCTCTTTAATTTATTGTAATAATATTTCTAGTACATACAAAATTAGTATTGTAATAATATTTAAGTACTATACTCACTTTAAATTAATATTGTAATAATATTCTACTAATATTTAAGTATTATATTGCACTTTAAATTCTATTATCTATTTGTAATTTTTATTTACATACTTCATATTTCACTATTATTTTAGTAATTTTTATTTATATGTATTTGACTATGTCCATTTTGATAATTCTACATTCAAAAGCAATTTTGATCAGAGTTATCCAAACATCATGAATTGATAACAATCACTTTTACATTGTTGCATCCAAACATAAATCAATTATTGTCAAACTCAATTCTGTCAAAATCAATTATGTTCACCGCAGAACCAAACGCACCCTAAATTTGGTGTAGAATTACATACGTAATTGATTTCTTTATGAAATTTAAATACTTAAAATTTGTACTATAAAAGTACGGTATATATCATGGATTTTATATAAATCTACTTGAAAATGGAACTAAGGGATCGTATGATTGGAAACAAGTTATTCAGATAATTAATAATGCGAATAGTTATCCCGAGATTAGTTATTTCACCCTCCCACAAGAATAAAATTACACTACAATTTCGAAATAACTAATTTCGGAATTAGTTATACCATAATTTTATTTCAACCGAATATGGGGTAAACACATTTCAAATTTGATCTCGTGATTAATTATCCCTTATCTAGAGTCGTTAAAATGAGTTTGGCCCTTGAGGTCAGCCCAATTCAGCCCGCTACTAGAATAGGGTTGGGTTAAAAAAAATTAAGCTCATTTAAAATTGAGGCTTATAAGCCCATTCTCAGTCAGTCTGTGGCCCTTGAGGCTTGACTGAGGCTGGCCGAGGCCGGCCCATGGGCTAAAAGGCTATTTAATTTAAATTTAAATTTTAAAAAACATTATACAAGAAGAGGAAAAATCTAGGAGTAATAATAACCGAACAAGTTTAGACTCTTATTAACTTACACAATACTTTACTCATTTAGCGTTAAATTCCTAATACTAATTTCGAATCCCCAAGTATAAAAGTTACATCTATCAAAAAGATGTCCAAACACTTGTTGCTACTCGAAATTGGTTACACGACTTTACTCAAATTCAAAGTGGTAATATTTTTAGGTTAAACTAAATATTACTATTAGTTTTTGAAATATAGTTATTTGATAATATTTAACTGATTAAATTTGCATATGAATGTCGACGAAGATGAAGATGTTAATCAAGACAACCTTGCACAAACAGAATCAACAACGCTTGACAATGTTTGGTGTTGAATATGCTACTTTTTCCGTCCCAAAAAGATTTTTCTAGTTTGACTTGACACGGAGTTTAAGAAATAAAGAAAGAATTTTCAAATAGATAATTACGATGTATAAAATTTAGGGCAACAATGCTACCAAAATTAACCCAATTTTTTCTGTCACGCCCCGACTTTTCCTAAGCCTTTACTTAGGGCGTGATGGCACCTGGATAATTATTTCCCACCAGGAGCACCATTTAATTCTCTTTATTTAGAAATTTAAACTTATATTCAAATACGGAGCTATTAATAAAAATAACAACAAAGAAATCTGTTTATGACTTTATTGAAAACATAACGCGAGCCTATGCTCGTGCAAATTCTCTTTCACTTGTTTTTTTCTGATTTTCTAACCTTTATGTTATGTACTTTGTTTGTGTGTAAATACAATGTATAAGTGAAGAGTTTTCTATAACCTATGGGAGGTGGAATAACAAGAGTTGGAGGGGAAATGAAAAGGGGGGGAAAGAGGTAAAGAGAAGGGGTTGGACGTCTAATGCATCTTTGCGTATGTTACAAATTTTTTTTTTTGTTTTTGTTTTCTTATTTTCAGTTCATCTATCTATTTATCCAACTTTAACACTAAATCTATCCCATGCAATTTATTCTTTGTTTTCTTATATATAGATATTTTTATTAACTCAACCACAACTATATATTATTATTATTTTTTCCGGATTTTACATTCTCTCCTCCTTAAGCAACATTCGTCCTCGAATGTGAATAAGGTCGTAACATAATCACATAGACTCAATAATGTTTATTGTTATTGTAACACTAATTTGGGGCTTCACATTCTCCCTTCCTTAAGAAGCATTCGTCCTCGAATGAGAATAAGGTTGTAACACATGCATATAGACACGCAAATGGCACACATATGAAGTCTTATGTAATGCATTTTTTTATTACCTTAGTCAAATAGGAATGGCTATTTGACTTTCATCGCCTCTTCCGCTTCCCGGTGGCTTCCTCTGGAGTGATTCTTCCATAGGACTTTCACTAAGCAATATCTTTATTTCTAAGGTGTTGGACATTTCTATCAAGTATTTCTACCGAGCCTCTTCATATCAAGCTCTTTATTAAGAACTATCTCCGGGAAGGATGGCGTGACTTGGATCGTGCAAGTATTTTCGTAACATTGACACATGAAATACGGATGATCGCTTAAATTTCTTGTGGAAGTGCTAATTCGTAAGCCACATTCCCACTCTTCGCAAGATCTCATACGCCCAATAAGCCTTGGGCTCAATTTCCTTTCTTACCAAAACGCATCACTCCTTCATTGGGGACACTTTTAAAAATACTTGCTCCCCTCTTGGAATTCAAGATCTCTTTTCCGATGATCCGCATAAGACTTATGACGCTATGAGCTGTTTTGATCCGCTCCGAATCATCTCAGACCTTATCATTTGTTTCTTGAATGACTTCAGTCCGAACGATAAGGCCTCACCCACCTCGAACCATCCAAGTGGAGACCTACATTTTCGTTCATATAATGCTTCAAACGGGGTCATTTGTATGCTAGAGTGAAAACTATTATTGTAGGCGATCTCAATTAGACATAGATGGTCCAACCAGCTTCCCTGAAAATCTAACACACAAGATCGCAACATGTCCTCAAGTGTTTGGATTGTTCGCTCAACTTGACCATCTGTTTGCGGGTGGAAAGTCGTGCTTAACTTAACTTTTGTCCCGAGACCTGCTGAAACTTTGCCAAAAGTGTGAGGTGAGCGGGAACCCTAATCGAAATAATTTATAAGGGAATCCCGTGTAACCGCACAATCTCCTTCAAATAAATCTGTGTACTGTGGTGCGCGATACGTAGTCTTGGCCGGTAAGAAATGGGCTGACTTTGTAAGCCGATCAACAATCACCCAAATAGAATCATACCCTTCTCGAGTTTTCGGTAGACCAGTTACGAAATCCATATGAATCGCCTCCCATTTCCACATGGGGACTCCAATGTCCTGAAGTAATCCACTGTGTTTTGATGTTCACTTTCACTGGCCGACATATAAGACATCTCCGACAAACTCCGCAACGTCTTTCTTCATCCCGTCCCCACCGAATTTGCCTTGAGGTCACGATACATTTTGTTGACCACGGATGAATGGAATATCTTGTGTTGTGACCTCATCTAAGATCTTCCTCCTTAGATCCTTTACCTTAGGAACACATAACCTACCCTTATACCAAGAGTTAGTCATTATCTCCCAATGTAAACTGTGAAGGTTTTCCCTGTTGGATCCTCTCCCGAAATCCAACAAACTCCGTATCCTCAAACTGACTTTCTTTTATTTCTGAAGCTAAGGCAGACTGCGAGGTATCATGTACCACTACCCTACCTTCACCGATCTCAGTTAAGTTAACCCCGAGGTTTCCCAATCTTTGTACCTCCCGAACAATACCCCTCTTTTGTATTGCCAAATGGGCCAAGCTGCCCATTGATCTCCCATCGAGTCGTACCACCACGTTAGCTTTCCTGGATGGTAAAGAATACTAAGGTCATAATCCTTAAGCAACTCTAACCATCTTCTTTGTCGGAGATTCAAATCCTTCTGCGTGGTTATGTACTGCAAACTCTTATGATCTGTAAATATGTCCACATGCACACCATACAAATAATGTCTCCATATTCATAAGGCAAACACCACCGCAACTAATTCCAAGTCATGAGTTGGGTAATTCTTCTCATATATCTTCAATTGTCTAGATGCATACGCAATAACCTTTCCAAACTGCATCAAGACACATCCTAACCCAACTCTGGAGGCATCGCAATAGACTGTGAACCCTTCTTGTCCCGATGGTAAGGTTAGGATCGCGATGAGTCAACAATTCCTTTAGTTTCAAAACTTGCTTCACATGCTCCTCGACCACCGGTACTTAACCGCTTTTGAGTCAACGGTCAAAGGAGCAGAAGACTAGAAAAACCTTTTACGAATCTTCTATAATACCCACCAAATCCAAGAAACTTCTAACCTCCGTGAGTGGTCGGTTTGGCGATTCTTCACCGCTTCTATCTTACGGGTCTACCATAATTCCATTCCTTGACACAACATGACCCAAAAGGCTACCATTTCCAACCAAAATTCACACTTTGAAAACTTAGCATATAGTTTCTCCTGTTTCAAGACTTGAAGCACTACCTCGACGCTCTTCCTGCTCTTCAACACACTTCTTTGTAAATTAGGATATCATCTATAAATACAATTACGAACAAATCCAAGAATGGTTTAAAGATTATGTTCATTAGATCCATAAAAGTCGCTGGGCATTGTTAATCCGAAAGACATGACCAAGAACTCATAATGGCCATATCAGTCCTAAAGGTCGCTTTTTGATATATCATTCGGATTTATTTTCATCGATGATATCTCGAACGAAGATCAATCTTGGAAAAATAATTGGCTCTCGAAGTTGGTCAAAAGATCATCGATTCTTGGTAATGGATATCGATTCTTGATCGTGACCTTATTGAGTTGTCGATAATCGATGCACATTCGGAGCGATCCATCTTTTTTTCTTCACAAAAAGGACTGGTGCGCCCCAGAGGGAAACACTAGGCCTTATAAATCCTTTATCCAGAAGATCCTTCAACTGTTTTTTTAACTCTCTCAATTTAGCTGGGGCCATTCGATATGGAAGAATAGAAATAGGTCTTGTACCCAGAATTAACTCTATAGCGAACTCCACTTCTCTATCCGGATGAAGGTCTGGGACATCTTCAGGAAGAAAAACCTTCGAAATTTTTCAAACAATAGACATCATGCATCATTGAGGACTCTTTTTGGGTATCTACTATATTAGCCAGATATGTGTACTCCACTTTGTGACTCCTTAATAACTTTTAAGACCTAAGGTAGGAAATAAGCTGACGTGAGGATATTATTCGCATCATGGGTAGCAAATCCACTAAGGTGGTATAACGTCTTGGGTTTTCCTCATTTATACTCTTACCACTCAAGCGGTGGTATGGCGTCTTGAGGCTTTCCTCATTCATACTCTTACCTGGAGAAGGTGGTATGACGTCTTGGGGCTTTCCTCATTCATACTCTTACCCGGAGAAGGTGGTATAACGTCTTGGGGTTTACCCTCATTTATACTCTTACCACGAGAAGGTGGTATAACGTCTTGGGGTTTACCCTCATTTATACTCTTACCGGAGAAAGTGGTATAATGTCTTGGGGTTTACCCTCATTTATACTCTTACCCCGGAGAAGGTATAACGTCTTGGGGTTTACCCTCATTTATACTCTTACCCTAGCTCAACCTGGCTATCCTACATAACATAAGTAAGTCAAGAAATCCCTAACTTCTTATTGACATTATTAATATATCCTCTCATTTTAGTTCACTTAAGGCACTAACATGTATTAATAAAAGAATCTGAAATTTAATCTCAAGTACTACATACTTCTACTCTTTTAAAACGAATGACTCTTTTTTTTATATATAAAACTTCCAAGATACTAATAACCATAGCATCAAGTCACTTGTCCTTACTTATCTTACTTAAAGTAAATCTCTCCTTTTAACTTTCCATAAAGTGAATATAACCAACTTCCCATAAAGTCGTTATATTAATCTTATACCTTAGTCAATTACATTTTCCTATTTCCAAGGGACTTAAACTTTTAAAACAAAACAAGTATCATATACTCAAAACACTTCAAGTCCCTTAACTTTGAAAACTTAAGACATCCTTAATAGTTTTAAAGAAGTGGGTTAACCTCCTAACTCGCCCAACTTGGCCATTCTTAAATAAGTAAAGGATATCAAAGTATCAGACGTCACCGTACTATATAAGTACAACTATTCATGCTCAAGAGATATGAAAGTTCCACATACCTTTATTGATCTTCTAAACGATAAGTGGAACTCTCTCTGGATGGAGTTAACTATTTTCTATAGTATGACTCCAATCGGATAGTTGAAAAAGGCCGAGTCACATAAATGCCTCTTTCGTGAAATACTCTCTTTTTGATTTGGCAAAACCTTCTACCCTCATTGTCATGTTGACGATCCAAGGTACGTCCGATCATAGGCTAATGCCACTACCTTCCTACCAAGTTCGTTTAAACCTCACAAATCTTTTGACCTTCTCCCTTTCGTAGGAATAATATGCACGTTGTATGATGAAGATCGCATGAATTAGGTATTATATTCTTTCACATTGCGGTCTTCTTGTTTCAATTGATCAAACTCGCGCCTGAGCTCATCTTTTCGGCTGTTAGGCATATACTTTTAATGAATACGGCTCGAACTCCCACGTCATCGGTGGTGACATCGGAAAATGATTTCTTCTAAAATTTCTCCACCACACCCGTGTGTCGTCCACTAACCGTGCGATTACCAAATTGACGTCATGCGTCTCCACACATCCTCGTAAACAAGAGGTTTTCTACCTCATCGAGAAATACTATTGGGTTAGACTTGTAGTCCTTCCCTGTATAGATATGTTCCCTTCTTCTCACAAAATTTGCCCCATAGTCTATCTGGTACCTCTCCTACCTTTTCGGTCGGTGGTGCAGTCACATCTGGTTATTTTATCGTTGTACACTCCCTTCCACAATCCTTTGAAGGAGGTAGTACGAGAACCAAGTCTTTGAAGAGACTCAAGATAGGCACGAGAAGAGTATGAAAGAAGTGAAACTTTAGGATGTTATTCCGTTTACTTATTACTAAGGTGGCGCGCACACCGTCGCAATAAGTAACCGTTCAAACACCCAACTCGAAGAAACTTCCTAGAATCTCCTAACCTGGTTTAGCTTTGATACCAGCAACTTGTCACGCCCCGACTTTTCCTAAGTCTTTACTTAGGACGTGATGGCACCTGGACAATTATTTTCCACCAGGAGCACCATTTAATTCTCTTTATTTAGAAATTTATACTTATATTCAAATACGGAGCTATTAATAAAAATAACAATGAAGAAATTTGTTTATGACTTTATTGAAAATATAACGCGAGTCCATGCTCGTGCAAATATTGTTTCTACATAGACATACTGACAAAGATTATTCTAAGTTGGAAGGGAGACCATTCCACACGGGCATTTCCCGAGACACTGGAACTGACATTCTGAACCTGACGAGTACCAAGCCCGAAGCAATGGACTTGGTATGACAAGAGGTCATGGACGATCGCTAGCCTTGGCGTGGAGCCTTTCCTCTATCACGCTTTCAAACATGTTAAATAAAGAGTCACCTACCATCCAATGGTGAGAACCTTACCCTGCAATTCAAAGTAACACCACAATATTCCAAGTGCAATCACATTATAACGTAATAAGCATATTGCAAAAACATATCAGGTTACAACATTTTTAAATATGCAACAACTCCTCATGGGGAATTCTCGGTTTAACTAACACTTCATTTTATCTCGAATTATACGTTAAGATATTCCCCTGCATTTCCACATGTTTATTACATTTATATATTTGTGAACGCGTATTCACTTTTCATATTTATATATATGTGAACATGTATTCATCTTTCATATTTGTTGCGTGCAACCCGATCCATTATATTTACGTATTTGTGAACACGTATTCACTTTACGTTTTGTTGCGGCGCAACCCGATCCATTATGTTTACGTATTTGTGAACGCGTATTCACTCTACGCTTTTGTTGCGCGCAACCCGATCCATTATATTTACGTATTTGTGAACGCGTATTCACTTTACGTTTTGTTGCGGCGTGCAACCCGATCCATTATATTTACGTATTTGTGAACGCGTATTCACTTTACGTTTTGTTGCGGCGTGCAACCCGATCCATTATGTTTACGTATTTGTGAACGCGTATTCACTTTACGTTTTGTTGCGGCGTGCAACCCGATCCATTATATATTTATATATTTATGTGAACACGTATTCACTTTTTCATATTTTTCAGAAGATCGAATAAATACTATTCTCTTTTCTAACATTCTGTCATTCATACTTGTAACGATTATAATTTTTTAACCATAACTCCAACTAAGGTGTTTCTCAAGCGGAAACTAAGGTAAGACGGGGATCTTTCACTGTACCAAATTTCATTTAAAACTACTTGGGTAACCAACACAAATTCATCCTCAAAACAGCCACATGAAATTTATTTTGGCAGAATTTTTATTAAACAACACCCAATCTTAGAATAGTCATAACTCCTAATCTGTAAACACGTTCAAGCCCCATAAAATCTCAAAACGACGAGAACAGAGAGCTACACGTCTCCATGTGAACCATACTTTCATATTCTGTACCATTTGGTACAGTTTTACACTTTTATTCGCTGCCCTTCCTGGATCTCGACAGATCCGAGGCAGAAACTTTAAACAGCGATAACTCTCAATCCGTACGTCGGATAGACCCCTGTAAGGTCTCAAAATGTCCACAACAAAGAGATCTAGAACTTTTATTTAGCAACAATTTTCATATTCCCCACAGATTAGTACAGTTTTACGTTTCAACGTCCTGCCCTTCTGGATTCCGACGAATCCGAGGCAGCAACTTCAAACTACAATAACTTTCAACTCGTAAGTCCGTTTTAATAAATCTTTATATATATCTGTCTGTAACAGAGAGATTTACAACCATGTAAATTTTCATATAATTCTAATAAGTAAAACTCAATAAAAACAGTCCGTAATTATGTCTTTCCGAATTTCGACCAAATCTAAGGCAGTAACTTTGAACTATGATAACTTTCAAACCGTATGTCCATTTTACCTCATTTTTGGTTCTATATGATCATATTAGAGAGGTTTACCACTCCTCCGAATTTCATCAAATTCTAGCAATTATAACTCAGTGAGAACAGTTCGTAAAGTTCATGACGCAACTAATTGTCTAAACAATCAAAAGTTCAATATTTCTTTTCAATACTCAATTCTTATTCTAACATGTATTGAACTTAAAATAAAGGATATTACCAAGAATTTCTGAGTGAGAAAACTCACCTTGTAAGTGTGAAGATTATTGTTGTGTGGTTGCTAAAATTATCCTTACTCTCTAGTATTTTACTTCTTGTTCTTCTTGCCCTCTTGGTATTTTTTCCTCTTCTTTTCACTTGTTTTTTTCTGTTTTTCTAACCTTTATGTTATGTACTTTGTTTGTGTGTAAATACAATGTATAAGTGAAGAGTTTTCTATAACCTATGGGAGGTGGAATGACAAGAGTTGGAGGGGAAATGAAAAGGGGGGGAAAGAGGTAAAGAGAAGGGGTTGGACGTGCTGGTGCATGCTGCATGTTACAAATTTTTTTTTGTTTTTTTGTTTTTTTTGTTTTCTTATTTTCATTTCATCTATCTATTTATCCAACTTTAACACTAAATCTATCCCATGCAATTTATTCTTTGTTTTCTTATATATAGATATTTTTATTAACTCAACCACAACTATATATTATTATTATTTTTTCCGGATTTTACAGGCGTGCAACCCGATCCATTATATTTACGTATTTGTGAACACGTATTCACTTTACGTTTGTTGCGGCGTGCAACCCGATCTATTATATGTACGTATTTGTGAACGCGTATTCACTTTACGTTTTGTTGCGGCGTGAAACCCGATCCATTATATTTACGTATTTATGAACACGTATTCACTTTATGTTTTGTTGCGGCGTGCAACCCGATCCATTATATTTACGTATTTGTGAACACGTATTCACTTTACGTTTTGTTGCGGCGTGCAACCCGATCCATTATGTTTACGTATTTGTGAAAGCGTATTCACTTTACGTTTTGTTGCGGCGTGCAACCCGATCCATTATATATTTATATATTTATGTGAACACGTATTCACTTTTCATATTTTTCAGAAGATCGAATAAATACTATTCTCTTTTCTAACATTCTGTCATTCATACTTGTAACGATTATAACTTTTAACCATAACTCCAACTAAGGTGTTTCTCAAAGGAAACTAAGGTAAGACGAAGATCTTTCACTGTACCAAATTTCATTTAAAACTACATTGGGTAACTAACACAAATTTATCCTCAAAACAGCCACATGAAATTTATTTCGGCAGAACTTTTATTAAACAACACTCAATCTTAGAATAGTCATAACTCCTAATCTGTAAACCCGTTCAAGCCCCATAAAATCTCAAAACGATGAGAACAGAGAGCTACACGTCTCCATATGAACCATCCTTTCATATTCTGTACCATTTGGTACAGTTTTCCCCTTTTATTCGCTGCCCTTCCTGGATCTCGATAGATCCGAGGCAGAAACTTTAAACAGCGATAACTCTCAATCCGTAAGTCGGATAGACCCCCGTAAGGTCTCAAAATGTCCACAACAAAGAGATCTAGAACTTTCAGTTAGCAACAATTTTCATATTCCCCACATATTAGTACAGTTTTACGTTTCAACGTCCTGCCCTTCTGGATTCCGACGAATCCGAGGCAGCAACTTCAAACTACAATAACTCTCAACTCGTAAGTCCGTTATAATAAATCTTTATATATATCTGTCCGTAACAGAGAGATTTACAACCATGTAAATTTTTATATAATTCTAATAAGTAAAACTCAATAAAAACAGTCCGTAATTATGCCTTTCCGAATTTCGGCCAAATCTAAGGCAGAAACTTTGAACTATGATAACTTTCAAACCGTATGTCCATTTTACCTCATTTTTAGTTCTGTATGATCATATTATAGAGGTGTACCACTCTTCCGAATTTCATCAAATTCTAACAATTATAACTCAGTGAGAACAGTTCGTAAAGTTCATGACGCAACTAGTCGTCTAAACAATCAAAAGTTCAATATTTCTTTTCAACACTCAATTCTTATTCTAACATGTATTGAACTTAAAATAAAGGATATTACCAAGAATTTCTGAGTGAGAAAACTCACCTTGTAAGTGTGAAGATTATTGTTGTGTGGTTGCTAAAATTATCCTTACTCTCTAGTATTTTGCTTCTTGTTCTTCTTTCTTTCTTGGTATTTTTTTCTCTTCTTTTCACTTGTTTTTTTCTGATTTTTTTACCTTTATGTTATGTACTTTATTTGTATGTAAATACAATGTATAAGTGGAGGGTTTTCTATAACCTATGGGAGGTGAAATGACAAGAGTTGGAGGGGAAATGAAAAGGGGGGGAGGGGAAGGAGTGACTACGTGCATGCAGCACTTTCCCTTCTTCTTTTTTTTTTCTTTTTTTGTTTTGTTTTTTTGTTTTGTTTTTTTTTCTTATTTTCATTTCATCTATCTATTTATCCAACTTTAACACTAACTCTATCCCAAGCAATTTATTCTATGTTTGCTTATATATATATTTTTATTAACCCAACCACAACTATATATTATTATTTATTTTTTTCCGGATTTTACATTATCTCCTCCTTAAGCAACATTCGTCCTCGAATGTGGATAAGGTCGTAACATAATCACATGGACACAACAGTAACATAATCACATAGACACAAAAATGTTTATTGTTATTGTTACAAATTTGGGGCTTCACATTCTCCCTTCCTTAAGAAGCATTCGTCCTCGAATGAGAATAAGGTTGTAACACATGCATATAGACACGCAAATGACACACATATGATGTACTATGTAACGCATTTTTTTTTACCTTAGTCAAATAGGAATGAATATTTGACTTTCATCGCCTCTTCGGCTTCCCAGGTGGCTTCCTCGGTGGAGTGGTTCCTCCATATGACCTTCACGGAAGCAATATCTTTATTTCTAAGGCGTTGGACCTTTCTATCAAGTATTTCTAGACCTCTTCATATTGAAGCTCTTTATTAAGAACTATCTCCGGGAAGGATGACGTGACTTGGATCGTGAAAGTATTTTCGTAACATTGACATGAAATATCGGATGCCGTTTCCACTTTGTGGAAGTGCTAATTCGTAAGCCACATTCTCCACTCTTCGCAAGATCTCATATGGCCCAATAAACCTTGGGCTCAATTTCCATTTCTTACCAAAACGCATCACTCCCTTCATTGGGGACACTTTTAAAAATACTTTCTCCCCCTCTTGGAATTCAAGATCTCTTTTCCGATGATCCGCATAAGACTTATGACGTCTATGAGCTGTTTTGATCCGCTCCCGAATCATCTATACCTTATCATTTGTTTCTTGAATGACTTCAGGTCCGAACAGTTGCGTCTCACCCACCTCGAACCATCCAAGTGGAGACCTACATTTTCGTCTATATAATGCTTCAAACGGGGCCATTTGTATGCTAGAGTGAAAATTATTATTGTAGGCGAACTCAATTAGACATAGATGGTCCAACCAGCTTCCCTGAAAATCTAACACACAAGATCGCAACATGTCCTCAAGTGTTTGAATTGTTCGCTCAGCTTGCCCATCTGTTTGCGGGTGGAAAGCCGTACTTAACTTAACTTTTGTCCCGAGACCCTGCTGGAAACTTTTCCAAAAGTGTGAGGTGAACTGGGAATCCCCTATCTGAAATAATTTGTAAGGGAATCCCGTGTAACCGCACAATCTCCCTCAAATAAATTTGTGTGTACTGTGGTGCGCGATACGTAGTCTTGACCGGTAAGAAATGGGCTGACTTCGTAAGCCGATCAACAATCACCCAAATAGAATCGTACCCTTCTCAAGTTTTCGGTAGACCAGTTACGAAATTCATATGAATCGCCTCCCATTTCCACATGGGGACTCCAATGTCCTGAAGTAATCCGCCGGGTTTTTGATGTTCAACTTTCACATGCTGACATATAAGACACCTCCCGACAAACTCCGCAGCGTCTTTCTTCATCCCGTCCCACCAGTAATTTGCCTTGAGGTCCTGATACATTTTTGTTGACCCTGGATGAATGGAATATCTTGTGTTGTGACCCTCATCTAAGATCTTCCTCCTTAGATCCTTTACCTTAGGAACACATAACCTACCCTTATACCGAAGGGTTCCGTCATTATCTCCCAATGTAAACTGTGAAGGTTTTCCCTGTTGGATCCTCTCCCGAAATCTAACAAACTCCCCATCCTCAAACTGACTTTCTTTTATTTACGGCTAAGGCGATCTGAGGTATCATGTACCACCACCCTATCTTCACCGATCTCGCTTAAGCTAACCCCGAGGTTTCCCAATCTTTGTACCTCGAACAATACCCTCTTTGTATTGCCAAATGGGCTGTCGCCATTGATCTCCCATCGAGTCGCCACCACCACATTGGCTTTCCCAGGATGGTAAAGAATACTAAGGTCATAATCCTTAAGCAACTCTAACCATCTTCTTTGTCGGAGATTCAAATCCTTCTGCGTGGTTATGTACTGCAAACTCTTATGATCTGTAACTATGTCCACATGCACACCATACAAATAATGTCTCCATATTCGTAAGGCAAACACCACCGCAGTTAATTCCAAGTCATGAGTTGGGTAATTCTTCTCATGTATCTTCAATTGTCTAGATGCATACGCAATAACCATTCCAAACTGCATCAAGACACATCCTAACCCAACTCTAGAGGCATCGCAATAGACTGTGAACCCTTCTTGTACCGATGGTAAGTTTAAGACTGGTGCAGTAGTCAACAATTCCTTTAGTTTCTGAAAACTTGCTTCACATGCTTCTGACCACTGGTACTTAACCGCTTTTTGAGTCAACCGGGTCAAAGGAGCAGCAAGACTAGAAAAACCTTTTACGAATCTTCTATAATACTCAGCCAAACCCAAGAAACTTCTAACCTCTGTTGGAGTGGTCAGTTTGGCGCTTCATCGCTTCTATCTTACTGGTCTACCATAATTCCATCCTTGACACAACACGCCCAAAAAGGCTACCTTTTCCAACCAAAATTCACACTTTGAAAATTTAGCATATACTTTCTCTGTTTCAAGACTTGAAGACTACACTCGGATGCTCTTCATGTTCTTCAACACTTCATCAGAAATTAGGATATCATCTATGAACACGATTACGAACAAATCTAGAAATGGTTTGAAGAATCTGTTCATTAAATCCATAAAAATTCTGCTGGGGCATTGGTTAACCCAAAAGACATGACCAAGAACTCATAATAGCCGTATCGGGTTCTAAAGGCTGTTTTGGATATATCATCCGGATTTATTTTCATTTGGTGATATCGACGGAGATCAATCTTGGAAAAATAGTTAGCTCGCGAAGTTGGTCAAAAGATCATCGATTCTAGGTAATGGGTATCGGTTCTTGATCGTGACCTTATTGAGCTGTCGATAATCGATGCACATTCGGAGCGGTCCGTCTTTCTTTTTCACAAACAGGACTGGTGCACCCCAAGGGGAAACACTAGGCCTTATAAAGCCTTTATCCAGAAGATCCTTCAATTGTTCTTTTAACTCCCTTAATTCAGCTGGGGCCATTCGATATGGAGGAATAGAAATGGGTCTTGTACCCGGAATTAACCCTATAGCAAACTTCACTTCTATCCTAGGAAGGCACGAAGATCTTCAGGAAAAACCTCCAGAAAATTCCGAACAATAGGAACATCATTCACTGCTGGGGATTCCTTTTGGGTATCCACTATATTAGCCATATATGCATACTTCACTCTGTGACTTCTCAATAACTTTTGAGCCCCAAGGTAGGAAATAAACTGACCTGAGGATATTCCAATCCTACCCCTTATAACAACTTCTGGTTCTCCGGGAAAAGTTAATCTTACTATCTTTCGCCGACAATCTAACATGGCATAACATGCCGACAACCAATCCATACCCAAAATGACGTCGAAGTCTACCATATCAAGTAGTACTAGGTTCACCATTGTTCCCCTGTCATTCACTTCTAATGGGAAATTATTTACCACCCGAGAGGCCCAAATTGAGTCCCATACTGGTGTCATAACCTCAAAAGGTTCACTTAAATAAGAAGGTTCTACGTGTAAATTCTTAGCAAAGCCCATTGACACATATGAAAATGTAGAGCCGCGATCGTATAATACAAATGCAGGAATACTCGAGACTAGCAAAATACCTGTGACCACCGCATTAGATGCTTCTACCTCATTCCTCTGGGGCAAAGCGTAGAGCCGATTAGAATTGTTGGGTTGTTGACCTCCCTGACTCTGGCGGGGTTGGTTTCCCTGATTTTCCCTGTAGGCAGCTGTGGTTGCTTCTGACCTCCCCTGAATAGATTGAGTTTGGGTCCTCTTCTTGCAATCCCTGGCATAGTGGCCTGACTCTCCACAGTTATAACATGTCTTCGTTAAGAGCCGACATTCTCCATTGTGTTTCCTTTGACAAATTTTACAAATCGGTTTGTCACCTCCTGTGTTAGGATTGGTGGCCTTGTCCTTGCTACCTTGGTAATTAGACCAACTGTGCCCCTTAGGCTTGAAATAAGACTGGCCCACAGGTTGGTTCGGTCCTGAAGATCCCTTACTAAACTCCTGCTTCTGATTTTGACTCGGTTAAATGATCACGGCGCCCAAAATCTCTTCTGCGAATATTCTCTTTTTGCTTTAGCGAAACCTTCTACCCTCAAAGCCATATCGACAATCTGAAGATAAGTTCGATCGTTGGCTAACGCCACCACCTTCTCTGTTATGTTCGGGTTTAAACCCTCTACAAATCGCTTGACTCTATCCATTTCTGTAGGGACGACATGTGTGTTGTATGCCGATAACCTCACGAACTGTGTATCATATTCTTGTACACTGCGGTCACCTTGCTTAAATTGTATAAACTCCCGTCTGAGCGCATCCTTGCGCGTATTAGGCATAAATTTCTCAATGAATGTCGCTCTGAATCCTCCCTAAGTCATTGGTGGTGACATCGGGGGACGATTTCTTCTAAAATTTCTCCACCACACCCGTGTGTCGTCCACTAACCGTGCGATTACCAAATTGACGTCATGCGTCTCCACACATCCTCGTGTAAACAGTAGGTTTTCTACCTCATCGAGAAATACTATTGGGTTAGACTTGTAGTACTTCCCTGTATAGATATGTTCCATTCTTCTCACAAAATTTGCCCCATAGTCTATCTGGTACCTCTCCTACCTTTTCGGTCGGTGGTGCAGTCACATCTGGTTATTTTATCGTTGTACACTCCCTTCCACAATCCTTTGAAGGAGGTAACACGATAACCAAGTCTTTGAAAAGACTCAAGATAGGCACGAGAAGAGTATGAAAGAAGTGAAACTTTAGGATGTTATTCCATTTACTTATTACTAAGGTGGCGCGCACACCGTCGCAATAAGTAACCGTTCAAACACCCGACTCGAAGAAACTTCCTAGAATCTCCTAACCTGGCTCTGATACCAACTTGTCACGCCCCGACTTTTCCTAAGCCTTTACTTAGGGCGTGATGACACCTGGATAATTATTTCCCACCAGGAGCACCATTTAATTCTCTTTATTTAGAAATTTAAACTTATATTCAAATACGGAGCTATTAATAAAAATAACAACAAAGAAATCTGTTTATGACTTTATTGAAAACATAACGCGAGCCTATGCTCGTGCAAATATTGTTTCTACATAGACATACTAACAAAGATTATTCTAAGTTGGAAGGGAGACCATTCCACATGGGCATTTCGAGACATCAGAATCGACATTCTCGACTGACGAGTACCAAGCCCGAAGCAATGGACTTGGTATGACAAGAGGCTGCGGGACGATCGCTAGCCTTGGCGTGGAGCCTTTCCTCTATCACATTTTCCTGAAACATGTTAAATAAAGAGTCAGCCCTACCATCTGGGGCTGAGTGAGAACCTTACCCTGCAATTCAAAGCAACACCACAATATTCCAAGTGCAATCACATTATAACGTAATAAGCATATTGCAAAAACATATCAGGTTACAACATTTTTAAATATGCAGGAACTCCTCATAGGAAATTCTCAGTTTAACTAACACTTTACTTTATCTCATATTATACGTTAGGACATTCCCCTGCATTTCCATATGTTTGTTACATTTATATATTTGTGAACGCGTATTCACTTTTCATATTTATATACAGGTGAACATGTATTCATTTTTCATATTTGTTGCGGCGTGCAACCCGATCCATTATATTTACGTATTTGTGAACACGTATTCACTTTACGTTTGTTGCGGCGTGCAACCCGATCCATTATATGTACGTATTTGTGAACGCGTATTCACTTTACGTTTTGTTGCGGCGTGCAACCCGATCCATTATATTTACGTATTTATGAACACGTATTCACTTTATGTTTTGTTGCGGCGTGCAACCCGATCCATTATATTTACGTATTTGTGAACACGTATTCACTTTACGTTTTGTTGCGGCGTGCAACCCGATCCATTATGTTTACGTATTTGTGAACGCGTATTCACTTTACGTTTTGTTGCGGCGTGCAACCCGATCCATTATATATTTATATATTTATGTGAACACGTATTCACATTTCATATTTTTCAGAAGATCGAATAAATACTATTCTCTTTTCTAACATTCTGTCATTCATACTTGTAACGATTATAACTTTTTAACCATAACTCCAACTAAGGTGTTTCTCAGGCGGAAACTAAGGTAAGACGAAGATCTTTCACTGTACCAAATTTCATTTAAAACTACATTGGGTAACTAACACAAATTTATCCTCAAAACAGCCACATGAAATTTATTTCGGCAGAACTTTTATTAAACAACACCCAATCTTAGAATAGTCATAACTCCTAATCTGTAAACCCGTTCAAGCCCCATAAAATCTCAAAACGATGAGAACAGAGAGCTACACGTCTCCATATGAACCATCCTTTCATATTCTGTACCATTTGGTACAGTTTTCCCCTTTTATTCGCTGCCCTTCCTGGATCTCGATAGATCCGAGGCAGAAACTTTAAACAGCGATAACTCTCAATCCGTAAGTCGGATAGACCCCCGTAAGGTCTCAAAATGTCCACAATAAAGAGATATAGAACTTTCAGTTAGCAACAATTTTCATATTCCCCACATATTAGTACAGTTTTACGTTTCAACGTCCTGCCCTTCTGGATTCCGACGAATCCGAGGCAGCAACTTCAAACTACAATAACTCTCAACTCGTAAGTCCGTTATAATAAATCTTTATATATATCTGTCCGTAACAGAGATATTTACAACCATGTAAATTTTTATATAATTCTAATAAGTAAAACTCAATAAAAACAGTCCGTAATTATGCCTTTCCGAATTTCGGCCAAATCTAAGGCAGAAACTTTGAACTATGATAACTTTCAAACCGTATGTCCATTTTACCTCATTTTTGGTTCTGTATGATCATATTATAGAGGGGTACCACTCTTCCGAATTTCATCAAATTCTAACAATTATAACTCAGTGAGAACAGTTCGTAAAGTTCATGACGCAACTAGTCGTCTAAACAATCAAAAGTTCAATATTTCTTTTCAACACTCAATTCTTATTCTAACATGTATTGAACTTAAAATAAAGGATATTACCAAGAATTTCTGAGTGAGAAAACTCACCTTGTAAGTGTGAAGATTATTGTTGTGTGGTTGCTAAAATTATCCTTACTCTCTAGTATTTTGCTTCTTGTTCTTCTTGCTTTCTTGGTATTTTTTTCTCTTCTTTTCACTTGTTTTTTTCTGATTTTTTTACCTTTATGTTATGTACTTTGTTTGTATGTAAATACAATGTATAAGTGGAGGGTTTTCTATAACCTATGGGAGGTGAAATGACAAGAGTTGGAGGGGAAATGAAAAGGGGGGGGAGGGGAAGGAGTGACTACGTGCATGCAGCACTTTCCCTTCTTTTCTTTTTTTCTTTTTTTGTTTTGTTTTTTTGTTTTGTTTTTTTTTCTTATTTTCATTTCATCTATCTATTTATCCAACTTTAACACTAACTCTATCCCAAGCAATTTATTCTATGTTTGCTTATATATATATTTTTATTAACCCAACCACAACTATATATTATTATTTATTTTTTTCCGGATTTTACATTATCTCCTCCTTAAGCAACATTCGTCCTCGAATGTGGATAAGGTCGTAACATAATCACATGGACACAACAGTAACATAATCACATAGACACAAAAATGTTTATTGTTATTGTTACAAATTTGGGGCTTCACATTTTCTCTCTCTATCGCGCTTTCTCTCTCTGCCTCATCTCTCTCACACACTCTCTTTTGCGGCCTCCTCTCCCTCACACACTCTCTCGCGGCCTCCTCTCTCTGCTGCCATCTCTTTCACTCTCTCTCTCTCTGCACCACCGCCGTCTCATTATCGTCGTTGCCGCGGCGCCGTTCGGTGAGTGACTGCGCTCTCTCCTCCTATCTCTTACTCTTTCTCTCTCAAACTCCTCTCTCTCTGTCTCTCTCATAGCTGGTGCTCTCTCTCGCTCTTTTCTTAGATTTGGTAGTGGTGAGCCAGAGCTTCGGGCGTGATCTACGGCTCTTGCTGATAGTTGTTGTTTCGTCATCGATCTGAGATCTAGTAGTTGTTGTTGCTCCGTCATCGATCTGAGATTTGGGGTTGGTGCTGCTCTGGCTTGATCTCTGGCAATGATTGATCGCAGGTGTATATGGGTGTATATGGAGCTAAAGATTTGGATTTTGATGGTGTATATGGGAGTTGGTGGTGTTAAAGTTATTTTTTTGTATAATAGTTGTATAATATTGTATATGAGTGTATATGGTGGTATACGGGTGTTTATGTATATATGTGTATAAATTCGCATACACATTCAAACACATATATACAATAATGTACTTGTCCTTTGTATATAAGTGTATAATATTGTATAAAGGTATTTTTTGGGCCAAAGCTTTGCACTGTAATTTTTGGCTACTTTTTGCAATGTAAGTGAGAAATTGTATATTTTTAAAATTTCACTCTTTTCAAATGTGTAGTCCAAAATAAATCTTAGATGTCTGTGTGGCTATAAATCATCTCATAAAATTAATTTTTTTCCAAATATAGAAAGATGCATATCTTTTCGGGACAAACTAATTAGGAAATTAAGATAATATTTTTGAAACGGAGGAAGTATAAGTTTTCATAAAATTATGTACTTTCATGTAATCATATGTTAGAAATGTTAACGAATTGGCATATTATTAGGTTTGAATTTAGATTGAAAAGATTTTTTCTCATAGAAAAAAGATTGAAAAAATGAAGGGTTAGCCCCGCCCAGCCCGCGACCCTTCTAGGGCTGGGCTGAGCTAGCCATTTTAAAGCCTTTCAAATGAAGGGTCGACTCGTCCTAGCTCATCAAATCCCTTGGCCCGCGAGACTTGGGCTGACCCATTTTGATAGTTCTACTTTTGTCCCTCATACCAAACGAGGCCTAAAAGTTTAATAAAACATTACCAACTTTTATACAATTTATTAGTAATATTAGAAGAAAAAGATGTGTACGGTATGGTTTAACTATGTGATGTTATTTTGTCATATATATCGATCAACAAATTTATTTTTTAGACAACATATATCGTTTTCTACATGTTATATCTTTCTTCTTTTTCTTATTTTTGGTCCAAATATCTTTCTTTCTTTCTAGGTATAGAATGTCCATTTCATAAAACAAAATATGTTTTGCTCTACAGACGCATTTATATGAACCAATATATTTTCTCTTTTTAATTAATTAATTAATTAATTAATTCTTAAAAATATAAATATTACAAATTACTGCAATTTTAATTTATTTTTAAGAACAAAGAAATTATAAAAAAATATTAAAATTTAATCATAAATTTCAACTGAACACTATACACTACTACATTTTTAGTCTAATACAACGGTTCATAGAAGGCTAATGCAACGACATATGTAGTATTGTTGCATTAGATATGGCTAATGTGACGAGTTCAAGTGTAACAAATCGGAAAATTATGCTAATGAAACGGTAGAACATGACCGTTGCATTAGCCTGTGTAATGCGACGACTCAAATTGTCTAATGCAACGGCAAAAAACGACTGTTGCATTAGCCTATATAATGCAACGATTGTCCCTGGTTAATGCAACGGTCAGCGTTTTAATATCCCCAAATCTTCATTTTCTTTGCTTATACCCGGTCGCGCCCCCATCTTCTTCCTAAACCCTAGCACGCCCACATCCCATTTTTCTAGCTGTCGCATCCCCTTCCCCCCAGCTCGTCGTCGCATCTCCTACCACACCTCGTCATCGCCTTACCCTTCCCCACTGCTCATCGTCGCCCTTTTCCACTCGTCATCGTATCCACTTCATCGAACTGCTCTTTCTTCTTCTCCAAGGTTAGATTATGTTTTACCGTCGTTTTACCTTCCCCTTTCATGTTTTACCGTTGTTAATTCAAGGTTATATTACTGTATGTGTATAGATTTGCTCAAATTTTACCGTCGTGCTTCTTCGAACTGCTCAAATCGAACTGCTCATATTTTTTTTATTATTCTTCCCACATTTTATTTATTTGTAAAATGTATTTCCAAATTAAACTATAGAGAATGTATGAAAGACTTACGTCAGTATCTTAAATATTACATGTAGCATTAAAATTAAATTCAATGAGTCATACAATCCATGATCTTCTATAATGTAGTATATTCTATGTTTTGATCAAACTATTAATGCGGTGTATAAAATTGAGGCCGTAATTAGTTTGCTTAATTCCCGATGATGTTTGAGTTTGATAATTTAACTTATTTTATATGGCATGTTTCGAAGGTTATGAAATTAGATTTGGGTGCAATTACATAATTTTGATTTGTTTGTCTGGTTAAATAATTATTTGATTAATAATTTAATATATAATTATGTGTAGTACAATAACAATTGCACCCTCCAATTCTCAAGAAGAAGATGTCAATCACTGATAATTTATAATATAATTATAAATAACTTCTTAAAACTTTTTTAATACATTATTCTTTACACGTTATTTCTCTTTGCATGTCTTTTTCCAACCTTCCAGGAAATTGCACCCGGGGTTGGTAAGTGGTGTGGATCTATTACTGCACAGTGAACTCCCTCAATTAACTAAGTTGGCCCACGTTCAGCCATATGCGATATTTCCACAAATACACAGAGTAAATAATTACTTATACCGCATATTTGTATCAAATCAATTCGAGTTAGTATTATTAATAAAGTAAATACACACCAATTAAGCATAGTTAAGTGACAATTATATATATTTAAATACATGTCATGCATTTGCTAATTTAGTATAAACCACGATGTAAGTTTTTATTGAGACACTGCTACTTTGCACTCTATGCAAAGGCGGATCCATGATTTAAAGTTTACGGGTGTCATGCATCATTCAATCAATTTGGGCTTCGGGTTGAATTATTCGTCTTTTCGAACTTTGATTCGGGTTATTTGACTTTCCCGATGAAACATTTATTTATAGCAATATACAAAGAAAAAAGCATAAAACTTTCAATAATATTACCAATATCATAAATATCCATCATTCATTTACAATTGTCCTCGACGAGGTTTCATCTTCTGAAAATGATTAATGACGACATCATTACTTATATTTGTGAATACATCACGCTCTATGTAATAAACTAAACAATCATTTTGAAGAGAGAGAGGGTTTTTTTTTTTTTTTAATGAGAAGTTAATAAATTAAATTAAATCAACAACAATTATAGAAATGAGAAAAGAGAATATAAAGTTCATGCAACCGTTGAGACTTAATCCCGCGATCATAGAGCAGGAATCAAAGCCTCCATCCACTGGCACCAGCTAGTTAGTTTGTAGTGGGGATGCCACTTTAAATATTTGTACATAGCTTTTGTATATATACATATATATACACAAGGTTTTGGGTGAGGCTTGGGGGTGGCGTGGCACCCCCGACCCTTATTAGATTCGTTCCTGACTATATGTATTAGCACATTCACCATGTGATTAGTTTAGTAGTTAAAGAGATTACAATTTGACTATACTAATAAACTTCCTTGTCGCAACGGTTTTTTTTTTCTTCCCTTATTATATTTGAGAATATTTAAGTTTATTTTGTGCTCTTGATTAATATTATACTTAAAAAATATTACTCATCTTATAGGTTCTTTATTACAATTCAAATTATAAACTTTAAATTAGTAGCGGAGTTCAAATTTTTACGTGAGGGTTCAAAAATATAAATAAGTACATACGAAGAAGCTAAGGGAATTCATATGACCCTATTAAACAAGGATTCCCATGATATTGAAATACGGTCCTCGTAACTCTGTTATTTCCTTATGACCCTATTAGTAGTATTTTTCTCAATTTATATGATTTTTGTTTCGATAGTCAAATAAAAAAATCTTTACCGCAATTTATTTGTATTTTTTAAAAATATTTTAAATTGTTAATTATTATTGTATGACTTATAATACTTTTTATGTAGTTTCTAAATATGTAAATTATTTTTAAAAAAATAGCGATTGTATGTCCGAATTTACGGTCAAAGTAAAAAAAAAAATTAACTTTTGAAATTTGAATCGTGTCACATATATTGAGATATAGAGAGTAATTATAATCACGTGTATTAATATGTCAACTATTTGTTTAAACATTGGACTTGACTCGCGAGTGACTTTCTTTCCCAAAACAAGGAGAGGAGATGAAGAAAAGGAAGTCTTTCTACATCTTTTTTCAGTGTTACATAGGACTCTGTTATCGGTCCGGACCGGTCTGGGTATTCACTTATCGGAACCGGTCCGATAAGCTTACCGGTCTCGGACCGATAAGGTTTCGGTCCTGGAACGAGATCCGATCCCGGACCGAAACCTTATCGGTCCGGACCGGTAAGAATTTTCCGAATCGGGCCGTTTTTTTTTTTTAAATTGAATTTTCAATACTGAAATTGACATTCTCGGATGCGGTGCCACCAAATTTTTACGTTGAAATCAATTGTACATCGCGAGATATTTAGATTTGAAAAGGGGAAAAACGTAACGATTTGGGGAAAAAGTGAGATTGAGGGGCAAGATGGACTTTTTTGGAGAAATCGGCGGAATCAAACAGTTTCAGCAGTTTGGACACCCCCGTATCGAAAAAATACGCGAAATCAATTTTTTTTTAGGTAAAACGGACGTCCGAGCGCAAAGTTATGACCATATAAAGTTTGATCAATTTACAACTAATTAGAGCTGGCAGGAGAGGCTGGGGCTTCTTGGTGGGCTTGGAGGGAGGGGGTGGGGTGTTCTGGGTATTTCTGGGATTCTGGTCCTCCTTATCGGTCCGGGTATTTTTTTGTACTCGTATCCGGACCGTTAAGGTTTCGGTCCAAGTATCGATCCGAGTTTACCGGTCCGGTTCTCGGATAATTACTGGGTGTATCCAAACCGCTAACAGCCCTACATAGGAGATTAAAAATGGAATATTGTGTGTCAACATACACAATGTATAATATGAAAACAACTATAAAGTATAAACTACTACTATTAGATAACATGCTTGATCGTAAAAAGGAAGATGATTTGCGATTTTGACATCTACTGTTAAAAAGAGGGTCACCGCACGTACGTAGTTGTCCAAATTTGACATTCAAAAACAGATATTTAGGAAAAAATTATCCCATTGATTAGTCAAGACTTCTTATCAGGGGATAATGACACCTTATCTCTTTTTACTTTCACATTTTCGTTCGTTCAAACAAAGCAAAAAAGGGTCAGAAAAAAAGAAAGTATAAGGTGCTCAATTTTATCACCATAATACTCGTATTAAGATAGAAAGTTAGTAGGAGTACCACTTATCCTTTTATACTAGTAGTCGTAGTATTGCTCTATAATTTCTTGTCTCTTGATCTTTACTACTATTTGTTGTTTCTTATACTTTGATTATCTTATTTCTCCGTAGTAGCTACTGCTTTTTTTTCCAAACTGTTTTACCATGACTAATTCGCTTTCGTTATTTTTATTTTCATATTGCTTTGAATTATTTATCCTTATCTGACCTTTTTTATGGTTTATCTTAAACTGAGGATCTTTTGAAAACAACTTTCCTATTTGAATATGTTGTTGTCGTTGTTACTTTGGGTCTATTAAAATCAATAGCAAATTATATCATATTTGTTTTTATCATTAACAAATCTCTAACATAAAATTGGTAGACCTTACGTATTAAAATTACTTCAGAGAGAAAATGTCCAAATAGAATTACCCTCTTTTATACATTAAGGTGGAGCTCCATTAGAAAACAAAGTAACAAGTGAGAAGATTTTGCTAACACTATGAATATGTTGTTGTTAGTGTAAAGAATGTTCTTGGCCTAATTCAACCTCAAAGACTAGTTCATATAAGAAGTTCATGTTTTCATTCTATATCTGATGTGAGATTCTTAACACTCTTTAGCACGCTCAGACCTTGTTAACTATAACGTGAATAATATAATTTGGGGGTCAAACGTCGGTGAATAAATAATTGAAATGAGTCTGACTCTGATACCATGTAAATAATGGATATTTGGCTTAACTCAATCTCAAAAGCTAGCTTGTAGGATTATGATTATTCAAATTCATATAAAGAGTCCATGTTTCCATTCCATATCCGATGTGAGTCTCTTAACAGTTAGTATGAATATGAATGAAGCCATGTGTGATATATGTGTTAAATGGCGGATTGGATTCAACTTTGACAGGTCAAAATGAGTTTGAATTGATAAATGAATGTATCATTAACCCATCAAAAGATTACTTGATTAAGATGAGTTGGATCAAGATAGATTAAATAATGGATGTAATTCAACTCATTTAATTTTTATAAGAGAGCGTTGCTCAGATGGTAAGCATCTTTCACCTCTAACCCAAATATTATGAGTTCGACTCATCAAGTGAACGAATGGGAATTCCGGGGAGGGATTATAAAAACTCATTCAACTTTTGTCAAATTTTATTTTCATTATTTGTTTTGTTATAATTTATTTAATTATGATATAAAATTAATAAAAACTTTTATTGTGACTATATCTAACATGGAATATGAAATAAAATTAATTTTTCAATATATTTTTATAAGATTTTGCATGATCAATTTAAGTTATATTTTAAACTAAAATCAGCTAAACTCCTTGATGAAGTGAATTTGATAGATCAAAATAGATTAAGTGCATCTTTGGATTAGCTTTTGGGTATCCAGAATTGATTCTGGGTACCTACTTTCGTGAAAATTAGAAAATTGACATGTTTGGCTGGCCAAAATCAATTCTGGTAAAATTTGTAGCTTCTGGCAGAATCAATTTTGCCATTTATTTCAATTTGAATTTTACCCTTTCCTTTATTACACTCTTTAATTTTCATCAACAACTCTATCCACTTTCATTACTCTCTTTAAATATCTAGAAATAATTACTAAAAAAATCAAATATACAACTTTCATTACCCTCTTTAAATATCTATAAATAATTACTAAAAAAATGAAATATAACCCATTCGAAATTGCAATTACCTAGACGAGGTTTGGGACAAGCAACATGAATCATATAATTAGCGCCACAATTCATCATTAGGAATTAATCGTTATCAAGGGAAAAACATCGGGACATGGCTCTTGAAGGTGGTCTGTGGTGATGGAAAACTAAATAATTCTCCTTAATCTACTTTCCTCGTTTGGTAATACACCTTCTTTAAAAAAATATAACTTATCTTCATTTTAATAAAATATAATTGCAAGAATCAACATTAAATTATTAAATATCAACTTTTATATAAGTTATATTTTAAATAATGAAAAAATATTATCGTAATTAATGAATCAACATTAATTCATATATATTTTTATGATAATATTAATTCATTTCTTTTATTATAAGTGAGGATTAATATAGTTGATCCCTATTTATTTAGAATTGAGGGGTAGTTTTTATTGTTATGTTAAATTTAGCGTGTTAATAATGAATTCTTATTATGAGTTTCAAAATAATTATGGTAATCTAATAATTAATATTTAATAGTTAGATTTAAGTACTATATTGCACTTTAAATTCTATTATCTATTTGTAATTTTTATTTACATACTTCCTTTTTTTAGTAATTTTTATTTATATATATTGACTAAATGTCCATTTTGGTAATTCTATATTCAAAAGCAATTTTGATCAAAATATCCAAACATAAATCAATTATAACAATCACTTTTACATTGTTGCATCCAAACATAAATCAATTATAACAATCACTTTTACATTGTTGCATCCAAACATAAATCAATTATACCAGAATCAATTATGCCCACCGCTAATCCAAACACATCTTAAGCCTCCCAAACCTGGACAGTTGAGCGCGTCCTATTATTATAAAGTAATTTTACCACTCTAATAATGGAGGATAAATTAATTTTATACAATGGCAGTACATTTTACCCTTTTCCAAAAAGAGAATTTGAAGATGTTTATCTTTAGTAAAAATTTATCCTATTAATTAGACCATCTCTAGCGGGGGACATTGTCCCCGATAATTACACACAATAGAAGACAATTTGAATGACATGTTGACGTGGAAATAATTGAGAATTATTGAATATATAGGAGATAATCTTGCCATGTGGAGACAATGTCTCGTGCTGGAGAAGGAGAAGGAGACAATGTCTCCTACAACGCCATGTGACAGTCTGCGATTGACTGTCAGAAATTCATTTTTCACCGCTACTTTAATTGTTATTTTTGATCAATAATTTGACCGAATTAAAAAAAATACCATTTTTTATTTTTCAAGATCTATAAAAAGAGATTAAGTTTACTTCATTTGGACACCGAAATATTTTGACTATTTTCACCAAATTTCTATCTTCTTCCAAATTATTTGCTATTTTTTTAATATGGATCCTAATCAAAATTTTAATATTCCTCCAAATTTTATATTTCCTAACCAACTACAAAATCCCAATATTCAACGTCCACAAAATTCTCAATATATGTCATCCAATTTTCAAATGTCATATATGATGCCAATTAATTTTGGTATGCAATATCCGAATAACCGAAAAGTTTGGAATTTGGCAAAAGTTTGGAACAATAGAAAATTAATTTTCAATTTGTGATTTTAATATTATCAATATTTTAGTGTGTTTTTGATAAATTGTACGATTAATTTATCTTCATTAATAAAATCATGTATTGTTGTGTTTTAATATTATAATAAATTTAAGGGAAAAAGGGGCATATTTGCCCTCCAATTTTGAGAAAAGAGGCATATTTGCCCTCCGTCAAAGTTGGGAGACAAATATTTGCCCTCCGTCAAAGTTGAGAAAAGCTTGAAATATAAAGTTCAGAAATTTCTAACCTTCTTGTAGGTGATTAGTAGGTTGGATTCGCCTGAATATTAAGACGGAAGTTGATGAAATTTAGAACCTCGGCGAACGATTTTCGATTTGGGAAGACAAACTACATTTGAAGTGGATGATTCTGGATTGAATTCGAGGAAAAAGCTTGAAATATTGATTTTGGAAGAATGGAATCCGTGTTACTATTGCTGGAGAATGAAGAAAGCTGAAGAGGATGCGTTTTTAGGGCACAAAATTGAAGAACAAATCGCTGGGTGTGTTCCGCTTTTAATGTGATGCGTTTTGGATTTTTTTGGGAACGGGTCGGGTAATCCAGGTGTCGGGTCGGGTCATCCAGATGGCGCACAAGTGGCGTCCACATGGATTCCACGTGTGCATCGAAGTTAACTATGGGCAAATGGTGAAAGTTTATTAACGGAAGGGGTATATTTGTCCCCCAACTTTGACGGAGGACAAATATACCCCTTTTCTCAAAGTTGGAGGGCAAATATGCCCATTTTCCCTAAATTTAATAAGTGTCAAAATTAAATGAATATAATTAATTTATAATTTTATTAATATATGTGTAATAATATGAATTACAAGAATAATATCATATACAAAATAAAAAATGAGATAAAATGAATATATATGGTGGTGTATATATATTGATGTGGAGGAAAGAGAAAAATGAATTATTTTATGAATGAAATATCTCTTACCGTGGAGTTCATGTGATAAATTGAGATATTTGATGATGTGTAATAATACATGAGATAAATATGATTACAATTTGGTCTAAGGAAGTTTCTCAAAAAAGTCAAAGATTGGTAAGTATATTTAGTTTGGATTGGAAATACAAAACTAATTTAGTAAATTCACCACTCATTTCTATATAAACAAAAGATGTTTGTGTCCAATCCAAACCCCGGGGGAACCTCCAACAACTTTTGAGCTTTTGAGTTTTCTTACTCCTAATAATAATGGCGTCCACTCCTTCTCCTCACACTGCCAGCACTACCCACCTCAATTCTCTCATCTCTTCTTCAACCAATCACAACAAACCCTCAAATCTATCTTTCTTTCATACCTCCTCAAACCCCTCTTCCTTCAAACTCATTCACTCTTTTTCCACTTCATTTTCGACCACCATTTCTAATGTTCTCAAAACTGCTGATATTTCCCTTTCTAGAGATCTTAACGGCGTCGTTTCGATTCCTAAACCAACCATTCTCGTCTCCGAGAAGCTTGGAGAGGCGGGATTAGACATACTACGGAGTTTTGCTGACGTGGATTGTTCGTACGACTTGTCTCCACAGGATCTATGTGCTAAGATCTCGCTTTGCGACGCGCTTATTGTTCGGAGTGGAACGAAGGTCACTCGTGAGGTGTTTGAGGCTGCTCAGGGAAGGATTAAGGTTGTTGGAAGAGCTGGTGTTGGTATAGATAATGTGGATCTACAAGCTGCAACTGAATTTGGTTGCCTTGTTGTCAATGCACCCACAGCGAACACTATTGCTGCTGCCGAGCATGCCATCGCTTTGCTTACCTCCATGGCTCGTAACGTGGCTCAGGCTGATGCATCCATGAAAGCTGGTACGTTTTATTTATTTAATTTTTTAAATATTTTTAATATTAAAATCGAATCTACTGTTGTTTTCGTGACTAATTTAGGTAGATCTGTAAACAACTGGTCGTTCCGTCCAATTCATGTCATATAGTTTGACTAATCACGAGATTAAAAAATAAAGGAAATTTATAATCTAAAACACGCCATTGATATTTGTGTGGAATTTCATTAAGGGTAAATGTGAAAGATCACACAGTGCATGTGATCAAACCAGAAGCAACGGATTAATGAACTAAGTGAGCGAGAAGGAAGGTTGTGTTCTAGTATGAAGAATAGAGGAGGAGTGAAGATATTTTGGGAGCCAGAACTAATAGCTCTTATGAGATCTTTTTATTGTGTAGTACTCTTTACAAACAATACAATGGTCTTGTATTTATACTAGCCACTAACAGCCTCTAATTAGTAGTAACACTAACCACTAACTTCCTACTAACTGCCTTTAAAGTAGTTAATGACAAATAATTATTTAATAATAAAATAGGACTAATCACCTACCAAGCACCTCATGGTACCTTGGTACACTCCTCTAATACTTCTACAGTAAAATGAGAAATTTAAAGTTTTTGGCACAAAAAAAAAAGTGTATCATATAAATAAATTGGACAGTGAGCAGTATTTTCAAAATTCTCAGTATGTAGATTAGGAAGTAGAACAAGGATCATTTCAAGTATAAGAAGTATGTGACAGAATTTGTAGGGAAAAATAAAAATAATGATTTGCGCATCCAGGTGGGTAGATTTTTCCTTTTCTTTTTTCTTTGTTGTCTCGTTTCAAATGAAAATTGGGTTCGATTGTTGTAATTTGACTTTGATTTTAAAGATTTTTTGGAGCTCTATTAATTATGTAATTAATTGGATTAGTAAGTGATACTACTACTAACAGAGAACGAAGCATTTGTGGGCAGGTAATGGATCTTGGGCCTAAATGTTCTCCAAAAGATGCCCAAGTCATACAAGGAAACCAAATACTACTTCTTCCATCGATGTGGTAGAACTCAACACCCCAGCTCACGTTCAAGGCTGGACATCTGAAGCGTAGACAATATAAGAGGGGCCAACATCAGAAACAATGAATTGAGATGAGTCTGACTCTAATATCAGGTAAAGAATGGATTTTGAGCCTAACTCAAACCCAAAAGTTAGCTCAAAGGGAGGGGAATTAGCCAAGTCATATAAGAAGATCAAAGACCACTTATCCTACCGATGTGTGAGAACTCAACATAATTAATTTTAGTTGAACGGGTAAAAGGCATAAAAAGTTGTGAAGGTGTTCTCTTTTCACCATAACCACTTTAGCCACATAAATGTATTCTGAATATTCATTTTCCAAGTTTAGCTTGAGTAATGAGAGAAGAAATAACTACAAATTAAGACAATCTTGTCGGGGGGGGGGGGGGTGTATTTTTTAAATCAGATCTGTTGGTTTTGGTTTTGGAGTAGATAGTCCAAGATTGTGACCTTTTTTAATTCTGAAATTGGCTGGCTAACTAGATCCGAACTCTGATTTATGGTCTCCTGTGAACCAATAAACAATTAAACAATTTTACAGGAAAATGGCTGCGCAGCAAGTACGTAGGTGTTTCTCTTGTTGGGAAGACATTAGCTGTTATGGGATTTGGTAAAGTTGGTTCTGAGGTTGCTAGACGTGCAAAAGGCCTTGGCATGCATGTTATTGCCCATGATCCTTATGCTCCTGCTGACAGAGCTCGTGCTATTGGAGTGGACTTGGTTTCTTTTGAGCAAGCCATAGGCACTGCTGACTTCATCTCACTGCACATGCCTCTTACACCTGCTACTAACAAGGTATTCAACGATGACACATTCGCAAAGATGAAGAAAGGTGTCCGCCTTATAAATGTTGCTCGAGGTGGTGTTATCGACGAAGATGCATTAGTTAGAGCCCTTGACAGTGGAATAGTTGCTCAGGTATGTTTAGTTCATTCACTTCAGTATGTTCCTTTGTTCAATTTTACTCTAAAGCTCCAATATTCACTAGTCATTGATTTCTTTCACAGGCAGCACTTGATGTGTTCACAGTGGAGCCCCCACCAAAAGATAGCAAATTAGTGCAACATGAGAATGTCACGGTTACTCCACATCTTGGAGCTAGCACAAAAGAAGCACAGGTACAGTTATCATTCACATTTAAATCATCTGCACTTACTTGCATATGCATTTGCCTTAATATACTATGTCCTGCCTCTAAATTTCTTAGGAAGGAGTTGCGGTTGAAATAGCTGAGGCTGTTGTTGGTGCTCTAAACGGGGAACTTTCTGCTACTGCTGTGAATGCTCCAATGGTCCCTCCTGAGGTAAATTATAATACTAAGTGCTTATGTTTCTCTTTTAAGTCTCAACCAATAGCAACGATTATGATACTCTGGCTTCTATTATCAGGTTTTGTCCGAGTTGGCTCCTTACGTTGTGCTTGCTGAGAAACTGGGTAGATTGGCAGTACAACTAGTTACTGGTGGAAGTGGAATTCAGTCTGTGAAAGTGGTTTATAAGTCGGCAAGGGACCCTGACAGCTTGGACACTAGACTTCTCCGAGCCATGGTAACAAAAGGCATTATTGAGCCTATATCCGATACAATCATCAACCTTGTAAATGCAGATTTCAGTGCAAAGCAGAAGGGTCTTCGTATTAGTGAAGAACGGATTATTGTTGATTCATCTCCAGAGTATCCTGTCGAGTTAATCCAGGTGCAAATTAGCAATGTGCAATCAAAATTCGCAAGTGCTTTATTAGAGAACGGGAATATCAGCATCGAGGGGAAGGTGAAGTATGGAATTCCTCACCTTATACGCGTTGGACCATTTAGCGTTGATGTGAGCTTGGAGGGTAACCTCATCCTTTGCAAACAAGTGGATCAACCTGGTATGATTGGAAAAGTTGGGAACATACTTGGTGAGAGTAATGTGAATGTGAGCTTTATGAGTGTTGGAAGAACCGTGAAGAGAAAGCATGCGATTATGGCAATTGGAGTAGACGAAGAACCAGATAAGGATACTCAGAAGAAGATTGGAGAGGTGTCTGCAGTTGAAGAATTTGTCTTCCTCAAGCTATAGTCCAGAGATTCAACCCTGGCTGGTGAAATGAAACTATTAAGAAAAAATCCGGTATAGTTTGGGGGAGGCATTTGCTATTTGGCTTAAGGTGTGGTGGTTTAGGTATTGTTCGAAATGATCAAAGCTGTGATCTTTCTCATGTAATCCTCCTCGAGATTTTCATTACCACAATCTTTGTCAATGTGCGACAAGGGAAAAAAGGAAAAGGAATAAAAAGAGTGGTTAGAAAGATAATGTAAAACAAATGCTAATCACTGAATAAAAAGTAATATTCTCCTCTTTTAAAAAGAAGTGTCGCACTATAATCAAAAGGAACTTTACATTACAAAACTTAATCATAAGACTAGGGGCAGGGGTGGTGGGGATGGGAAGGAGGAAAACATTGTCACTCATTTTCTTCGACAATGATGTATGTAGTTTGGTTTTCAAGTAATTTTTTAAATACATAATTTAAAGATTTGATATTCGAATTCAGACATGAAATCAGGTGATTCCACCTTTCCATTTCAAACATTTTCCCATAAACTGAAAAAGTTTGTTATTTTAATGATACATGTAATAAATTTGTAGTTTTACTAAATACAATACATAATAGGCCAAAGGTCCAAATATACCCTTTAACTTTACGATTTAGAGCTCTGTTATAAAAATGGTGGATACATACCTTACAAAATGGCGCAAAATATACCTTTTTTCCTGACGATTATTTTTAAAAAAAACCATTTAACTTATTTTTGAATTAAAAAATAATGTCACATGACTTTAAAAAAAAGTCTACCCATTTTTTTTAGTAGACATGTTTCTCTAAAGGCACATGATAATTTTTTTCCGGATGAATGGGGTCTTGTTTATTTAAAAATAGGTATGATTTATTTTATGATGTGTCATGCTCAACCAACAAAAGTTGTGTGAGGCTCCACCCTTTACTTGACAAATGGAATTTCGGGTCCGGTAAGTAATTTTATTTGCCCACCCTTTCTCTCTCTTATATAGGGATGTCAATGGGGCGGGGCGGGGGCGGAGGAAGGGTATTTCATATCCGTACCCACCACCTAAAACACATCCCCACCCCCGCCCCACCACCCATCACGGATAGTAATTCTTCCACCCGTCCCCGCCCCACTTACGTCACGCGGTACCCACCGTGGGTACCCATTAATAAAATGCTCAAATAATGTCTAGCAATTGTTTTAGTCACCAAAATGAAAGTTATATAAGAAAAAAGAAAAAAAAAAGAAACCTTTCCACTATTGTGTATCGAATATCAATTCTAAAACCTTGTCAAAATATTATGAATATTAAAAAACAGTAAAGATGAAAATATTTAACAAAAAAAGGAGAACAAAGAGAATAAGAAAAAGAAACGTGGTGCATTACGGTGCGGGTTAGCTCAAGTCACATTTTAAATCAAGAAAGAGCCAAATAAATTCGTAAATAAACTAATAGATGGTACGGATATGGGCGGTGCGGGTACGGTCGGTGTGGGTATGGTGCGGATAGCGGGGCGGGCCGGGTGCGGGGCGGGTCTTATATGAAATCTACCCCCGCCCCACTACCCATGGCGGATAGCACTTTTGATACCCATACCCGCCCCACCGCCCACCAAACCATCTCCCATACCCGCCCCAATTGGAGCGGATGCGGGGCGGTACCGCATTTACCCGCCCCACTGACATCCCTACTCTTATACTCTTTTCACTTTATCATTTCTCTTCTTTTTTTACCCCAAGCAAAATAGCAAGAGAAAAAGTACAGGTGGTACAAAAAAAATTTAGATTCAGCCATACAATATCATAATATAACCAACAGACATTTAGTTTTCAGTAGTAAATTAATTGTTATTTTGCCTTGACATCCGAAATTAATGAGCAAGGAGTAACTGCTGACGCCATAACCGAAACGGGTACACGCTAAGCTCGTTTGGTTCTTATCTGATGTCATCTAATTCAGTCACTTACCATGTCTTGCCTTAACATCCGACCTATCCCGATGCCACTTCTATTCGGCTTGGGACTTGACCAACTACCTCAAATTTCATAAATGAATCTTGCCACATGTTATGCCAATTTTCACAGTATACATCCATGCTTTTAAGGATAAAATACAATATTTATTGGACTTATATGTCAGTCACATAATTTATCCTTCAACTTGAATGAATGGACGTGATCCTTTAGTTTAGGACTATAAAGTTTACTTGCTTTTAGTTTTCTATTCGTATGAATAAGAAGTCTCGTTCATGTGATGAGAACATTGAGAATGAAAATTAGCAAATTTCACATCTACGACAAGTTTTGTGCACCGAAGGGTTATTCTAAACCATGATCAAAAGTTGAGGGCCGAATTTGAACTCTTTTTCTCAAAGAAATTAAACACTTCGAAGTTCATATGTTTTGCTTCAAAGCTAACAATTTACTAACTTAAGGATACATATAAGACATTTTACTAATTATAGGTTATGATAAGCTAAAAGTAGAAGTATGCATATTTTGGTAAATATCAAATCATCTGACTTTGGTTTCGATATTGTCAAATTTGATATGCATTTAAAAAAATTAGTATTCGTACTCTATTTATAGACTCTTAATTAGATGTGCAATTCATGAATATTATATTATTAAATAGATAATAACAAATAATTTATTAAATATAAACTAATATAAAGCCTAAAATTAAGAATTTATCACTTTATTACTAAATTATAGACTAAATACTTAATTATACATAAACATATATTACAATATGGATTACTCAAACATGTATGTCATTTTTAAGTCAATATTAGACAATTTTCATTCGTTTCAAGTATTTAAAATTTGTTACCATTATTTAAGTCATAATTTTTTGATTATGTGTAAGTTAAAATCGAACAAATCGTGATTAATGTTTTTCTTGTAACTCGGACAATTCTCCGTCTCTCTTTGTCGTGTTTCATATTATCCCCAAATCCCCCATTGCTCTTCTAGGGTTTAGGTTTTGTATTTGCTTTGAGCTAAGGATACATACGATTGCAGATGGCTGGTAATGGTATTCACCCATACCACCAACAATGGCCTCCTGCTTCTGCCGCTCCTCCACATCATCACCATCCCTCAATGCCCATTGACGAGGTAAATAAACACCCATATCAATACATACAAATTCGCGCTTTATCAGCCATTCTTCTGGTTAACTATGATTGCGTTCAAGCATTTCATCGATATCCTATGAATTATATATGGCTGCTTTAGATGAATTATATATGTAGTTTTCCGGTGACTGTTGATGGGGTATGATCTCTATTTAAGATGAATCAGGATGATAGTTTCTAAAGTACCGGTTACGTAAGTTGAATCATATGGCTAGTGTTCAAGTGATTGTTGAGGGGTATAGAGCATAACGTAAGGTGAATTGCAGGTTCGGACTATTTTCATCTCTGGCTTACCACAGGACGTAAAGGAGAGAGAATTGGTGAACCTTTTGAGATGGTTACCAGGTTACGAAGCATCTCAGGTCAATTTCAAAGGTGATCTACCTATGGGTTTTGCATTATTCTCTAACAATCAATGCGCTATAAGTGCAAAAGACGCCATTCAGGTCATTTTTCATGATACTCTTTGTGGAGCTTTTTTGCCGCCATAAAAAGGTCTTTTTTGTATGATTTTGTTCTTGGATGGATGTAGGGTTTTGTTTTTGACACGGAGGGGAAATGTATTCTGCATACAGAGATGGCGAAGAAGAATCTCTTTGTCAAAAGAGGTGACTCGCGTTTTTATTATTAAATTGTCTTTTTTAGCTTTGTTCTTTTGTTCATGTCGTCTACTTGAAAAAGTTATACACATGTCCTTGTACTCGAGGTTTTGCCGAAAGAAAAGCTTACTTGTTTAGTTAAATAATGCTAGTATAATTACTTAATCGAGCTCCAGTAATCTATTGTTTGAATGAAATGTTGAAGAGGATGTTCACAAAGAAGATTGAGAATAGACTCTCTGAGGACTCTCATTCATTTAGTGTGAGTAGACTATGAAACTAAACTAAAATACGAACGTCATAAGTCATAACAGTTAGTTACCTTGCTGTACTGATTGTTTTAAAACAAGCAAACTTTTAAGTGTCAATTTCCTAAGAATAAACACAGCACTTTATTTGAATAAATGCCAAGTGGAATCGTCACTTGGTAGTCTATGGGGCACTGTATTTTCCGAATCCCGGTCTGCTTCTGCAAGTATAAATTTAAGGTGCTTGGGAAGATTAATGAAAGATTTGGCTGTTATTCCTTCTTAAAGCTGTCCCAGCTATTCACATCAATCTTACAAGGACAAGTTATTTTCTGTGGTAAGTGCTAGCTAGTGATTATTCAGTGGGAAGTGTTGTGGAGTGTCTTGAGTTTACATATCTAGAATTGTGTTGGCTGATGATCTCGAGTTTAAATTTCTGTCGGATTGTCATCTGGAGATTGGGAGGCTATATGTATCTAGAGGGGTCAACTTTATTCTTTTGAATAGATGTCCAATGAAAAATAACTTAATAAACTTGCATGAGATTTCCTTTGGTATGGTAGTAGTGGAAATTTCGACTACTTATACTTGGATACTAAGCATTATCTAAACCACTCTGTCAGAAGATTAGAGAATTAAAGACTTACATTAGTTTTACCTGTTCCTTCTCTTGCACATGCCACCCTGCCCACATTGAGGATAAGATTAGCAATGGGAAAATAATTGTTTCTATTGTTTATAAACCATGGTGGAAAATAAAATGTTCTTGGAGTCAGAATAGCTGTTCCCCTGGCAAACTGCTTACTCATATTGCTTGTATATTTTCACGCAAGTGTTAAGCAAGGCAAAGAGGAATACTTTGGGGCACTTCACTGATTTTCTTTTAAAAAGGAGGAATACTTTGGATCACATTTGAGGACTTCCTCAACTTTTCAGTTTATGGTTTTCTCTCATCTGTATAGGTTTTTATTCCACCCTCCGCAATGGTTATTTTCCTAATTTGTGGTTGATCCTTTAGCGCCTCAGAGATAATCTGCTCTAATGGTTTCACCCACCTTTTAAAAAATAGCAAATGTATCGGCCTTCTGAATTGTGATCATCTTACCTAATGTGTATACGAATCGATTCATGGCGAGTTGTATGAGTTCTCGATGCTCCACTAACCTAACCACCATTTAATAAGGGTAGGATTTATCTTTAGATAATACATCAAGATACATAAACCCTATGTTTATTTATTTGCTTATTTAGGTTATCATAACTATGTTTATGCTGGATTCTACTAATTGTATGACAAAACAACGTTACACTAGATTATTCTTATTTGACTTTTCTGCAGGAATTATAGCTGATTCAAATGCACATGACCAGAGTAAACGTATGCGTACTGGAGGTGATTACACACACACTGGTTATTCAAGTCCCTCTCCTTTCCACCCTCCCCCCGCACCTGTCTGGGCACCACACGGGTAAGAGTTCTTCCAAATGCAACATTTTCTTTTGCACGTTAAGATGAAAATGCTATGATGAAAAGTGTGATAGTGACATGAATTGATTGTTCTCGCAACATAGAGCTAATTTCTGAATTATTTATTATCAATTTTCTGGGAGAAAAAAGAAAAGAAAGTTAAATGGAGGTTACTGATTTCTTTTATTAGTAGTTAATGATTGTATCTCCTTTATTTCCAACCCCGCCAAATAAAAAAAGAGTAAGGGATTGTATTTCTCAGGTATATCGCTCAAGCTCCTCCACCATACGATCCATATGGAGGCTACACTGTTGCTCACATGCCAATGGCTGCACCTGCTCCTGTGCCAGCACCAAGCAGTTATGCTCCTGTCCAGGTGATGCATGCATTCTCTGCCTCTGTCATTTGTGTTAGATTTGCAACATTTTGCAGTGTTAACTACGGGTTGACATCTTTTCCAGCATGCCTTCTCTTTTGTGTCTCCTTAGGTTGTCTTCTTTGTATTTTTGATTTGGGTTTACTATGGCATATTCGTTTAGGTCTAGAGCATTAACTTTATTGTTAAGTTGGTTGGATCTGATTGCCTTCAGTATAATATTATCTGTGTTGCTGATCTTTTTGAGACTCTGTTACTACTGATATTGTTGGGACAGAGTTATGCTTTATATAGCTGGTGGATGTAGCTTTTGTGCAGTATATGCTTGTTCTGAAGATTAATACACCTTGTATGGTATAGTTTGTGTTTTGTTTTGTGCACTGAGCTATTTTTTGCTTTCTTGCAGAATACTAAAGACAACCCTCCTTGCAATACCCTATTCATTGGTAATCTTGGAGATAATATAAACGAGGAAGAACTAAGGGGCCTTATCAGCGGGTATGGCTCGGCATTTTGCTCTTCCGCTTATGCGGAAATACTATTTTTTTTTTCTCCCGCTAATGTCTAATCTGTTCATTTGCTTACTGTACTACCAGACAAACTGGTTTTAAGCAGATGAAGGTTTTGAGACAGGAAAGACATACAGTGTGTTTCATTGAATTTGAAGTAAGTTCCATATTACCCCGTACAAGATGCTTCTTGATTCATCTTTAGTTTGTGCACACATTCTATGCTCCTTCCGGTTATCAACTTCTGCTCGTGGTATATGCAGGATGTGAATAGTGCCACCAATGTCCACCACAGTTTGCAGGGTGCTGTCATACCGAGCTCTGGTTCAGTTGGCATGCGAATTCAATATCCTTTCTCTTGTTTAGCTGTCTCATCTACTGGAGCTTGATATTTCACAATACTCCTCTTTGTTTCTGCCACTCTGTTGTTTTAGCGGTTGGTCTGAGTCTGACTGTTGACTTGAAATTGTGGACTTGATGTTGGGGCAATATTCTATGGCCTTTGTGCTTACGCATATACAACCTAGTTGAACAAAATTATTTTGAGTTGGGATGCTGAAGGGGCAATATTTGCATGCCGAAGCTCCCTTTGGAATTGGAACCCTTGGAGGTTGGAACTTTTAGAAAGTGGATAACCCTCAGTTTTGAAATATCATTATGATTGCTGCTTGATAATTTATGCTACAAAGGTGTAATCACCAGCTCATGCAAAGTACTCCTTTTTGGAATCTGAGTTTTACATTTATTATCTAGTGTAACATTCTTTGGATGGCCATGTTTATCCTTAATATTCAGCTACATATTCAAAGAATCCATTTGGGAAAAGGAAGGACTTCGGCCACCCAGCTGTTGCCCCCAACGCAAATGGAGCTCCTCCATCTATGACCTACCAGTAGCTGCAGGGGATGTATTCTGTTCTCTATGCTCTGCCAAATACAAATGCATCATGCAGCTGTTGCATGCATCCTTGCTATCATCAAGTCATGAGCATTATCATCTTGACATGAACATCTTTTTGGGCCATATCATAGTTTATCCAAGACACACATTTGAAGCATTGTCATCTCAAAGTTGTCAGCTTATTCAGGGTTCACGTTTTGTGACATGTCATAGGATGCATTTAATTTCTGGCCTTAAATCTTGTTGGTCTGTGGTGTCACATTGTATTCTACATTTGAGAATCGCTTTGTCTAGTGCTAGTTTTAAACCTCAAGTGACTTCTTAGCACCTCTATGAAAGTATTATGTATTGAGTGAAATAGAATTTGCATCATAAAACTGAGATCATAATGTGATTAGCATCCATCTCAACTCTTTCTGGTTAGGGTTGTCAGTCACTCCATTAACCCCTTAACTGAAACTGATGATAACACTACAACGTCCAGGTTTTCAGATCCTGGAAGACTGGATTGTCCTGGAAATTCCATTGTGCTTATGCAGGATTTGTGCAAAAAGAGGGGACTTCCTTTTACTTGGGGATGGCCAATTGCTGGAGTTGCTTTGTCCAGGTATTTTGTTCTGCATGCAGAATGTTTACAATCGTATTATAGATGTTGATGCAGCACCCTGTGAGAAGATGGTCTTTGTTTGTTTCAGGCTGGTGTGGTAGGTTTGAGCTTTCTTGTTTGTTTCCTTTTTGCTCAGCTAACTCCAACTGCAAACAAAAGTTCTACTCCTTCAGTTTTCATGGTTGACTGGTTGGATATATGATCTGTAACAATTTAGAGCGAGTGACATTGAAGAACAATAGTTAAAAGGTTTTTGTAGGAACTAGAAAATCCATTAGAATCCAAATCAGCCTACTTTTAATATAAAGGTGATGACTGAATAACTTGATTTTATTGGTTAATATTTCGGAAGGCTACATGAAATCGTCATGGTGCAGTGCCTTCACTGAATTTCTCAGCCGTAAGTTTTATCAATGGGTCGTTTGGTTGGAGGGATTGGAAAGATGATCTCCACATAATTATGCAGCGTTTGGTTGGCTATATGAGAGAACTTTTACCTAGCTAATGCAGTGTTTGGTTGGTGATATTAATTAATATTCGCATCGAGTTGTTTTTGGTACAATTGTTTTATTTATGGGGAATAGGATATGCAGAACATGTTTATGAAGAAAATATCTTCAAGTAAGTGATCTTTGTGTCCATTATTTCTATTATTATTATTTACTGCATAGTAGTTTCTTATTTCACCTTATATTTTACATAGTTATCAGTGCCTATAATTTTCGTATAACTGGTAAGCTCAGCAAATGACCCTAAGCAGAGATTCTTTGGGTTTGTGTGAAACGTGGGTGGGTAAAAAAATTATTCGCATATTGTCACTTTAATGTATCACCTAACCATATGATAAATTAGTATGTTTTGACGTAAACACTGTATAATTGACTATTGAAGTGGTGCGGGCAGAAAAGCTGTGGATCCTGCTGTTACTGTTTTTTGCAAACGCTGTGCCACACGGCTAAAATTTCAGTAGGTTTTAATATTGGTTTGCTTTACTAGTGGAGTCATGGTTCTAGCAGACAATTTTTTTTTTTCATTTTCAATTAAATTTTTGTGGTTGACGGATTCCGGCAACTTTCAATCTCATGATAAGCCCAAAGGTAGTTTGTTGTTTCGTCGTAGTGTGAATACAGGATAGTTATGTTGTAACAATTTTCTGCAAGGCGGTTGTTAAGAATAATAATGTACTAGAGCTGAATGAGGAATTGATAGTAGTACTATATGTTATTTTGGAAAGGAATTTATGGCACGTCTCTCAACAACTTCGTCTATGCGATCAGTTATTACGGTTTAGACAAAGTTGAAGACCGAAGGTCCCAATGAAGATAAGATAGGACTGCCAGTTTGTATTCTTACTACGTTTTAATTCTCTCCAGTTTGAAATAGTAAGTCCATTACTATAATAATTGAAGTTAGAAGAAGAAGATATTGAAGTTGCCATTGCAAAACTAGTTTACAGAGACGCTAATTTGGCAAGCAAAATGCCATTAGGAGAAAAGCAGATCAAATCTATAGTAAAATATAGGACCAGAAACGTCAGCTAATATAAGTAATGTACAAAACATATCGAAAAGATACTTAGATATGAAACATACAAATACATTATGCATTCACTAAAATTTACTACTTAGTTTGATACTATGAGAATAAAAAGTACTTTCTTGTGTAATGTTAAACAATAATAAAAATGATTATACGAAATAAAATCTTCTCTGTTTCAATTTATGTGAACATTTTCGGAGTATGAAGATCAAACTTTATAATTTTGACATAGATTTTTCAAGTTTGTAAAAATAAAATCTATATATTTAGAAATTACATTAAAAGTACTATAAGTTATGATAATTTTTAAATAATTTAAAAAATATATAAAAAAAATATGATCAAAAAACCACCTCATACTCTCAAATAGTAAAAGCATAGGGTATAAATAATAACTTATATACAAAAGGAGGTCACTCGTTCATACATGGAAATTGAGTCAAAGGAGGTAAAAAAGAGTCCACACAGCAGAATACAGCCTATTTATTCGGCAGAACAAGAAGATGGCCCACCATTTCTGGCATGTTCCATTCCACCTAGTAATTGTAGTGGACCATTTCTTTTATTACTCCATCCCATATTAATTATCCACTTTTTCTTTTACATATATATTAAAAAATCATAAATAAAAGTATATTTTTATTATATTATTTTTATCTTTCTTCAATTAATTATACTCTAATCAATATTAACTACTTTAAAAAATAATTAATATTAAGAATAAAATACGAAAACTTTACTTTATTCTATCTTGAAATTGTAAATTAATAAATATTTTGAGATATCTATTTTTAATAATATAAACAATTAATATAAAACGGAGGAAGTAATATATGATTGTGTAAATAAGGAATGCAACTTTACCTTCCCTCCGCTATCTTCAAATATCGGTTTGGCCATAAATTTTGGAGCAAATTTTAAAAATACGTCGAAAAATCTTCAAGTTTTAAAAATTGTTCTAGAGCAGTTTTTCGGGATTTTCTTTCACAAAATTTTATTTTTTTTCAAAGTAAAATGAATATCCAAATACTAACTTCAAAATCTTAAATTTCCAAATTTTAAATTTGTAACTTGAAAATGTATGCCCAAAGTATTTTAGACAGTTCACATTTAATCCCTTTGACACATGCTTGTGTTTTTTCAAGATGTTCCCATTTGGTTTCCCACACCCTATTCAAGAACCACACTTGAAATTTCTTCTTCCTACATACTACAACCGACTAGCAAGTTTATTCTCTTCAAATTATGAAGATTGCTTTTGTCTTTTTGTATTGCTGCTTTGTTTATGGTGTATCCGCTCTCACTTCTGATGGAACAACTCTACTCTCCCTTGTTACGCACTGGACTAGTGTACCCTCTTTTATCAATTCTTCTTGGAATGCTTCACATTCCACTCCTTGTTCTTGGGTTGGTGTTGAATGTGATAGCACCCACCTTGTCACTTGTTTGAACCTTTCTGGCTATGGAATCTCTGGCCAATTGGGACCTGAAATTGCCCACTTGCAGCATTTACGTACCATTGATTTGGGGATTAATGCTTTCTCTGGCTCTATTCCTTTTCAGCTCACAAATTGCACTTTTCTTGATTACTTGGATTTGTCTTACAACACCTTTACTGGAGAAATCCCTCTAAACATTGGAAATTTACACAAGTTAACCTACATTAGCCTCTACTTTAATTCATTCACTGGTAATATTCCTGATTCCTTGTTTTCTATCCCACACTTAAACACCATCTTCTTTAACAACAACAGGTTAAATGGTTCCATCCCCTCCAGCATTGGTAACATGACTGAGCTTTTGTCTCTCTTTCTTAATGACAATCACTTATCTGGTTCAATTCCTTCTTCCATAGGAAACTGTACTAACTTGCAAGACCTGTATTTGAATGATAATCATTTAGTTGGTAGTTTGCCTGAGAGTTTAGATAAACTACAACACCTTGCTTTTTTGGACTTGAGCAGTAATAGTCTACAAGGAAGTATCCCTTTCAGTTTAGGTAACTGTAAAGATCTTGACACTCTGGTATTGTCATCCAATAGTTTGAATGGGGGACTTCCATCAGGTTTGAGGAATTGTACTAACCTAAGAGTTCTTGCTGCTTTCTCTTCTGGTTTAAGTGGCCCTATTCCTGCTTCTCTAGGCCAGCTCACTAAGTTGGAGAAGCTTTACCTTACTGACAACAATTTCTCTGGAAAAATACCACCTGAGCTGGGCAAGTGCCAGGCCTTGTTGGAATTACTTTTAGGAGAAAACCAACTTGAAGGTGAAATTCCTAGTGAACTAGGGTCTCTTAGTCAGTTGCAGTCTCTCGCTCTATATTCCAACAATTTGAGTGGTGAGATTCCCTTCACCATTTGGAAGATTCAAAGTCTTCAACATCTTCTTGTCTATCGGAACAACCTGACCGGGGAGTTACCTCTTGAAATGACCGAGTTGAAACAATTGAAGAACATATCCTTATTTGAAAACCGGTTTACTGGAGTTATACCTCAAGGTTTGGGGATTAACAGCAGTCTAACACTGCTGGATTTCACGAACAACACCTTCAGAGGTCCTATTCCACCTAATCTTTGTTTTGGCAAGAAACTGGAGAAGCTTTTGTTAGGTTATAATCATCTTGAAGGTGGCATTCCTTCTCAATTAGGAAAGTGTTCTACTTTGAAGAGGGTAATTCTCAAAAAGAATAATCTCTCAGGTGCCATTCCAGATTTTGTTAAGAATATAAATCCTATTTTCTTGGATCTCAGTAAGAATGGCTTCAGTGGGAAAATACCCCCAAGTTTGGCAAATCTTGGAAATGTTACATCAATTGACTTATCAATGAATAAGCTCTCAGGGTTTATACCACCCGAGCTGGAAAACCTTGTCAACCTCCAGGGTTTGGATCTGTCGTACAATGGTTTGGAAGGTGTACTGCCATCTCAACTTTCAAACTGGCAGAGACTGTTGAAGTTTGATGCAAGTCATAATTTTTTGAGTGGATCAATCCCATCCACATTTGGAAGCTTGGGAGAGCTATCCATTTTGAATCTGAGTGAGAATAATCTTTCAGGTGGTATTCCAACCTCCTTGTTTGAACTCAAGAAGCTCTCCGTGCTGCAGCTTGGTGGAAATGCACTTGGTGGGATAATTCATTCAGCAATTGCGACTGCATCAAGAGAAACACTGAGGTTGTTAAATCTGAGTAGTAACGGGTTGGCAGGTGAACTTCCTGCAGAGCTAGGGAAATTTACTTTCCTGGAGGAGTTAGATATAGCTGGCAATAATCTTACTGGAACTTTAAGAGGTCTTGATGGAATGCGTTCATTGATCTTCGTCAATGTATCACACAACCTTTTTTCTGGTCCAGTGCCTGTGAATCTGATGAATTTCATAAACTCAACTCCTACCTCTTTCGTAGGAAACTTGGACCTTTGCGTGCACTGTGATCCAGAAGAAGGCTCAAATTGCCCCGAGAATAGCACTCTAAGGCCATGTGATCTTCAATCAAACAATGGAAGACACCTAAGTTCAACAGAAACGGCAATGATTGCACTTGGGGTACTGTTATTTACCATTTCCTTACTCCTAGTAATTGCTTACATGCTTCTGTGGCACAAAAATTCCGGGAAAGGAATTGCAATCTTTGCTCAAGAAGGTGCTTCGTCCCTGCTTAATAAAGTATTGGCAGCTACAGAGAACCTAAATGATATGTATGTCATTGGGAGGGGAGCACATGGAATTGTATATAAGGCCGTCTTGGGTCCAGGGAAAGTGTATGCTGTGAAGAAGCTGGTGTTTGTTGGTATAAAGGATGGAAGCACAAGTATGGTTAGAGAAATTCAGACAATCGGAAAGGTTAGGCACCGCAATCTTGTCAAATTGGAAGACTTCTGGCTGAGAAAGGATTATGGACTGATTCTTTATAATTACATGGAGAATGGGAGCCTTCATGATATTCTTCATGAGACTAATCCTCCTGTAACATTAGAATGGAGCGTTCGGTATCGAATTGCTATTGGAATTGCTCAAGGGTTGTCATATCTCCACTTTGACTGTGATCCAGGCATCATGCATCGAGATATCAAGCCCATGAATATCTTGTTGGACTCTGATCTGGAGCCTCACATATCAGATTTTGGCATTGCCAAGCTTCTGGATCAGTCTGCTCCAACTTCCGCCTCCAATACCCTCCTGGGTACAGTTGGATACATGGCTCCAGGTATCTTCCTAATTTTCATTTTTTTCTCACACATCCTTTCAGATCATCTGTAGAAGAATAATATTGTCCGTGTCTTGTCTGTTTTGTTGACAGAAACTGCATTTGCGGCTACAAAGAGCAAAGAGTCAGATGTTTATAGTTATGGTATTGTCCTGTTAGAACTTATAACTCGGAGGAAGGCCTTGGATCCTTCACTCTCTGGGGATACAGATATTGTGAGTTGGGTTAGGTCTGTTTGGACAGAAACTGAAGAAATTGAGAAGATTGTGGACCCAAGCCTTTTGGATGAATTCATAGACTCAAGTGTCATGGAACAAGTAATTGAAGTGCTTTCACTAGCTCTTAGATGTACAGAGAAGGAAGTCAGCAAAAGACCCTCAATGAAAGAGGTGGTCAAGCTATTAACTAGGTCCAGTTCGAGTATAAGAAGCAAGTACTAGCCATCATGGACATGTAGTATCTAATGTATCAGTCAGAGGCCATTCCATATAAACTTCTGATGTGTTCTAGGTACAATATTCTCCTGATTAACATAGTCCTAACTTCCAGCTTTCTGAATCAATGTAACAAAATGCTGCCTAGGTTCAGTCTCTCTTTATTGGTAGAGGATGATATAAATCTATTTACTGCTGCAGTTTAGGAAGAGTAGGTGTTGGCCTTTTAGCTGTAAATGTTTTTTTCATCACGTGTACATGGATGAAACTCAAAGAGAACTTACTGCTGTTCATCTTAGTTTATCATATTCTCAGCAAAAGAAAATCGTTTGGCAATTCTTAGCAGGATCTATTATATTAAAGCAATCTCTCTCCCTCCCTAGCTATTTGCAATTGTATAATTACTCCACTAAGAGAAGCTTTCTTGTGCGTTGTTTTCTTTTCTTTTTCCGTGGTGAAACTCGATAATGATTTGCAGTAACTGATAGCTGGTCCAGCAGAAATCTTCACATGAGGAATCCTATAGGTGCTTTCCGCTGCTTTCTTTGCAAACCTTCCAAAACAAACCTACTGAAAGTAAATATATTCTCTTCTATTTTTGTGATGTTATCTGTCATCAATTTTTATCGGGGAACTAGGTTGTGATGATAGTGTGTGGGTTCATTTGTAATCATGGTGGGGGACGTGGTGCATATTATTTGCCTTTAGTATTGGGTGCAAGCTGGTTTTCTAGATCCATGACAGGTTACATTTACTACTGGGGGCTTGATATCCGAGTTCAGAAAGATGCTAAAGAATCTGCATCTCTTTATTCTTCCCATTTTTGCTATATCTAAATTCTGCATCTACACATCATGTACTGGATTTTTAAACGGCAATTACCCAGTGTTAACAAAGCGGAAAACGCAAAAAGCTCTAAGGTCCTTTGGGGTTTAAGCGCAAAATGCAAATAAAGCATGGCCTTTAATGAAAAGGCACAAATGGAGAAAAAAATACAAATATGTATGTGTAGTCCAATATTAATAATCATAAGCATGAATAATAAATATATAGACAAAAGTAAACTTTTTTTACGATAAAGTAAAATATCAATTGTTTAGTGTTATCTTCGGGATTACGCTCATTGGTGAGGAAAAGTATGCCTTAGAGCCTTGATGATGACACTGAAGCGCCCATAAATCGGGGCGAAGCGTTCAACATGTTTTGCACCTCGCAGGGCTTAGTGCCTTGAAAACATCGCAATCAACTATACATGTATATGACTAATAGTATATACTAGTATGGATAAAAAAAATGTGACTGATGCTCAGCTGCTAGGAGTCTGGTTTTGCATTGCTGTTTTCACCTGTCGGTGGCATCAATGGCGGTGTTTGATCTTCTTGCAAAACAGTAGAGTTGGAAAAAGTAGAATCTTTAGGTATGTCTGGCACTGCAATGTTGCTGGAGTGAGTGGAAAGAATATTCATAGGCAGACTGAGTACCATTAGACTAGAGTTGGACAAGTCAACGGACTCTGATGAAGAAACAATTTCTGCTACTTGTGGTTTTGGATACCTAGAATGGGGGTCTCTTGCTATGATAGAAGGATGAGATGAGAGGTCTCTTTGGTCAAAGTGTCTACCTATTTCTTTATTTTTTGACCAAAAGGTATTTGTGGAATTCAATATTTGCTGAAGAGAACATCTGTTTTTGTAAACATAGCTCACTATGAAAATAAGTACGCATGAAGATGTGATAGCGCCAGTTATCGCAAAAATCCCTTTGAAACTTTGTAGTGAGACACTGACTGAGGTTACGATGCTGTCTGGACCATTACATGTGAGATCACTTATAGACCACTTCCGTTGGATGTCTAATAGCTCAGCATTCTCTGTTTGCTTGATAATTGCTCGAGAGACATCAGCCACTAAAGGACTTCCCTTTGGGAAAACCTGTTGATTTTCAAAAGATAAATGAGTACACCAGCTGGGGAAAGGGATGACGCTATTATTAATATATACTACAAAGGGGAAGGGATGAAACAATTCTTATATGTATAATAGGTGTGACCTAGTGGTCGATAAAATGGGAGGAAAACCATGAGGTCTTAGGTACAAAAAGAAAACACTAGATGATTTCTCCCATCTGCTTAAACCTTGGTGGCAGAGTTACCGGATACTTGTGCTAGTAGGATTATCGAGTGAAATAGTCGAGGTGCGGGCAAGCTGGCCCAAACACCACAATCATCAAATATACAAGGGAACTAGTGCAAGTAGGGCTTATAGCTTACAAAGGCAAAACCATCAGTGCGAAAGGTTGGGCCGACAATGGTGTACTTGTCACAGTACTTTGATAGGAAGAGTTTGGAGTAAGGAACCACATCAAAAAATGCTGATATGTTGCCACTCTTGCTTTCATATGACAGAGCTTCTTTATAATCTTCTGGAAGCCTGTACATCTTGATCTTTGAGTCCTCAAAACCCACCCCCCTTAAAATATCACATACGAACGAGCCTTGGTAACATCCCACGGAATGTCCTTTCTTGATGAGTTCCTTCACATCTGCAATAGCTGGTCGTAGCCTCTGTACTGTCAATCTTGATGATAGGCTAGCAGTGTAAGTGGAGTTCAATATGAGTACTACAAACATCCATACTACTACAACCAGACGAGCCAGATTGCTCACTATTCTTTCTCCTACACAATAAGTTGTCAGAATAAATATAGTTAGGTAAAGTCATTTATGCGTGATGAAGAAGATGCTTTTACAGGTAATCAACTCACTGTGTGCGAATACTAAAGTGGAGAAGGGAAAATAAAAGATCATGCCAAGATGGTGTGAAGGAGGACCCTGAAAAGCTGAGCTTGTTCTGTGTTCAAGAATCCAAACAGCTAAACCCGTGACAAAGAAAAAGGTGATACTTGTGAGACAGAGGTCTTTCTTCATGGGCTTCAAGAACATCCACATACCATTGTCATCCTCATAGATAATTGGAACAATTCTGACCACTCCTCCTTCTGCAAATGGCAGAGTGAAGTCCACGTAGTTTGATCGGTTTCCTGTGATTGTAATATCTCCAATGGCAGCATCATAATTCTGATTTTGCAGGGTCAAATAATAGAAACACAATCTGGTAAGGAAATAAGAGAAACGACTAACTGGATAGTAAAAACCACAATTCTGCTACCAGTACTAGTTTAAACTATAGTTACCTGAAGAAAAACTTGATATATAAGATCATTGTAACTCCCTGCACACGAGCCATCTGGCTTCTCAAAGTGAAAGAAGTCGTAAGGCACAGCATATGGTAAAGCTGCCATCACTGATTTGAATACATCTATGTAGTACCCACTAAAACGAACAGCACCCGTCCTCGAATCCGTAATCACATTCAAGTAATCCTCAAAACCAGGTCTAACTGCCACAACAACTCTTAGCTTTTTACCCCTCACTGGAACTTCCCATCCCCTTGGTACCACTCTAGATCTCCCTGGCCATATGATGCTACTGAAATTCTGCTGAGTAAAAATCATCGCTAGTGTTGGGTCCCACCTTTTTGAATCCCTGAGACTGTGTCCAAACTGCTACCTCTTTCTCTCCATTTCCAACAACATTCAATATTTTATATGATGTCGGATACAATTCTCCATTGACGAGATGGAACTTCCCGCCAAGTCCTTCAAACCTAGTCGTAAGAATTGCTTTGAGAAGTTTAGGACCTGTTTTTGAGATAGGAAGGTTGAATAGGTCAGAAGAATTTGTGTCCTGATTTGAAGCTTCTGGATAGTGCGTTCCAACTTGCTCGGCAGCCATAGCTAGTGCCCATAAAGTATCATATGCCCATACATAAAAAATGCTCATTATATCTGCTGGTTTATAACCAGGATTGGCGAGGTCAAATATTTTCTTCTGCAATCTAAAGGACTCAACATTGCTAGTCTTGGGAATGAGTGCTTTATCCCCAATACGCCTTGCATGTCTTCCACAACATGTAAACTCAAGGAGGGAAGCAAGTCCATAAGACCACTGGTGATGATCCAGATATAGCCCTGGCTCATCATACCTATTGACTTGGCTTTTAGAAAGAGCTTGGGCCCAAGAGAATGTGACACATGTACTATGAATACCCTAGTCTGCATGGTCATCAACTTGTACAGCTCTTTGAGTATAAAATCCTCGTGAGCTGATACAGGGATGAGGCTTTTGTAGGCAAAACGAGCATTGATGTCTTGCAAGGCGTTAGACAAGTAAGGAACAATGCCATTACCATACTCTGAATCTTCATAAATGATCACAACCTGATTCCACTGGAAGGTTTTGATAATGGCAGCAATGACACCAACCTCAGTGTCATCTGTCTGGGCTGTTTGAACGAAAAATTTAGTTCGAGGTTGAAGGGAAGGGCTGGTTGCAGAGAAAGATACTATCGGGACTTGAGCTCTCTCTCCAAGATTCATCAAGAAGTTGGCTTGTGTGGATTTTTGAGGCCCGATTACTGCATCGACCTTTACATAGTTCAACAATTCAAGACCTGCAATTTTTGTACAAAAGAAGGGTGGATTTTATTTCCCGAAAACTTCTCCTACTAAGTTATATTTTCCTTTCCAACTTAGGCGTGCACAGTCCATTCAGGCATACCAGATATCATGATATGGCTGATTGGACCGACTGCGAGTATTACTGAAATTGATAGCAGTGTTCAAGGCGGTTGATCACATACTTGCTGGAACCTAAAAGTCAGAGGCGGAGTCAAGATTTCAACTTTACGGGTTCTAGATTTTAGAACAATGACTTCAAGTGGTAATAATTGGGTTTTAAATCTAATATTTGTACATATTTAATGAGAACAAAAGCTATAGGGTTCGGCCAAACCCGTATCGGGGCTTCTAGCTCCACCCCTGCTAAAAGTAATAGTAGTAGCTATGTCAATATTCAGGCTTCTTGTACTCTACTGGACTATGGACATTAACATAGATTTGTTTTTCACAGAGGATACTAACACATAGTGAATAGGAAATTAGGAATGTTAAAGGAAAAGAGGAAAGTATACTTACTGGAAGCAGCAGCATCAATTACATTTCCTTTGGGTCCCTGACATGAAGAACCAATCTTGTTGTGTAGTTGGCATGGCGTGAATAGAAGTTGGAATGGGCAATCCTCAAGCAGTGGAGAGCCCTGTCCCCGAGCTGTGTGTCCAAATCAAGAACCACACCCACTTGAAAGCTAATCACTGGACCGTTGCCACCCGAGGGACCAGAGCAACAACACAAGGTGGAACTCATTGTAATAAGGAGACCAACAAAAATGGAATGGAAGGAGATGTTCATTGCTTCTTCAAGGGAGTACCAATTGATTTCAACTCACTACACAGTATTCTTATATCTGAGCTGCTTATATAGGCATCAGTTGACCAAGACTTGTATACTAAGATGTGTGTGCGTAGATTTGATTCTGATGTGTATCTTTTTTTTTTTTTTGGCTTTGTTGTATATGCATAGAAGTCAACAAGAAAATGTGCTGTGAAATTTCCTGGATATGGGGAGAGTGAATGTTATTGGTAAAGTCTTAGTTATTCTCAGACATTTACCATATAAAACTACTAGTATGTTATCAAGCAACACAACAATATTAGATCAATATTATATCAAAGTATCAGAATTTCTTTATATTTTTGCTGACATTTAAATCTCCGAAATTCTAAACAATTCCCAGAGCAATAATTGCAAATATCTGTATGGTAATTAAGTAGCCGGCTTAACTTTTAACATCATTTGAATTTCCCTAGTATTGACTTTATATCTGGATTGGATGGTAACTAGGTCTACGTTTGTCATCTATAATCAAGCCAAATTTACTGTATAGATACTACTACAAGGTCCTTGGACATAGTTTTTCTTGTACATGGACAATAACGTTTGTTAGAAAGAGAAATTGGATATGTTTCAAGCCGTGTACCTTCTTTGGATCATATTCCAAAGAGAATTATTTGTCCCTTACAAATACTCTCCCAGGATAGAATGAAGCAAAGCTAAGAAATAATGAAAACAAGTCTCCGAACACACAAGAATTAATGTTGGGGTTGGAAGAATTTTGGTACTTGGAATGATTCTTGTCATTCAATATTTTCAGGTTGTTCCTCTATTTATAGAAGATGTTTTAACCTTGAACCTGAAACAACACAACCTTTTTGGGGAAGGGATGTATTGTTTCATGAAAGGAAAGTATTTTTTCTTTTTTTTCTGTTCCTTTTATTTTTTCTTGAAAATTCCAACAACTTTTCCCTCATTTAGATTATGTGACAACAGGTTGCTAACAGAACTTATATGAGACAAACAAGTATCCCCCTAGTCTTGTCCTGCCGAGGTACAAATCAAAGTTTGGAAACATACAGAACAAGGTGTAAATGTCAAAGGGATAGTTTGGAAATAGTGAAGAGTACTGAACACTATCAACTAGTAGTATTTTCCAAGTTTGATATTCAACAAGTTTGTAGGGACCAAGGGGTGCATCTTTTGTGCATGAAATTGACTTCAGCCTGTTTATCTCTGATGTTACGTTGAGTAATAAAGACTTGACTATAGGGTGAGAAAATGAAGGCGGTTAAACAACTGTTTTAAGGCAGCTCATATGTTATTGACATTTAACATTTAGAGGGGGCAAAATCAACTTATTTTTTAATATTTAGTAACTCGCCAACTTGTTCAAAGTTTAGATGGGTTGGATTATGATTCATATATTGATGTGATCCAACGGATTCAACATTAAATGACTCATCAAACTATTGTATCGAAATGGTCAAATGGATTAATCCAACAGGTGAAAATGCGATTCAAACCCAAACATCCAAAATAATAAAAATGCAGAGGAGGGAATGTGTATGGAGAGATGCAGTCATTATGGTTGGTTTGATTCTCATGATCCCTTATAATCCGAATACTACAAGATGTTGAAAAAGAAAGAGGCACAGAAAAGGTTAACAAGTGAGAAATGAAAGAACTGCACAATTAGTTGGTAATATGTATTGGAGCAACTTTACAGTCCAAGAAAAGCCAAAAAAGAGAACGAAACTCAGCCCTGAAAACTATCTTCTATTCAGTTATGCAGAAGGATGGATTACTCCTGAATGTTGTGCAGCAGATATGTCTTCCAAATTCAAACGATGAATCGTTGCACTGGCATCGTGTACCTCTTCTGGTGCAGAGGACACTATTTCACTGGAGTTAGAATGGTTTCTTGGAAAACCTGTTGGTTGAACAGAATTTTCTGAAGAACTATTTTGAATAATTCCAGCTTCTGGAAGTTTATCTTGTGGTTGTCTAGATGTCAAAGTGTCTACAAATTGCTACAACGTTTGACCAAATTGTGATTCGTGAATTCGAGATTCTCCGGTGGAATTCTCTGTACTTGTAGAGGTAACTGCCTATGAAAATGAGGAAACATACTGCTGTAACTCCACCAGTAATGGCAAAAAGGCCTTTGAAACTTTGCAAAGAGATCGTGATTGAGTTCATACTATCTTCTGGTCCTGCACAGGTTGGTTCATTCCTCAACCAATTTTGCTCCATTTCCAGTATCCTCCCATTCTCTGTTAGTTCTATGACTGCACCAGACACATCAGCAACTAAAGGAGATCCTTTACGGAAAGCCTGTTTGATTTTAAAACAAAATTCAGTAGACAGTAGCATGAGATAGTCATTTGCAGCACAAAGTGGAGAAGTCGAAAGTGAAAATGCAGGCTTTAACCCAATTTTTTTTAACGATTAATGTATCAGTTCACCAGTTATATTCATTGCCTAGTATTGCCTTCTTAAAAAGAAAGCCTAAGGGCGATAAGGCGCATGACTTAACACCTTAGCGTCTGTAGTACTAAAATGTCATTCAAGGGAGATCAACAGATTACAAAGGCAAAGCCATCTGTGCGACGGGTAGGGCCAACTGTAATGTATTTGTCGCAATGTTTGGATAGGAAGAGCTTGGAGTAAGGAATGACATCATAGAATGCTGATATGCCACCATTTTTACTTCCTCTAGACAAGGCTTCATCACAATCATCTGGGGAAGTGAATGTCCTGATCCTGGACCTCTCAAATCCTTGTTTTTTCAAGAAGTCCACTATGAATGAGCCTTCTTGGCAGCCCACAAAATTTCTATTCTTGATGAGCTCATTGACATCTGTGATTGATGGTTGAAGCCTTTGTACGGTTAATCTTGATGATAAGCTTGCAGTATAAGTGGAGCTCAGGATGAGTATGACGAACATCCATACCACTACAACCAGTCGAGCTAAGTTGTTCACTATTTTTTCTCCTACAAGCAGATAATACACATTAATGAGTCCTGCATTCTATTATAGAGGAGATGTTAAAATAAAATCTGAAAGGTTTATTCAATACTCACGGTGTGCAAATACTAGCGTTGAGAAGGGAAAGTAGAAGGTCATTCCAACATGTTGAGAAGGAGGTCCTCGAAAGGCAGAGTTTACCCTATGTTCAAGTATCCAGACCGTCAGACCCGTAAGAAAAAAACAATGCTATACTTGTCAGCCAGAGTTCTTTCTTTAGGGGTTTTAGGAAAGCCCATATATCATTGACATCTTCGTACATGATCGGCACGATGCTAAGAACTCCTCCTTCTGCAAATGGCAACGTGAAGTCCACGTATTTTGATCTGTTCGCTGTGATAGTTATATCTCCAATTGCACCATCATAATTCTGCATACATTGCATCATTCCAGACTGAAGTTAGTAACTGTTCACTAAGCAGATTCTCCAGGAGATAATGAAAAATATAGTCTTGAAGACACCTAAGTCTTCCTAGCTTACCCGAAGAAACACTTGGTAAATAAGATCATTATAAGTTCCTGCACTAGAGCCATCAGGATTTTCGAACAAGCTCATAGGGCACAGCATATGGAAAAGCTTCCATGACAGATTTGAACACGTCTATGTAGAATCCGCTGATGCGGCCATTAGCCTGACCGTCCCTTGTGACTCTCACGAAATCTGGGAAACCAGCTTTCACCGGCACTCCAATTTTTAGTTTTTTACCAGACATTAGAACTTCCCAGCCCTTTGGCACAACTGTTGAATCACCAGGCCATATGATACTCCTGATATTTTCCCTTGAGCTTGTATCATGAGTTGTAGTGTTCATGTTCATTTCCCTCCTTATTTCATGAGACAGAATCCATAATCCGACCTCCTTCTGTCCGTTCCCAACCACATTAATTATCTGGTAGGATGATGACTCCATCTTTCCATCTACAAGGTGGAACTTCCCTGAAAGCCCCTCAAATTTGGCCTCTGACATTGCTTTTAGAAGTTGTGGGCCGACTTCTGATGTTTTAAAATTGAAAAAGTCTGAGACATTGAGATTAACACTTGAATTCTCTAAAGCTTTTGGTGTCTCTTTTAATCCAACTCTTTCTGCAGCCATAGTCAGTGCCCATAATGTATCATATGCCCACAGGCCAAAAATGCTCAAATCTGCTCGTCCGATGCCAGGACTTTTCTCGAGGGATTTTTTCTTCAGCCTATTGACGAAAGAGTTGAGCTGTTTAGATTTTGGTATAAGAGGTTTCACACCTAATACACCTTGCATTGCTTCAGCAGCATCAGAATCCATCAAGTAGACTAAATCCGTTAGTCCACTGGTGATGATCCATGCATAGCCCTTTTCCGTCATTCCTATTTCCTTGGCTTTCAGAAAGAGCCTGACTCCAAGAGTATATGACATATGGACCACAAACACCCTTTTTTGTAAATTCATCATCTTGTATAGCTCTTTGTGTACAAAGTCATCACTTGCTGAAACAGGAAATACACTTCTATATGAAATGTGAACATTCACATCTTGGAATGCATTAGATAAGTACGGGACAATGCCACTGCCATATTCTGAGTCTTCATAGATGATAACAACCTGACTCCATCGGAAGGCTTTAACTATGGCAGCAATTGCACCAACTTGAGTGTCATCGCCTTGAGTAGCTTGAACAAAGTAAGGAGTTCGAGTATGAAGAGAAGGACTAGTTGCAGAAAAAGAAATTATCGGGACCTGAGCTCGGTCTCCAAGATCCATCAGAAAGTTGGCTTGTGCAGATGTCTCAGGACCTAGGATTGCATCTACCTTGACATTTTTTAACAAATCGAGACCTGCAACAAGGCAAAGAATGTTGATTAATTTCTCACCTGAATAGATCCAAAGAGCTTCTCTTTCCCATACCACTTCTAAGGTTTAGCAATCAAACTACAGGCAGAGTCTGGTCAGAATAACTTTACTGATGGTGAAAGGAATGTGTCACACGATCACTTCCTAGTTTCTACCTAGAGTTGCAGAGTTGATCTCTCAGACGGTCACTGAACTAACAATTATCTAAGAAAGTCACATTTCTTTATTTGTAAGAAAAAAGTCACAAAACTTATGGTAATCAAATCAGAAAGTCACTTTTCTTTGTTTTGTAACAGAAAAGTCACCTAATATTTGCGTGACTTTGCTGTTACAAAATAAAGAAAAGTAACTTTCTGAGATAATTACCATCAGTTGAGTTGAACGTTTGAGAAATCAACTCTAGAGTTGCACACGAACTAAAACAATCTCAGCATGTGAGTGTGTGCATAATATGCAATGCATGGAATAGCGGAGCTGAGCTGTATGTACCAGCAGCAGCTGCTTCAATGACTTGTCCTTGAGAGTCCCTAACATGAAGAGACAGTCTTGTTGAGTAGTTGCTGTGAATTGAATAGAAATCGGAGAGGGCCATGGACATGAAGCTTAGACCCATGCTTCCGACCACCGACTTCAAATCAAGAATCACCCCAACTTGGAAGTTGGAAGTGTGTTTTTGAAAGCTCCTTTGTGAATTTCTGAAAGAGGAACACATCCAGAGTGAGACGAAGAATAAGAGCAATTTCATCTCCTCCAATGCTGGTGCCAAGACCTGAATTGGTTGGTTGAGACGTTTCAAACTATTCCATATATCACAAATTAAAAAATGTACTAGGTACTTAGGGGGTGGATCTGGGAGTACTTGACTTGGTAAAAGTCCATGCTTGGTTTCGATATTTTGATGTCAAGATACCTTACGGTTAGGTTGTTCCTTTTTAAAATGTATTACTATAATGCAGCTGCTTCAAATAGGAAATGTAAGACCTGAAAGTATACTTCTGTAAAAAGAAATAGCTAAAGACTCGGATAAAACGTACTAGCATGTTAGCAGAGAGATTACATAGGCATAGACAAATCATGCACAAATGTCCATTTCTGTTGGGATAAGTGAACTGCATGCATTCATGTTCTCTTAACCATTTTTCTTTTTCCTTGACAGACACGTGTCTAGAATTGCCAACTCAAAAATTACATCCTCGTAGATTTTCATGTGCTAGAGCTTTCTACTTCTGCCTTTTTTTTCTTCATTATAAAAAGATCTCAGCGAGTTGGAGTGATCAGCTGGTTTCCCTCTCAAGTGTTATTTGAAAATAGCGTCCCTTGTGCAAGACTTTCAAAAGTTTGATCCTGATTGATTCATATGATTTGTCGTAGGAATATAAAAGCAACTTAGCAAAATTGTGGTGACTCTTGGTTTTCGTGGTTTTGGTGCTAACATCAAGTTATAAGCTAGTAGTTCGATACCCATGTTAACTGTCCAGCTTACTATAACTGACCTCAAATCCCATCAAGAATGGAGAATGTGGGTACCAAGCAGCAGTTCCAGTTAACTGCAATTTCAGAGAAATCAGAAGAGAGATCATACATGTCACCGCTTAGTATAGTTATGGGCTCATCCCATTCTAGCGTGTAAATAGATACACAAGCATTAGCATAATTGACCAATCTTCATTATAACTTGACAGTTACATGAAGGGGTCTCAAAAAAAAGGAAGAGAACTTTTAGATCAATAATTTCGGACCGATTAAGATGCAACGAATCAAGACCTGTTCCCCTAGTTCATAGGGGCCTTGATCGTTGGCTCCATTTGTTACGAATTTCCTTTGGGACTGTAAAGGAACATATAAAAGAGACTTTGGATTCGACATCAAATAATAAAATCAAGATATACAAATTCCAAATGCTTGCCTGAGGAAAACTACAAAGAATTTCCTAAATTCACTATAAATTTTCCAACGATAGAAAAAGGAACCTTAAAGATAAAGAGGAAGACAAGAGAAGCTTTCTATCAATACATTTGCTAACCAAGCCAAGATCAACCATTCATCACATATTTTAAAACAGAAAAATTAATTATACATCAATAACTCCCGTGAGATCTGACAGAGGACATAGATTGGGCTGAGACAGAGGCAGTTGGACTGTTCAGATCCCTTTCCCCATTAGCAACTTTGGGCTTTCCACTCAGCCTCTCCATCACATCTTGAGCAATCTCAGTAAACCAATCATCATGAGGGAGAACACTGCCAACAATATCCACGGTTAAGCTAAAGCATGAATAGATCATTTAGATGTACAAATTATATAGGATTTAACTCTGTAAGTCGGAACATAGGTTGAAGCAGCTGGCTCCTTAATGCAGAGTTTTATACCATAGTATTAATATACAGCACATCGGGATTATTTCTTCTTATGTGATTTGCAAAATGTAATCAGATAAATGGTAAAAGAATGAGGTAATATGAGGGGAATTTATACCTATATGGATCCATCCCTGTTGCAGCAAAGGCTGACATTGCTTTAGAGATTATGTCATTGACAACCCGAAGCAAATTTCTAGACAAGTATCGTCCTTGCGAAGCAAAGCATGTGACAAATTTCATATCCAAATAGAACTACAAAATGTTCAATGGTAAACATAGATTGTTACAACGTATTGGCAATAGAGAGAAAAAACAAGAAAAGTGGATACCAGTAACTACAAACCTGTTGAAGACCAAGATGGCCCAATGGCTTTGGTCCTTCCTCTATGTCATCCCAAAAACTCTGATCTTGTGAAAGCCACAAGATGACAGTTTCTGTTAGCCTCATCAACAACAATATTGCAAACCTTTCCCTTCCTACAAACATATCAGCAGCTATGGCAGCCATTCTGTTTAGTTTGACATAAAGTTCCTGGCAAAATCGCAAAACACAGATCATCAACCATAAACAGTTGCTCATGTATAAACTGGAACAACCACTAAAACTCCGAGAAAAACCAAACCATATGCATTAATTAAGTTAAAATCATACGAACAAAAGATAAACAGACACTAGGAAAAAGTGGTGCTCATATCACAGCAGCTTAGATTTTTATGTTGTTAATGATTAACCAGAAAAGAAAATGAAGAACTCAGCTCTTACATTGTTTGCTTTGTGTTAATAATGAAGTATCTATAAATATGAAGATCTAAGCTCTTAAATGGTTTTCTTAGTGTTAATGATTATGTAAAAAAAATGTTCATGTTTGCTAAGAGGCAAGTGCAAACTCTAATGCAGCAGTAACTAACACATAATAAATACATCAGTATGTCAGCAGACCTCATAGTTGAACGACTTAATTAATCAAAGTGCTAGCAAGGAAAACTCAGGAAGAGAAACTGCACCTGGAATATTAGAGAAGGGAACCATTCTATCTCGTCTGCATTCCCCTCCATGTTTATATACATTTCTGCATTGAGATGGCTGTCCCCTTCCTCAGTGAAAATAAGATCCAGAGCATGTTGCTGACAAAAGCTATCCTTTAATCGGTCAACTGAGTTCACAAGACGCTTTTTCCATTCCCTTTGCTCAGGGTGACGGCTTTGCCTATCTGAAGCTCTTCTTTGAAGATCATCCTTGTGATTAGCCAAGGGGGCAAGCTTCATAGCTGCACGAGGCAATAGTTCGTCCGCCAATAAAGATGCATTTGCAAGCAAAGCAATTTGCTGAGCTTCAGTCTCGGCCATTCGAACAATTTTATTCCCTGAATCTTCAAAGCTGGCTTCCTCCTCCATGGAGCCAGGTAATGCTCTTATAAGTGTGTTCACATGTGCATTAAACACTTGAAATAGACCTTCCAAAGCTTTCCCTCCCAACTGCATACTTAGCAATGGTCCCACGTCCTCAAAGAAATCCTAGATAAGCAGTAGGAAAGTAGCAAAATAGATTAAGTCAAAGACACCAGGGCCATTTGCAACATCATACAGAAAATAATTTCTTAAGAACATTGAATGCAGATTCATGCTGCAAAGAGAGAGAAATTTGATTAATAATAGATGATACTAAAATACTCTGTAACAAATTAAAATAATTAAAAAAACAACAATGTTTTGGTATAAGACGAGTAAAATATAGCTAATAATCTGTGTTGATCATCTACAGCCAAGAAGCAGTAACAAAGTTGAGACAGGAATGCATTGCATAAACAGGACAGGTTGGCATATACAAGGTTTAAGTAATTCGGATCTATATTCTGGGGATGGTAAGAGGAGAGACATGCTCTTACAACGTTCATGTTGCATTGATGTCATTCCATGACCATATTGAGGAAGATCTCTTGCTTCTAATGACGTAAGTGCACTCAAAAACCCCACAAACTACCAGATAAAGATGGTAGACGACAAAGATTGTCTTCTGAAAAGCTGAATGCAAAATTTTATAATGACATACTTAAGCACGCGATGGAGGATTAAAGGGAAAGTTATGCTTCACTTGCAATCTTCAAATATCTTTCAAAATATGACATAAAGATCGAAAAACAGACCTAATAACTATGAATGGCGGAAACCAAAGGTATCAAAAAGTAAATTAAGCACGAGCACAGCAGGGAAGGCACCTAAGGTGGGCTGCTGTGTACAGTGTATATTGATTATTGACACAAATAGCAGGTGCTCGTGAGGAAACATTATACACTTATCTTTATCAGGTCATTAGCTCTGTGACAATGACATTACCTGAACCATCAAATTGAACCGATGCGCACTACTTGAAAGTTTATGCTGATATGCCCCTGTCGAACCAAGAACAGTACCGATTGGCCTACCCGATGTGCGTGTAACTGATGGTGGATGTGTGAGTTCCCAATCATCAGCAGCTGCCAAAGCAGCAGTGCTTTCTTCAATTCGTTTTAAGTTGGCATCTAGCGCTTGCTCAACGCTTGGTCTAAAAAGCTTCAGAAGCACGGGGCAAAGTGCAAGCCCTCGAGCTTCCAACAAGGAACAGTGTCCTAAAGCTATTTGAACACATTCTGCAGCAGCTCGTAAGCCACCAGCAGCTGCTGATGAAGTTAATGCATGTCTTTTGACCAAAAGTGCAAAAGCCTCTGTCTGCTTAGTAGACCACATCACTAGTTCAGATGTATAAGCTGGCTCTTTACCGAAAATAGCCAATGAATCGGTGGCTGCTTGAGCAATGCCAGAGAATACGAGCTGTGAAAGGGCGGCAGTATAAGCTCCTCCATAAGAGGTGCTAGATGGACGAAGATTTTTCATGTTGAACTGGTATTTCTGGTAATGTGCATTAAGGAGCAAACTATGAGCACGGGGCCCGTCTCCGAGCTTTTTAAGAGCTGAAATAGCAGCACGAAGCTCTGCACCACGAGTAGAAGGTTGACAAGCAATTTCAGCAAGCTGATCAGCCAGCTTTTGCCTACGTTCAGCAATAGTAGTTTGTAGTGACAACAGTACAGCATGACCTAACGTTTTCTTCTCTTTTGCTTCTGACGCTACGCGTTCTCCTTCATCAAGACTCAGCAAGGCTTCATCTACTCTCCTTTCTGCTAATAGAACATCTAGGTGATCAGGGAACTCCGTAAGCCACTTCTCTAGGTCTGAAGGTTCCCTACACTCATCAGTAGAAGACCTATCAGAGGTAGACTCAGGAACAACATCAGACAAAGAATCAATATGAACTCCCTCAGCTAAACCATGAATTAAAGTTGCCTGAGTAGATAGCAAGTTTTTCATGGATAACAGTTCACCCTCCAAATCTGATATCTCTTTTGATGTGCTGCAAGTACACGAAGTACAAAATAAGTAAGACTGATCAAACACAACAGTCATAGTTGCCCCACACTATAGATAAAGAATATGCAACAGTTTGAAAAGGCAGTGGCAGGTCAGACCGTCAGAGTATCATTCCAATGGGAAACTTCTCTTATTTCGTAGGTGTTTCCGTTTCGGACTGAAGGTCCCATAGCAGCTATATAAAGGACTCACCGGATGAAAGCTGTATAGTTGGCATAGACACTTCTGCGCATTTCCTCAGCAGAAGCCCTTTTCAGATCCAATAGATAAGAGCACAACTGCCTTATTTCCTGCAAAGTGATGGACACTTCAATCAACAACTCACCACATTCATTGCACAAAATAATTTAAAACGCCAAGGAGAAAAACATTATTTATCAAGTATTTCATTAATAATAACAATGCCAACTTGGCCATATACAAGAGGTATACCAAAAAGAGGGAAACTCTACAAAATATGACTCCCCAAAAGACACCCAATCTTCTATACAAACAGGAACTACGTGGGTGCAAATATAAGAGAACGGAGGCTGCTCCTTAGTTGAGCGAAATTCATTTTCACCCCTTCAAAAGCTCTCCTATTTCTCTCCCCCCAAATGACCCACATCATGGCGAGAGGAGTGACATTCCACGCCTTGTGCCTTCTTCTCCTAGCTCCACTCTTCTAGCTAAACAATAATTCCTTCACCGATCTTGGCATTACCCATGAAACGGCAAACCATCTGGAAAAAATCCTCCCATAACCTCGTCGCTAGCTTGCAATGTAAGAAAATATGATCCACGTCCTCGCCTGCCTCCTTACAGAAAAAAAAACAACTTATGCAAACAACCTTTCATTTTCTAAGATTCTTTGCCGTCAATATCACCCCTCTAGCAGCTAACCAAGTGAAGAAACACACCTTTCTCGGCACATTAGGTATCCATACAGAACTATATGGGAAGCTATCCTCCTCCCTAACCAGAAGCTTTTTGTAGGACTTAACAGAGAAAAAAAATGTTATTCCCCACCTCCCAACACAATACATCGGGTCTGGCGATTGGCTCATTATGCTTATGCATTATGCTTATGCAGTAAAGCTAGCAATCTTTGAAGGTGTAAACCTCAAATCCCAAAAAGTATCACCCCGTTGTGACCCCTTAACCTGCTGAACGGACAATCCTTTTGACAAGAGATCATGTACAAGCCCCAGAAACCATCGTTTAGCACCAAGTCTCCGCACCATTTTTGCCCCCAAAAACTAACTCTACTCCCCTCCCCCACCTTGAAGGAAATGTTACCATAGAAATCTTCCTACACCTTCATAATGTTCCTCCACACACCACACCCAAAAAGCATAGTAATCACATTTGTTCTCCATCCCCCTTCCATTACTCCATATTTGTCCGCTATCACCCCTCTCCAAAGTGCTTGTCCATCCATCCCAAATCTCCACAACCATTTTCCCAAAAGTGCTTTGTTAAATTTTTTTAAGTCTTTAATCCCAAGTCCTCCCCACCGTTTAGGAGATGTAACGGTATCCCATCGGACCAAGTGAAATTTCTTTGCCCCATCCGCTGCATCCCACAGAAAATTTCTTTGCAATCTCTCCAACTTTCCAGCAATACTGGAAGGAGCATTAAACATGGACATACAATATGTAGGGATACTTGACAAAGTGCTCTTGATAAGCACTTTCTTCCCTCCTTTAGACAAGTATCTTTTTAGCCAACTTGCTAGCCTCTTCTTCACCCTTTGAATGACCGGGTTCCAAACATTGATATCCTTATTCGACGCGCAAGGAGAAAAACATGGACACCTAAGTATGGCTTCGCAGTTAAAACCTATGTTGCTCGGACTCTTCACTTCTGTTGTCACACCCGTGTCGACATGACAGGTATGGACAACCAACTTTGGGTACTTTGACCAAAATCGAGTGAAATATTACGGGCAGATTCAATGATTTATGTAATCAAAATGGGGTCATAATTATCTTACTTTTCCTTTTCAAAAAATGATTTATGTAATCAAACAAAAGCTATGATGAAATTGAAGAAAATAATAACTTGTATATAGAAATTTCTATCACTCCTTTTCCTTTTATCTCCTTCCGAGCTTCAATATTTACTCCTCAAGTTGCCACATAATATCTCATAATTTAGGTTTACAATTTACAACTCTATTTTATAAATTTTGAATTATTTTTTGCCGAATTCCCGCACCCGTATCCGTACTTGGATCTGTACCCACGAATCTTAAAATTTAAATAATGATGAATCCGACCTCTAGATCCGTACCCGTATCCGACACCCGCACCCGAGTCCGAGCAACATAGGTTAAAACTATATTCAGATTGTGGAACAATTTAGTCAAGTGAGCTGAATCCCCTTCCGAAGCTAAGAGATTCTGAGAATTAGTTGTTTCCCTACTACTGAAGTATTCCTCCTCCATATTATGACCATGAAAGAAAAAGAACAATCAACATCTGGTAGGGGAAGTAGCTCCTGAAAGTATTTATTATCCCTAGCGTTCACTCATTTCCAAATTTATGGCCGTGTTCGACCTGCCAACATGCAACTACCTTTAGTTCCAACTATCAAGATGTGGTCTGGCTGAACAAAAACAAAAGCTGAAAAGTTTCAAAATGCATTATGAAGCTGAATCAGACAGCTATATATGTCTCTGGGTCAGGAACAGACTTCAGTGCATATTCCCAAACAAGTGCCATAGTAACTAAAAGATGCTAATGAAAACTATGATACCAGAAACGAGTGCAATAACTACCTGCAACAGCATTGCCACTTTAAAATACGAAGCTGACTCAGCAGCTATCTATATCTTGTGGCAGGAACAACATCCGGAGTATGTTACGTAACAACGTGGCACTCATTAAAAGGTGCTAATGAAATTTATGATTGTAGCAAGGAGTATAGTACTTGTGCCATTACTCCTCCAACGTAGAATAGAGAATATAGGTAGAAGCAAGGAGGAATAGATCGAGAAAGAGGTAGAATTTGAAAATTATTAGCAATAATAAGCTCTAGTGCAACTGTTTGTGTTAGATTTTTGATCACTAATAAGAGCAAGTTTTGGCTCATGAACTGGAAATTTATGATCGAACATCTCGGGATTAGTTATCCTCACCATGGATGGGTCATCCTGGCCTTGGATACGTCATTGGGTAATCTTCATATAAGATCTTTTAGAAATGTTTGGTTAACAAAAAAATATTCTGGATCAGAACATCTAATCATGTCATGTAATTGGCTCGTTATGAATACATATTTTGATTAAAAACAATTGACCAAATGCAGCAGAAAAATGAGTTCTAATTTTTATTTCATTTAACTTTGTTAATTTGTTAACTATAAAACCAAAAAATTCAGAGCAATATAACACATGTAGTGCCATCAGATACAAGATCAGCTATCTTTTTATTGGTATACCAGAAAACCTAATTACTAATCATCATAAAACTTTTCTAATCAAGAATATTTTGGTAATGCAAGAAACAAAATGAATGTAATAAGAAAATGAAAGCCTAAAAACTAATCCAAAGATCGAACGAGTGGGAACGTCTGGAAATTTGAAAAAACAATGTCCAAATACAGGGACAGAAACAAACTAGGAAGACTATTCATTTCTGTATGTTTTGGACAGTATTGTTAGAAAGAATCTGTGGATGTTTTGAGAGAGAGATAGAACATATTTTGTTTCTAACAATCAGGTGTCACCAGTAGTTAAAGATTTGTAGGAGGATGAATGTCCTATATGATCTAGATATAGTCTTTTTGAGAATGATCTAGATATAGTCTTGGACTTCATATACCCTTACATACATAGAAGAGACAAGTTTGCATACCATCAGTACCCTCTTGGTGCTGCGATTTATGTGAACAAAAACTAGTTTACTTGCTAAAAAAAAGGAAACTTAGGACAATACTCAGTGTAATATGTCTAACTGAATAAACATTTGGTTAAATAAAAGGTCTATAATTTGATAACTAAAAACTATGGGTTAGCACTGTTATTTAAGTTCTAACACGGTAAGACTCTCATCCCCTGACTACTAATACAACCTCCTTTGGTATTAAATAGTCCATTACATTGGGATTAAAGGGATTTTGAGATGACTCGTCATTGCATAATTTTTTGCATCCAAAGACAGGTTGGCATGATCAGTCATCCAATACCTACTCATTCAGTCCCTCCTTTCCACCTCCCCGAAATCAATGGTGTCTAAGGTGCGCAACAAGAAGGGAGACATATGAGAAATAATAATGCTTCCATGGTTCATGTCTCTCTTTTTCTCTCCAAACAATTTAGAGACTAAGAAAAAACCTCTTCTTTTACAATTTTTTTTTTTTTTAAAGCCTCTTCTTTTTTTCTCCAAGTTATGGAGCTACAAGAAAAGGAAAAATCCTCCACTGTTGACAACATTTTTCCATATAACTACATTGTAAATTCTGTAGACGGGGCAATCATCACTTCCATTATTGTAAATCCTCGAAGACATTGAGATGACATCTCCTAATTAGAATGAGCTGATATGAAAATCAAGAAATTGTACACCACTTCAATTAAGTTATTTAACATCCTCCTTCTTACAATATAACTATCAAGTATATGAAGTGCCAATTCATTTGAAGAAAATTTTCAAGCCTGAGCTATAGGACTGCTCCGTTACATCATTATACAAGTATATCTAAGTGATGTAGCTAACGAGCATTCCACATTAAGGTAAAAACACGAGTGATCGTCACCATTCATTATAAATCCTATAGTTTATGTCTAATAAAAATAATGAAAGTCCATAATTTTATAAGTAGGAGGTGGACTTGAGCCATTATCAAAAAAAAAAGGAGAGGCAATTGAGGAATAGGACCTTCTCGTTGAGCGAATGACATTTGGACTGGACAAAGGCATCCGCATCGAAATGATCGGATTGGAAGACATGGAGATTTTCTTCGAGTTTGGTGCCGTGAGCTCTTGACCGAGAGGATTTGACGGAAGCCATAGGCGGATGGTTAGGGTTGAGAAAATCAAAAGGCTAGATCTAATCCTAAGGTGACAACGTGATTGATTGACCAAAGATTAGTTGGTTTCATACGATTTTCCATTCGCGGTCCATGCCTTTACAACTCACTCCAATGAAAGGAAAAGGAAAGGAAAAGGAAACAAAGAAATTGGCCTGATTGTCCTACATATTTGGTTAGGTGGTCGCGTCAGGGTTCGGGTCGAGGATGCGGGTCCGGGTCGAAGTGCAGGATGGTCCGGGGTCCGGGTTGGGGATAAGGAACGGAAATAACTAACGGGTGGGGGAATCAATCTAAGAGAAAAAGAATGTAAAATAGGGTAAATGTAATGGAAAAGTAGGTCAAACAAACAACTTCAAAAAAATCAAATATTTCATTCCCTTTTCCTTTTCTTATTACCCCGAATCAAACACACCCTAAAATTACACAACGTGGCGTGTGAAGAGTGTATAGTATACGCATGCCTTAACTCTACACTAGTAGGTACATCAATTATTTCCGAGAGATCATCGGCTCAAGACAGAGCATACGCACAAATAAAGCAAAGGCACGAGCAAAGCAAGAGAAACGGTAAGACCCGATAAAAAAAGTATAAAAATGAATAAGTCATGATAGCGCATTCTGAACAAGTGAGCAATAACTAGCGCGGGTAAATAAGTTAAACAAAGTATAGTGAAAAACACATAGCACTAGAAATCAAACTACCGGAGACTATAAAGCAATATTGCGCCTATTTTCCGGACCCGCGCATGCGGGAGCTTAGTGCACCAGGTTGCCCTTTTTTTTAGTATGATAGACTAAGCGAACCTACAATAATAACACTACAACTACCAGTTTGCAAGCGTAAGTATGACTACGCTCGATTACCTACTACCCTTCTACCCTAATTTATGTCCTCCACAACCCATTATCTAAGGTCATGTCCTCAGTAAGTTACACATGTGTCATATCACGTCTAATCACGTCTCCCCACTACTTCTTCGGCCTACCTCTACCCCTCCCGAACCCGTCCATAGCTATCTTCTCACATCTCCGTACTGGGACATTTATGTTTATCCTCTGCACATGCCCAAACCATATCATACTCGTTTCCCGCATCTTATCCTCCACTGAGGCCACCCACACTCTCTCCCGAATATCATCATTTCTAATCATATCTCTATTTGTATGCCCACACATTCATCTAACCATCCCCATCTCCGCAACTTTCATCTTTTGAATGTGCGAAATCTTGACTAGCCAACACTCCGCCCCATACAATATAGTCGGTCTAACCACCGACCTATAGAACTTGCCTTTAAGTTTGGTGGCACCTTTTTGTCGCATAAGACTCTAGATGCGAGCCTCCATTTCATGCATCCTGACCCAATACGATATATGACATCGTCATCAATCTCCCCATCCCCTTAGATAATAGACGCGAGGTACTTGCAGTTTTCTTTCTTTGGAATGGCCTAAGTACCAAGCCTCACTTCCACGTCTGTCTCAAGGTCGCTCCCGTTATTAAACTTGCACTCCAAGTATTCTGTCTTGGTCCTACTCAGCCAGAACTCTTTAGACTCCAGAGTCTGTCTCCAAACCTCCAGCTTAGCGTTCACTCCGCTACGAGTCTCATCAATCAAGACTATGTCATTTGCAAATAACATACACCATGTCACCTCCACTTGAATTTGTCGTGTCAGTCCATCCATCACCAAGACAAATAAGAATAGACTAAGAGTTGATCCCTGTTGCAGCCTCATCGTCACTGGAAAGTGCTCCAAGTCTCATCCTAATGTACATATCCTGGTCTTGGATCCATCATTCATATCCTTGATCACCCTAGTGTACGTCACATGTCGCCTCTAACCTCCAAACACCTCCATAGAACCTCCCTAGGGACTTTGTCGTATGTATTTTCGAGGTCGATGAAAATCATATATAAGTCTCTCTTCCTCTCCCTATACTACTATACCAACCTCCTAATAAGATAAATGACTTATGTGGTCGAACGCCCCAACATTAATCCAAACTGGTTTTCGGAAATAGACACACTTCTTATCACCCTCATCTCTACAATATTTTCCCAAACTTTCATAGTGTGGCTTAGTAGTTTGATACCCATATAGTTGTTGCAACTCTACATATCACCTTTGTTCTTGTACAAATGGATCATTGTACTCCACTTTCATTATTCGTATGTTCTCACCGTCTTAAAAATAACGTTAAACAACTGAGTCAGCCACTCCAAACCTGCCCTGCCTGCATTCTTTCAAAATTCAACTAGGATCTCACTAGGCCCGATTGTTCGTCCACTGCGCATCCTGCAAACAACACCATTAACCTCCTCAACCTTAATGCTTCTACAATACCCAAAATTCTGATACCTACCAGATTGCTCTAGATCTCCTAACACAATATCTCTATCTCATTTTTCGTTTAAAAGTTTATGAAAGTAAGACTGCCACATCCGCCTAATATGTGCGTCCTCCAGCAGTACTTTGTCGTCATCGTCCTTGATGCACCTCACATGATCCAAGTCACGGACCCTCATCTCCCTCGTCTTGGCTAGTCTGTACAACTTCCTATCCCCGTCTTTTCCCTCTAATTCCACATACATGCGTTCAAAAGTTACCATTTTTACCGCCGTAACCGCAAGTTTTGCCTCCTTCCTCGCCATCTTATACAATTCCTATTCGTCCACTTCTCCACTCCATCCTTGTTTTCTACCAATTTCGCATACGATGTTTTCTTCGCTTCCACCTTCTCTTGAACTATACCATTCCCCTACCAGTCTCATCGATGCCCACCACAGCTACCCCTCGAGACCCCAAGCACTTCTCTAGCTACCTCTGGAATGCAATTGGTCGTCCTGTCCCACATACCGGTCGCATCCCCACTACTCCTCCAAGCCCCATTGGCCATCAACCTCTCCCTCATCTCCTTTGCACTAGCTATGATCAAACTCCCCCATTTGATTCTCCCCCATTTGATTCTTAACATGTCATCCACAACCCTCTTATTCTTCTCCATCTTGATCTCCAAATCCATCACCAAAAGCTTATGTTGGGTTGTAAGATACTCCATCGGAATAACCTTGAAGTCTTTACAAAGACCGTTGTCAACCTTCCTAAGGAGCAAAAAGTCTATCTGATTCTTAGCCACTGAATTACGGAAAGTCACCAAGTGCTCCTCCTTTTTTAGGAACCTCGAATTGGCTATCACCATCCCAAAAGTCCTAGCGAACTCCAAAAGTGAGACGTCTCCCCCTTATATGATACTTTTATGTAAAATTAACTTTGATTTAGTGGTTACTTTAATATTTGAGAACACACTATTCTGCAAAATAGACGTCTTACCTAACACAAAGCAAGTAGTAAGCCCCATAAATTTTTGTATTTTAGAATTTGGAAAAGCAACTCATAATATTGAAATTTATCCCCCGAGAATGATTGTTTAAAAAAAAATCATTTGGAGGTTGTTATTATTAAAAATTTGACAGTTCATTAAACAAAATCATGATGCCTACAATTTTATAACGCTAGTGACGTCTGATTAGCAATGTGGCCGGAAGGAGGGGTAATTTTTGCATTATCTGGTTTTCTCAAATAAAGAGAGGAAAATGACTAAACCCAAAAGAAGATTGCTTATATTGGATTCTCTTGTTTTGTTTTTGTTTTACGTGTACTCCTCTTTGTTCGACAGCATTCACCAACTGAACCACTTATCAGTTGCTTAGTTGAGTTTTTACTCTTCATCCTCCAATGCACGCACTCACAACTCCCAATACCATCTCAGAGAATAAGAGAGTGAAAAGAAAAGAATGGTTAAAAGGCAAGATTGCCAAAAATTCAACTGTTTGGATTGTTCGATATGGAATGGAACGAACCTGTCAAGACACCTTAATTAGTTTAAAAGAAAGACAATAATATGGCTTGGTATCTAATTAAAACAAGCCTATATTACTTGTCTTCCCGTTGGGACGACTTCGTTGACATTCTTATAATTCATCCACCATGTTTATTTATTTGACTCTCTACTTTCTTTGGAGCTGTTAGGCTCTCCTTAACGCTGCTTAGGTATTATTGCAAACTTGTGATCATCAATTCACTTGAATTTCAAAACAATAATAGATTGAACATAAACACGACCATAAAAGATCAAAGTCTATTGGCTATAGTATTGAAAGATAAAATGTCCCAATTCAACATCCAGCAGACATGCACTCTGTATTGTGCCAAGGCAGTCAAGAGAAGAAACAATGCCTGAGATTCAACCTTATATTCAAGCTTCCGGAGTGTCTGAGCGTATGGCTGCAAAAAAGACCAGCAGAAACGTTTGTCAGTAAGAATAAGAAATCAAAGCAATAGAAAATGTATATACTAGTCAACCCCATCCTCCACAAAAGAAAAGAGTATACAAAACACCGAAAGGAACCCAAGCAATCATGTACAAGTATGAACCTTAATCCTGTCTGTAAATGCACTAAAGAAAGAAGCAAATTGAACATATGGCACAACCACACAAATTTCTCTTATGCCTTAATTGTATCAATCTTCAAGTGGTAGCTCGCTTACTTTATAAATACAAGCACCATGCGTAAACATAGTCACGCAGATGAGACTATTCTTTTTTTAAAATCTTTAAAAGAAAGGAATACAACAAGCTGCATGTCAAAATTTTAATACATTCAATCACTTATTAATTTCAGCTTATAGAAGCCAAATCCAATTAATGAGAAGATGCATGCACGTCTATAACATATCTGTAGATTACAGGCACATGTTTATATCAATCAGTAGAGCACATTGCCTCACCATTCCGATCCTCCACTTCCTCGGTCAAATCTGTTTCACTCAATATGTACATCTCTCAGTTTTAATTAAGTACAAATAACACATTACACTGGGTGAATAGTAATCATGCTAAACATTATTATGAAAGTCTCAGTACCCCAAAATATCACCAAACACCATTTTTGTGCCCCATCCCCACTTCAATATTATCATGTCCCCTAATGTATATACTCAACCAAAGACCCGAAAAAAATTATAAGCAATAGCTTTTCAAGTAACATATCAACATGGAAAAATAAACACTATATTTTTCATACATGTGCCAAGACATGAACTGGAGTGGATAAGGACATACGGAGGTTATGTTTGAACCTTTGGTTAATCCTCTATCAGAAAACACGAGTTATACAGAAAATCTTAATGCCATAAGAGAAACCAAATAAAATTTTCTGGCAAAATAGTGTTAAAAGAAAATTCTGGCAGTATAAGACCTCAAGTAACTTAGTATATGTTCAAACAATTGAGAGCGTAAACTCTCTAACGATAATATGTTGAAGACATGATGATTATATTGTTTTAGCTGAAAGATCAGCCATAACTAGAGTAGATGGCGGTTATCCTTACATCACTGCACTGGAATTAATTTGTGCCCCTAGGTAGACAATGGCAAGAAGGCTAACTGACACAGAGAGAAGAAACCAAAAACCCAATAACTAAATTAGACATCAATGGCAAGACTGAATAATGTCTTGAGGATAACCGTCAAATCCAGCATAAATTATGTGGCATCGAGGAAAGAACCAAATACCAAACAACTAAATTAAAAAAACAATGGCACGGAGAGGCCTTGAGGACAATAATTATGACAAGAGGGAAGAAACCTAGAAACCCAATATTTAAATCAAAATGCACTAAGATTGCTGATTTAACGAGCACGAAGTAAACTAAACAACACTCGAAATCTTTGTCAATCCAACTTCTCACTGTAAAAGATGGTGACCGAATCACTCGGTAAAGAATCAGTGTCCTAACCCTAATTGCTATAAGATTTGACATGGGGAAAAGCTAACTCTAGGAAGGACATTGTAAAGGGATAACAAAACCAAATGTCCTTTAACCTTCATGTAAGAACCCAAAACACTATAATAAGGCAAATTTAGCCAATCAAGGAGAGGTATAGAAAGGCAGAGAAAACAATAGTTACGCATATCATAGAATCTAGAATTGCAATCTCCACCAGGAACACAAACCCTGGATTTAGAGACCACCACTTATCAATAACTGTAGAAACCCCAAAATAACAAATTAGCCTTAATACATTCAAAAGACACGTCCATCACTAATCAGCTCATTTGAAACAATAAAACAAAGGAAACAAAAAGATCTAAAACTGCATAAAACCAATCAAATTAGTATTAAGAAGACCAACAAGCAATCACAGAAGTAATATATCTTCTTCTTTTTTTAAAGGATGGGATTGCTTACTGGGTTTCTGAGGCTTGCCATCAACCCATTTGCCGATGGAGTAGTGGACCTTTTCTCGGGTCAGGGCTTCGGACTTGTAGGGTTCCTTAAGGCAATTCCTGACGAGGTTGGCACATAGGTTTGAGTATGTGATGTAAGTCATCCCCGCCGATCTCCAAAACGGCGCAGCTGCATTCGACGCCATTTTTCTGCTTCAACTTTCTTCGATCGCTCCTCTCTCCCTAATCTGTGACCAAAACGGGCTGCGTTCGTCTGTAACGGGGCCCTGAAAGTACTTATTCAAAGCTTATATATCTTACAATATTCTCCATAATAATCAACTAAAGGGTAATTACGGATTGTAAAATTAGCAAATAAACAAAAAAAGAATTTTATGACAACAACATACCTAATATAACTTCAAGTATGAGCCTATCTTGGATTTGCGAGATAAAGAGGTTATTTTTTATAAATATTTTTTAATTATAGAGAGGAAAAGAGAAAAACACCATTAATTTTTTTAAAATCGATATATATATGTTATGTTTGATTTGATTTTAATAACTAAATAATCGACTATATTGTCCAAAATCAACTCTGATATTTTTCCATTTTAAATTTATAAATATTTTTACAAATTTAACTACTTCATTCTCTTGGTCCCTGTAAAAAAAAAAGCTCATGAATCTGATTTTCATTTTTGTTGTCCGTCTTTGGATCCGTGCGAGGTGTGCTACCACACAGTGCCTCCTGAAAAACGGAAATTTTTAGGCCCTTTTTTTAATTTTTTTATGAAGTAGTATTAGCCAAAATTTACTGTAAAAACCCATAATTCGCATGTCTTAGCCTAATTAAGGATCAACTTTTACGAATTAGAACATGACCCTCAAAATGTTTGAGACGACCCTAACTAGGGGAATAAGAGGTGTTCCAGTTTGAGGTGTGTTATCTACATTAATCAGTGTGTCATCTAGATTAGTGGGTGTGTCATTTAGATTATCTTCTAAATTAAAGTCTTATTGAGTTCCAGAAAATATCTCCTCGTCTAAATCTAATGGTACTTCAGAAAAAAATTCAGTATCAACAAAATCATCATACTAGGTCTAGGAGGAACAAGATGACTAGAAGAAGTATCAATGCCCTTGTTACCCCTACTAGAAGAAGTCTGACCCTTACACCTCCTAATCAGTTCATTTTAATTATTCTAATAAATAGTTAAAGATAATGAAATTAAGTGCGCTAATTAAAATAAAGAAACAATAATAATTTAATGAAAGAACGAATGTACCAAACGTCGACGTTTAATCGAGAGGTTGAAAATTGAAACTTTCGATGGATGATCATCAAGCTAGTTGCCAAGTCACTCCCAAATGAATAAACAAAATTGAATATTTAGTAGACAATGTAGACTTGCGGAGAGATAAATTGAGAGATTGTAGGAAGATTTGTGAGAAAATTGAGGTAGTTATAGTTGAAAAAATTGAATTAAAGTGTAAATATAATAACTTAGGGGTTAAAAATAAATATTAAGGGGTAGAATTTAGGGGATGTCAAAAATGGCCGTTGCATAGCGACCAAAATATAAAATGGCCGCAATAGTTATTTTGTGCAAAGAGGAGGGGTCGGGGGGACAGGGGGCGGGATCGGGACGGGACAGAGCTGGGGCAGGAGGCCCGTCCCGATTCGAATACCGTTACCGATATTCGATTCCCATTACCGATAATGCGGGATCGAGGCGGGACCAGGGCAGGACCGGAGCGACCCGCCCCGTTGGACAACCATAGTTATAACTTATAAGAGGGTTTGCACGAATGGCCTTATTTTGGGTGGTCTTTAATTTTTTTTCCCATCAAATTTAAAATATTTGATTATTAGCCTTGAGGTTTTGTAGCAAAAAAAATTGCTTCTCAATTTTCTGCATTTTGTTGTCCAGAATTCTGACCCAATCCTTTGAGAAATTCCATTTGTTTGTTTGTTGAATGACGACCCATCTTCCAACTTCAACTCTTCCCTCTAAAATTGCATTACCATTCAGTAAATTCACCTTCCCTAAAACAAACCCATGTCCAAGATTTTCAACTGGGTCTCTTAGATGTGCAGTTTCTGAGCCAATCACCAACAATGGCAAACCATTCCCAGCTGAGGTCTCGAGGACAATTATGGAATTATCTTCAGTTGGTACTTTATCCACACCTACCCAACATGGTTGGCCTTTAGGCATTGGTGTTCGTTTTGCTGTTGACTCTAATGGAACTCCTATCCTCTTCTTGAATGATTCCACTTCCAAATTCGCTGTTAATTGCAAGTCTAGCTTCCTTGTTCAGGTCTGTAATTTAAACCTTTTATGCACGTGTGTTAAAAAGTTGATTTTTGATGATGGAAAAATTTCAACTTGATATCAGTTAGAGCAATATGGGTTGCGGACTCCACAGTGTACGATACAGGGGACTCTTGAAAAGCCAGAAGATACGACAGCTTTGAAGGTGACATAAGGATTATCCATTTTATATACCTACTTTTTTTCATCTGTGCTCGAGGTGATAATGGAACCTATAAGCTATGCTATACTTATGTATCCAATTCATATTATAGGAGTCTTAGAATTAGGATGGATGCATATATTGGCCAAATTTGAAGAAAACAACTAAGTATTACCACTGATTGTCGGGTTTCTTAATGTGAATTTCCAGCTAGGTTAAATTTAACAGTACCTTTCGAATTAATTGGGATGTCTTTTGGCGTGTTATGTCATTTGGTTACAAATAGGGAGTGATATGTTAACCAAAAACAGGAACTCGAAGAATTGAGTTCGAGTATTAGGAAGATTGGGTCAGGAACTAGCGGAATAGTTCGAGAATCCCAGTCAAGAAATGGAAGGCAAGAGATGGAAAAAGAAGAAGATATTGAGACCAATTGTTATTATATTTCTGAATGTGTAATCTGTACATAAATGCCATACTTATATCAACTACCAAAGCCTAAGACTTTAACTGTATTATTCTAACTGCCTAATGAGATGGAAATTCATGTATCATGATAACTATGCAGTAGAGTGCAGTTGACTGGGAGAAGATGGGAATTCGTCTATTCCACCTTAGATGTGATGAAATGTAGGATTTTAGCGAGTGATAGATTTAATAATCTCCTGATTTTTACTAGAAGTTGTTCAAAGAGGGTATGACCTACTCATTCGTGTACTGTTCTCTTCTTCAATGCTTTGCTAGTGTTAAAAAAGCGATGTCATTTAGAAAGAAATAAATACACAATAACATATTCATGAGGTGATCTGATACATTTATCCCCGAGCGTGGTATTCACTGTTTTTCAACAAATTGTGTGCAGTTGACAGTAGTAACCATGCGTGACTGGTGCACTTCCTTTTTGTCCAATTTCAACGATGTTATCTGTTCTAAGCTAGCGCTTCATTTGTGATGAATTTTTACCAAGTTTTGGTCTTTGATGATAATATGAACTCTCCATTGATGAAACTAAAGTTTCTTGTTTTAGAAGCTTCATTCAGTTTGGGAAAAAAGATTTGGGCATGAAGTAGACGAGGACCACTTATTCTTGCTTTCTGTCGAACGGGTACTTCAAATTGAAGATTTTGCAGAGGTTTGTTAGTCTATTTTCTATTATTATGGTTAATCCCATTGATATCCGTTGGACCACTCATTGCTCTGTTTTGGCCTCTTTGGTAGGGATTGCTTCACCTTATTTAATCTCCATATTAAAACCAAGTTTGGTTAGTGTATCTAAAAACACAATTTTATCTTGTTCTAATAAACCTACTTATCATTTGAACAGAACAAGTTAGTTTAAATTAATTATCTAAGAACATCTATTTAAATATGAGAAAAAAATTTACATTGTCCATACCTAGCAGCCATTCAGGTTTATTCATTTGCCCTGAATAGTAGTTCATGTTGATTACTGATTGCAACTACATTATTGATAATTATATGAGATATATACTACTTTCAGGCTGGAATTTGGGTCACGTCATCAGACTACAAGTCGGCGAACCCTGATCCTCTTCGAGACTTTGCAGAAAGAATGATTGACGAGATAAATACTAGCAATAGGGAAGACATCTTACGGTTTTGCAACATCTATGTAGATTTGTATTTCCAGGTTTGTAATGAACATAACATTATGACTTTCTCTTACTTCCAATTTCGTTTTTCTTTTTCACTTTGTCCATTTTTTACTATAATAGGTCTAGGTGTACAATTCTTCTGCTTCAAGCAGTGTCTTCTTGCATGAGGATAAGAAGATTTTATGGAAAACTTGCCACGAAGATTTAGTTTGGTTAAGGAGTAAATAACAACGAATCCATTTAAAAATAGAGGAGAAATAATGACAATGTTTACCTATATTATATTCTAACTTCCATACCTTAGATATCCTTCTCTCATTTTTGTCCTGAAAACAATACATAACAGACCTAAAATAGAACAGCCCTATTCCTGTTTGAGTTTTCTGAATATATTCACTTGAAAAATATTTTACTATTGCTATATGCATATAAGATGTCATAAGTTATACTCCTTATATACTAAGGCTGTTAAACTTTTTTCAGTTAATATTTACTAAGTGGTTTCATGGAAACAGTGATTTATTCACCACGTCTAGAACATGTGAGTTGCATATTGATTACAAAATTTCATACCCTTCTATCCATCAATCTGATTCTTAATACATGTTGCTGACGGGACATAGTGGAAGCTACACTAGCTTGAATGCAACTTCGTTTAATGTCTTTTCCTCGTTGGCACATTGTCAAAATTCTCTTTTCTTTTTTACCACAGTTTTTACCTAAAGTTAGTCTTTACTAGCTATTAAAATACTTAATTTTACTTGCTTAATGTTTTTGCTTGGGATGTTTGGATGCTGGGAACTAATTGTTTTTAGGACGTGTACTTTGTAAGAAGGGAAGAAAGGAAGTCATAGTACTGATAAATACTCTCTGGACCATTTGTCCACTTTTACTTAACATACTTATTAAAAGAAGAGTTGAAAACTACCCCTAGGGCATTCAAAGGCAAAGGTAGTACAGTGCGGGAGCCGGGATGTGTGGCACACCACACACAGGTCATGAGTTCGAGTTCTGTTGTAAACCAAGTCTGGTATTTAAATGGAGAAAGGTAGAAGGACAAACCCATTATCCTCCAAATTTTGAAACTGGGAAAACAGATTTCTCGGTTATAAAAAAAGGAGTTAAAACTTGAGTTGTTCAATATTTGTTGGAAATGCCCGCAACCATACTTTTTGGTGTTAAAAGAACAGATTATAGGTCTAAGTTTGTTAAATTCAGTAAAAGATATTTTACGATGTCTTTTGAAAAGTAGACAATAGAAAGTAAAGTAGGACAACATTTTTGGACTATGGAATATTAAGGAACTCTAGATGGTTCACATTAGCAGTTGATACTGCGTGCCTTTTTACCTGGCTCAAGAGTTGTATTTGATCATTTTCTCACTCTCTTTTCTAGTTTGATAGTACCATTTGGTCATCTTCTTCATGTTCCATTTTAACCAAATTAAAGCTGTCTAAGTTTACAGTAGTAGATTTGCAATATTATCCATGACCTAGAAGTCTGGTAGAATGTTCAATTGTTTATATATTTGACATGTGCTCCGGGTCGAGAAATGTATTTCCCTTTGCCAAGTCTGTTGTGTGCTTTGAAATTTTGAACTAGTTGTTTCTTCACCATTATTTGACAATTTATTTATGTATTTATTTTTCTGGGCTTGCACTCGTAGGTTTGTGATGCCAAGATGCTTTGGGTTGATAGATTAGGTTTTGATGTCCGCTTCAGGTCTCCTCTAAGTGATGTATTTGAAGCTCGTATCCCTTTTCCTAGAGAAGTTACAGATGAGAAGGGTGCAAAATCATCTTTCAATTGTATGTCTCAACTTGCTTGGGAAGTAGAAAAGAATTTCCATGCTGCAGAGTTTGAAAAGGTGAAACAACTTAAAAAAATCGAGCACGGAGGACTCTGAATCAAATCGGCATCTCTTTCCAATATTTGTGGTTATGTTCTGCAGTTTCTGATGCAATTATCAGTTGTAATATCTTGAGACACCATTCTTTTTCTCGAGGGCTGCTAAGTTGATTTGGACTTTGGAGGCTCATTAATGTAATTTCTCAGTTAGGATAGTATAAATTGGTGAGTATTTGCAATTGCAGCGGAATGTTTGTGAGCACATAAGCTGCCGGCTAATGATGTTCTTTTACATGTAAGACTATAGAGCAGTAAATGGAAACTCCAATGCAATTGCTTAATTATCTGTAGGAAAAGCTTAGTTAGTGAGTGGGAGGCATTCAAGGAACTATATCTGGAGTTGCTAAACGCTTTTGAAAAAAAAGAAAGAAAGATAATGGCAATGCTTTAAGAAATACCTTCAGCCGCATATTTTCCCAGTTGGTTGGGTAGGCTTGTTTTGACTCTTTGCTTCAGTAACATTGAAAATCAAAACAATGTAAACATACAGAGGCTTGTTTCACGTTGTTTTTGTAAATTGTACGTGGAGTCACAACTTGTCCTTCTCTTCCTTTTTCCACAAGAATGACGTCTCAGGTTTTGGGAATTGTTCAAAATATACATGTCTTTTTTTCTTAGCGGTTAATAGTTAACTCCGTAATAAAGATGTCGTAAATATAAAATATAACGAATTTTGAAGAATCAAAATATTGCAATTAGAGTCCGTTTTTAATTTGAAACCCAATAGACTTTTAATTAGAGTAGAGCAAACAAACGAAAAAACATAGTACTAGTACTTGTGACCAGGCCAAACAGGCTGGCTTACACTTTTCTACTCTGCATTGGTCTCGGTTCTCAAATATACAGTAGAATTGTCAAAAGAACATATCCTTATTGGAAAATTACACGTGATATGAGGTCATGGAGCGACCAAGAAGAAGAAGAAAGGGGAGGACATAAAGTGCATCCAGGAATAAAAGCGCTGGTGTTCGCGTGCATGCATGGCTGTCGGAATCATATAATTAGGAGCTACGGTCTAAATAATTATAGCATTTTTCAAATTAGCGACGCATCTCATGTTTGTTTTGCTCTTCCCGTTTTTCTCATAACCTTTACTCTCTTCAGTTGTATCCATTTTGTTATGAAATACTGCTCTCATCTGATGAAGCAGAAGGACTACTAACTACAACGCCACACACATGAAGAAGAAGAAGAAGAAATACAAGGGCCATCAACAACTTTGGTTTAGCTGACTATACCTCACAAAACTCAATGCCGATCGAATTTGTGATACCTTATTTCTTTTTATTTTTTTCCTGGTAAATACTACTACTAGTAGTCTACTACAACAAAGCAGGGCTCGGTCTCAAGGTTGAATTGAAAGTCACTAGTCAGTCCAACTAAACGAGTGAAAAGCGAAACTCAGTGTTGTCCCACAAAGTGGGGTCCAGAAAGATAGAAAAGTTATTTCCGGTAGATGATGACTCAGAAGAGAAGTACTTGTCCCATAAATATATGAAAGGAGACATCAAATAGTAGTCTAGTACTAAGTAAGTAAAAAAATAAGTACGAATGTAGCCATATGTACTTTCTGCTTATCATGCTGTACCCGGTGACTTTCTTCAACACACAGACTCTTTTTCTATATAAAAGAAAAGATTTTAACAGTTTATCATTGTTGTTATCTTCTCTAATTTTTAATTTTGACTAAAATCCATAAAAGTGGTAGTTCAACCACTAATACCAGTTTTAATTGGAACACCTTTCCTTCAATTCCGGTAAACTTTGGTCTCTGTTAGACATGTTGGACCAGAATCGGGATTAATTAGTTATTTATCCTAATTAATTATTGTTTGTGGAAATAATGAAGTGTTCGTGAAGGATATTACAAAATCAAGGCCAATATATCAAGTCTTTAAGTCAGAGTCACTTAAAACTCAAGAACACACTTAGTCATTGAGACAAAAGAGTCAAATGACACTTGTGAATTTTGAGATATTTTAGAGATTATAATTCCTTCGTTATTATTTTGAAATCAAATGTTATAATTTGTTATGCTATTTTATGTTTTAATATTTATCAAATTATCTTAGTGATACTGAAGAATATATATAATAGAATAATACACATTTTTCTAAATATAAATCCACCTTTATTTTTGTGCCTATGATATTGTTGTCGGCACATACATACTGCCTTCAATTTTATTCTGCTCTTTTTATAACTTTAAAACGTGCTATTGGACTACTGAGTAATGACTATGCCTTTTTATGCTAACCAAGCCCAATTAATTAGAAAATTAAACATTTCCACACCTTTTTATAGTTTATACTCCAAAATTTGTCCTTATTTCCGTTAATTTTGAATTCAAACGCTTAAATTATGGCAAATTGGAAGCTAAATTCAGAATTAGTTAACGTTAAACATAAAGAGTAAGGACAAAGTTGCTTGCAAATGGTCCCTTCCTACTTGTGGGGTTTAAATTCTAATAAAAGCACATTTTTCCCACTAAGTTAAAAACAATTCAACTTGTCTTACTCCTTATAAACGACCAAAATGTTACTTCCTCCGGAGATTGTCCACTTAGTTATTTGCACATCCCTTTAAAAATACTAATTTCTAAGTGAAAATAAGTAATTTGACTAAAATATCCCTAATTAAATAAATATTGGAATTTGATAACCTAACACTCAATAAGGGAAAATATGAAAAAGTAAGGTTAATTCATTTATTGATTTAGTAGGTGAACACTTTTTTTGACTAAAAAAATAAAGATTAAGTGGACACTCTTTTTAATCCGGATGAAATACTTTTTTTTCCAAAAGAAAAATAAGAAAGAGGTAGTTTAAAATAATTTAAGATACTACACATCGAGAAAGATGTAACCTGTTACAACAATTCAAGTCTTAATTAGATTTTGAATCAATCTACATTGAGTGACTGCCTCCATTACGTTGTTGCTAGTAAATATCACTATTGTTGGTTTTGAATCTTCCAACAAATCATTCCCACTCCCATCAAGGGAATTTGTCTTGATTTCAATTTTATTACGTATAATGGGTCAGCCAGTCCATCTTCAAAATAGATTTGATTAATTAAATATTGTATGTACATCCCAAGAATAGCATAAATAACAAATTGTGAGAATAATAGAAAATACGGTAACTACTCTACCATGGAAGGCAAAGCTATAGCGGCAAATGATGGTTAGTTAAAAAATTATACGTAATATATAGTATAAGTAGTGTTTTATATTAGGTAATAAACAGTTCAAGTAATAGTTAGATATTGGTTTGAATAAAGAATTGGGGCAGCAGATGCAGATCCACTACTAATGGGTGGGAATGCCAGTTTACTTTGCTCACTTGCCCTTTAATTACGGTAGAATCCTCGCTTTCCTATACTATAGTACCAGGAAACAAGACTCTTTTTATTGGTTGCTATTACTTATGACTTTAATTATTCAACAATCCAAGTTTGTTATCCGAAGCCCTGCATGTTTGCTTGAAGGCGAGGAGTATCTCCGTTAGGTGGTGTGGGAGAATGGCAGTCACAAGTTCAACCCGCGTAACGCCTGCGACCGCTCTTGGGAGCTCACCCTTTGCCAAGTGTGGTTTAAGCTACCGGCGTGGTTATGCGTCGATTCGCTACGCACTGCGACTCGAAAGAGCCAGCGGGTTCTTCAAAAAAAAAAAAACAATCCAAGTTTGTTCAAACAGGAAGTAACTTGAGTAGTCTTGTATGGACCATCAAAGAGATAGTACACATGTGAAAAAGTTATTTCCAGAATATTATTTTTTCAAAATTAATTTTCATTTTACAACTAATTTTGCCATATGAATTGCAGTGGCGGACGCAGAGAATTTTTCAAGGGTGCATCACAAGATAAAGACCGCGGCGCAGCGATCTCTGTCCATTCGGTATGCGCGGCCAGCTTTCGGGTCGGTTCGGGTCGAAGCTCAGTTTGGATCAATTTATGAGCGGCAAAGAAATCGAGATACTCGAACCTCGGCCCCTTCAAGCACATCATGCAGCGGGACCCACACAAATCGACATTGAAGCCGCGATGCATATTGACACCCAATTTTGTCCCTCTCTTCCCATTATTCTTTCAAAATTAACTATTTTCAACACCACAAAATAATTTTAAAATTTTAATAAAGGCATACATATGCACACATAAATAAAGAATTTAATATTCTCAAAATAACCAATTTTATTATTAGTAGTATCTTTACTCGTCTTTTTCTATCGTGGCATTTTTTGTCACAATCATAATTTTTGTCATAATATTCTATAAAATGGCATCGCATTTTAAATTAAGCACTAAACCATTTTTCAAAATATTATTGCATTATTTATTAGTATTTTTTATCCTTATAATTTATAGTTTTAGTAAATCATTTTATATACTATAATATATTTTCTCCTTCAGCTAATTTAAAACACATAAACTCTATCCAAACAATTAAATTCCATGCCCATTATTATTACCCTTAAAATCTGAAAACCCCAAAAAAAAATCGTGGCCCAAAACCCGCAGCCCACAACCTTATTCACCCCCTCCCTTTCTAAGACCTAAAACCTAAGAAAGAAAGAAAAAAACATTTTTATGCACTAACGTTTAGAATCTGCCGCTGCACTCCCTCCCTCTCTCTTCTATTCTTGGCATAATAACAAATCATTTTCACCACACAGAAGATGTATGCTCATTTTGGCAATAATAGATTAATAGGTGGGTCACGTTGAAAATGATAAGTGGGTCACCTTGGAAAACGACGTCGATGTTGCTAAGCCTTTGCAAAATAATAGGTGGGTCACTTGCACCCACACTGGTGAACGTGCGTCCGCCTGTGATGGATTGTCAAGTGGATAAAAACATATTAGTTAGTAATTAATCAATATTATGTAAATTTCTAAGTTTATATTGTACATTTATTCTATTAGAAAAGTTAAAATATATTTTTTCCGTTTATTCTCGGGTTGGGTCAGGTCGACGTGGCCCGACATATTTTTTTTTTTTTAAATGAATTTTCAGTTTCGTTTTAAAAAAAAAAATGAATTTTCATTTTTTTTAATATTGAATTTTCAGTTTAGTTTTTTAAAAAATAAATAAAAAATCTATCTGGAATAAAATATATATTAACTTTTCTAATAGAATAAATGTACAATATAAACTTATAAATTTACATAATATTATAAATACTAACTAATATATTTTTATCCACTTGACAATTCATGTGGTAAAATTAGTTGTAAAATGAGAATTAATTTTGAGAGAATAATATTCTAAGAATATTTTTTTCGAAGAGTACTATTTTGACAATTTGCTCACCATCAAAACATTATAGATATTGAGAATAGTCGAAGGGGATAATCTAGTATTTGAAATTCATTGATTCTACTAATTACTAATTCAAACTTGTGTTTAGTACATTCACTAAAAAAGTAAATCCCTTTGTAAGAAATTTTCCTTTTTTAGGGTTCTTATTTCAATCTCGGATTAAAAGTAAAAGTATTTCATTACATCCCTTGATGAAGAAAAAAATAAAGGGAGAAGAAGTTAGAAGTAGAAAAGGAGAAATAATGAAGTGAATAATTGATGGAAAGATGATATTATTAAAGTAAGGATTGAAGTCAATTATTAGATCTAAAAGATTTTTTTTTTTTTTGTTTAACGTGATATCCGCAGTCGTTATCTGAAGGTGTGCACTGGGTCACGGACTGACGTAATAGTCTGCAAACTTCGTCAGCCAGTTAAACCAAGTTTAACTTGGCAAGTCAGGTGTGACAGGCTCCCCCAAGAGGCGAAGGCAGGCCAGGTGTTATTCTGAAATTTTGAACTTGTGACCAAACTCTTTTACACCACCCAATGAAGATACCCTCTACCTTTAAGACCAACTGGTATAGGGCTTCAGATCTAAAAGAAAACATTCTTCTCTTCATTATAGTTTGTCGTGTTTCGATACTAAACAGATAGTAGTATAAACCTAGACACGTGGCAAGTTGGGTCAGGTAATTCACGACTTGTCCTTCCGATCTGGATCTTCTTTCCTTATTCCAATCATCTATCACACATTTCACACACCCTCTAGATGCACAATCTAAACTTCACAGATTCAATTTGATTTTTTTTTAAATTATAAATTTTAATATATATCATTTTAAAAATATTGAATTCAATGAACTCATAATCCAGATCTGACCCTTTAAGACAAATTTAAAATAATTAGTAGACATGATAGTAGTATGTAACTATAAGATCACATGTTCAAGCACCGAAAACAACTTCTTACAAAATATAAGGTAAAACTGCATATAATAGTTTTGTGGTCCCGTCTTTTTCCGAATTCCATGCATAGCGGAAGCTTAGTGCACAACGAGCTACCCTTTTTAGTAGGGCTGAATGTAGAATTTTAAGTTTATGAATTTCTATAAAATTATAAATTAATGTATAATAATAATTACGTTCACAATCAAATATTTTTAGATATTTAATAGTAATTTTTTAGATATTATATATAAAAATCTAAAAGAACTACTGAGTTTCCAAGAATCTACCGTTTATCCTCTAAATTTGCCGCTCACAATTACACCGCAAAGGAATATATTCTTTGATTTTATTGATGAATGATTTACAATATATATAAGGTATCAAGAATATTTAGTTTGATACAAACTAGGTAACTAATTAACATAATTACAAAAGGATTACAATTCTACCTAAAATAGGACATATACAAGTAATACAATTAATGAAAAAATATTGGAAAATATTCTATTATACCCTCGCAATCGAAGTGGAAAGTTCTCGAACACTGAGACTGACTCGAAAATCATCAAATAGTATGCGCGGAAGTCCTTTGGTGAAGATGTCGACAATCTGATATCTCGAAGGAACATGAAGACACGAACTTGACCACGAGACACTTTATCGTTAACGAAATGAATGTCCATCTCAATGGAAACCCAATTGTCAATTGTGAAATGTCGCACATAGATTAGATTCTTAATGAGTTTAGGAGCATGAATGACATTTTTTAAGATTAGTGGTGGATGTGGTGGGGATAGAGATGAATGACCATAACTGCAGATGAGAATGCCTTGTCCACTACCAACAATAATATTCTGATTTAAATTACTCAAATTGGAATAAGACGATAAAGTACCTTATGATGCCGTCATATGAGATGTGACGCCCGTGTCCATATACCAATTTTTATCTGAAGTGTTGAGTGACATTGTGCTCATAGCTACCTCAATATCAGTCGGTGCATACGTTGATGTATACAAGCAAGGAGGGGATGGCCATGACGGTGGGGCCCACACAGCCCACGACGAAGGCTACTACCACTGTTGCGATCGCTTCTGACTGTCTTCGGCCGGCGGGACTGCCCATTCACATCGCCATTGTTGCCGAAATTTATTCTGCTGTTGTTAAGCGTATTTTGTATACGCTTTTTGAGTCATTTTTAGTTAGTATTTTACTCGTTTTGTTGTGTTTAGTATAGTATTAGGTTTGTTTTTATTTTTTGAGTCACATCGGTTCAAAAAGGCAAAATAGCGAAAAGGAACGAAGAATGTGAAAAAGGAGGAATCCAAGGCCGAAAATGACAGAAATCAAGACCGGACGAAGCAATACGGCCGTGAGGAGGGCCGCACGAACATCGTAAAAGCCACAGAACTTTGGCGCCACGACGCTTGATCTGCAGCGCAGATGCAGACGGAATCGAGAATCCGAGGTTAATTTGGTCAGGGTCATAAGTGTTACACCCCGTAATTCAGGTCAAGTTTATGAGACCGTACGAAAGGAATTAAGATCTAAAATTTAGAAAGATAGGTTGACGGAATGTTTCGGACGGGTTTTAGTCAACTTTGAGGCGGTTTATGTCCCGTTACATTAGGAGTTCTTAGGTGGTTCAAAACCCTAGTATGTAGTTCGCTAAGTCTAGTTTCCAACGCAACAAACCGTTCGTCGATAGGACATCGGAGTAGAAAGTTATGGAAGTTACAAGTTCAGTGCGCAGTCGAACAGAAAAGTATTTTCGGTCAGGGGCCACAGCGCCGCGGCGCCGGATGCAGGGCCGCGGCGCCGGAATGCAGGGCCGCGGCGCCGGAAGTACTGAAAATTCTCAGAGGTTTCAGCGGCCATGGCGCCGCAGGCCGCGCGGCGGAAAATTCATGGAACAGGGGAAAAATCAGAAGATATTTTGTTAAAAGTTTGTGGGAGGGTGACAAGTGTCCTTCCCATCTGTTTGACTAAGAGGTAGTCTATTTTATTGATCAAGACTTGGTCATTTTTACAAGAACCCTTCTCTCTAAAACATTTTCCTCTCCCTCCTCTCTAGAAATTTCAAGGAAAACCCAAGGCCTAGAGAAATTTCAGAAAAGTAACAAGAGGGAAACATGTTAACAAGCTTGTAGGAGGTTGTGGTGGTGATTGTGGAAAGAACATACGTGAAATTGTTGGACTAATTTTGGGTAAACTCTAAGGTAACAATCCTTTCTCTTTTTGCTAGAAAATTGTGTTGCATGTGTGGAAGAAAGGACTTGTAGTTGTCAATATTGCTCTTAGATATATTGCATGTAGGAAATATGATTTGGATTTGAAAGGATTGGGTAAAGATGAGATGTGAACATGTTATAGCCAAGATACTACCTTAAACTTATTGAATTAGTTAATATGTATTGTGGGGCAGAATTTTACATGCCCAAGTTGGGCGTGTAATCCCCTTTGTATTGTTGGATTGTTGAGCCTTAAAAGTGGCGTTTGGATAGTGAATTCGAGTCTTGAAAAGGTGGAAAAGTATGTAGAAACAAAGGAAGTGTTGTCCAATTTTCCGTAAAATAAGGAACTTTATGCTTAGAATATTCAACGAAGAATGTCTAGACGTTAATAGACGTATTTGATTATTATAGGTTGATACTCTACGCGCGACATATTCGACTTGGCAAGTGGATTTAGTCGAGGAGGTATGTGATTCTTCCTATTCTCTTGAGCATGATTATTTGTGAAATATATAGTGCGGTAGACGCACGTGTGTTAAAGGAGTTTGATTTCCTTTTTGTGCCCTTGATATGACGTGTAAAGGACTTGATTGTGTTGAAAAGTGGTAAAACCTTATTCGTTAGTAATGGGTACTTGATTGTTAAAGAATAAGTCCTCTCGGTCTCATAAATGCTTATAGTTGTATTTGGTTGGTTTTAAACATAAAGTGTTATAATAGCTTTATGGGAAGTTAGTTATAACGACTTTATGAAAACGAAAGAATGGTTTTATTATTGGCTCTAAAATGGTAACTTGACATTTGTGTTAAAAAGATATGAGACTTGATTTTCCCCGTTATGGGATTTGGTTTAAAAGTAAGAGACTTGAGAATTTGAAGTTTTGAAACTTATACTAGTTCGAGAAGTGATTTGATATAAAAAAAGAAGGCATGACATTGTCTTGATTTGGTTTAAAAGTAAGAGACTTGAGAATTTGAAGCTTTGAAACTTATACTAGTTCGAGAAGTGATTTGATATAAAAAAAGAAGGCATGTCATTGTCTTGATTTGGTTTAAAAGAAAGACATGGTATTGTCTTGGTTTATTTGAAAAGGAAGTATGGAAATTGTTTTTGGTTTACTTAAAATAATAGTTACTCTATTTTGATACCACGGGTGTTAGTATCATGTGATTTTTGTGACAAAGAAATGGACTTTTTAAAGAAATAAAGTAAGTAGTACCTTGGGGTTAAAACCCGCTTTTTTGACATAGAATGAAAGTACCTTGGGTGTGAATAACTTGCCTATGTTGCTTGTGATAGTCTTGGTGTACAAGTATTGTATCCTTATGCTACCGTGTCTCTCGATGGAGGGTCGGTCATGTTATTCTCGATCATCTTTGGACATACTGACACGCTGGGGGGCCCACGGGTATGCTTCCACTATGAGTGTTATCTTATTATTTCCTTAGGACATACTGACACGCTGGGGGCCCACGGGTATGCTCCCACTAGGAGTGTTATCTTGTTATTTCGTTTGGACATACTGACACGTTGGGTGGCCCACGGGTATGCTTCCACTATGAGTGTTATCTTGTTATTTCCTTTGGACATACTGACACGCTGGGGGCCCCACGAGTATGCTTCCACTAGGAGTGTTGTCTTGTTATTTCGTTTGGACATACTGACACGCTGGGGCCCCACGGGTATGCTTCCACTATGAGTGCTATCTCGTTATTTCATTTGGACATACTGACACGATGGATGATCCACGGGTATGCGTCCATTAGGATGGTTCCATGGCCATGTTTATACCGAGGTAAGATGTCGGGGCATGCGGCCATTGTGCGGGTTAAATTCTCGGGTTACATTTGAGTGATGATTTTACGGGCGAGAGTCCCCGACTTGACTTGACTGCTAATATATATTGTGTACTGTAGTTTGGTTATCACACATGTCTCCTGTTTTATATAGACTGTTATGATTTCACTTACAATAATTTCAGTTTCACATACTTGGTACCTGTCGTCTCGACCTCGCCCGAAGTGCGTTACGCCGAGTTGAGGTACATATCTTGCTGATCCGCACTCTTAGGATCACTGTTCAGTTCTCGGAAAGCTCCATTTCTCCGGAGGCTTTGTCTTTTGGTACGGTTCACTGAAGTTGTAGACTTTTGTACATTCAGGGGTATGGCGGGCCCCTGTCCCGTCACAGTGTTATGTAAACTCTTAGAGGCCTGTAGTCATGGGTCGCTTTATAAAAAATAAAATAAAAATTTGAGGTAACTGCTTTTGGATTTGTTTACATTCAGGGAGGTAGCCATATCGGCTAACCTATTATTTATTAATTGTTAAGTTTATGTATGTTCCGCTGATTATCTCTGATGTATACATGTAAGGGTGCCCAGGTAGGGCACCCGTCGCGGGCCCGGGGTCGAGTCGTGACAATAAGGGTCCATAGGGCACGAAAATTGCAACATACTAAAAGCCCTAGGGATTATTCTTGGAAAAGGGTGGTCATTCTAACACACAACACATCACAGGACAAGGATTGGAAGCTACAATTTGAGACTTTAGTTCGCAGTACTTTTCTTTCTTTCTTTTTAATTCAGTTTATGTTTGGAATTGTATTAGTTCTTAGCGTGACTATGATTAGGAGCTAAACACTTTTTTAGGGCTTTCCTTTTGAATCACTTGAGATTCTATTTCATGACTTAATGCATTAGTTGATTTTTTCTTCACTTGATTAAGATTTATTCAATAATTGGTATGAATGTTTGATAGTTAATTGATCACTAATTATCATAATATATATGATTTCGAATCAAGAAGCGAGAGGAGAGATTTGTATATGTTGTAATTGAATAGACATAGGTTAAAATTGCGGACGAAAGTACCCCGATACTTGTGTAGCATTATAGGTTACTGTTTTTAATCTTCCTATGTGGTAAATCCTATCATAGAAATATATAAGGGTTCTTCACTGGGGTTGAGCGATTATATATCCTAACCGGAATATAAGACAGTCTAGTTAACCGCTATCTTAACATAGAAGAATAAGTCATTCTAGTTGCATTAAGGATTGAATAGAGTGGATAGTTGAGGATTTTGGAAGCCCTAATTCCTTCATAACTGATTACGACTTCAATAGTTTAGTTAATTCTTGCAATTATTCTAGTAGTTAAACAACAAAACTCAACTCTATTATCGATTGCTAAATAGATAACATAAAATAGATGAACGATAATTAGAAACCAGTCTCTGAGGACGATATTCGGTCTTATCAGACTATACTACTTGTGAACGATACGTACACTTGCGTGAACACGTGGAAATCGTCCAACAAGTTTTTGGCGTCGTTGCCGGAGACTGACTTACTTCTAATATCGAACCATCTATTTTTATTTCTACTTTGGCTTTATTTTTATTTTTATTTTTACTGTTAGAACCCTGTTGCCTTGATTTGTTTGTTGATTTTGGTCTATTTCAGGGATTTAGTGTATGCGAAGAATGAGAGGAGCAGATACACTTATTCCCTTCAACCCTGAAATTGAGAAAACATGCAAGCAAAATAGGCGAAATAAAAGGATAGTTGATTCAGTGACCATGGACAACCAACCATCGAATCAGAATGGGGCAAACAACGAGGTTCCTGATCATGTAGATGAGCCAATACCGATCCCAGCAGAAAGAAGCTTGAGAGATTATGTTATGTCCACGATTCTTGGTGCGTGATACGCATCGGGCTCCAAAGATAAAGGCAAACAACTTTGAGATCAAGCCGCCATCTCGGCATGGTCGAGAACGATGCTGATTTGGGGATTGACATCTGAAGACCCCCACATGCACATTGCTAACTTTCTGGAGTTGTGTGCCACTTTCAAGTACAATGGCGTCACTGACGATGCCATTAGACTGAGGCTCTTCCCGTTCTCACTTAGGGACAGAGCTAAGAGTTGGTTGAACTCACTACCTGCCAACTCCGTCACCACCTGACAGGACCTAGCCCAAAAGTTTCTTGCAAAGTTCTTCCCTCCTTCAAAGGCAGCAAAGTTAAGGGGAGAGTTGAACAATTTCTATCAGGTAGATGGAGAGTCGATGTATGATGCATGAGAGCGATTTAAGGATTTACAGAGAAAATGCCCCCATCATGGCGTAGAGAAGTGGATGTTGGTCCACATTTTTTATAATGGGTTGAGTGGTACTACCCGTACCATAATTGATGCTGCAGCAGGGGGAGCATTCATGAGGAAGAGTGTCAATGAGGCACATGAGTTACTACAGGACATGACTGTCAATAATCATCAAGGGGCAGATGACAGGTCTGCGAGTAGCGGGAAGACTATGGGCATACATAAGATAGATGCTATCACAACATTAAATGCGCATGTGGCCCTCTTGACAAAGCAATTGCAGCAGAACACTATGTCTATGTCACAACCCGAACCGACGGCCCCGCAAATGGTGTCTTACCTGGGCACCCTTATAACCACACGTTGTATATAACCAACAGAAGTTTAAGAATAACTCATATAATAAAAACAGGCAAGCCGACGAGGCTGCCACTGTATATAGAATTTTCCAAAATGAGTTACTACATATACTAACCACATGTAACCAAATATATATTTATCACCCACACCTGTCTACAGACCTCTAAGAGTTGGATAATGAAATGTGACGGGACAAGCCCCCCCGTACACCTGAATATACATAAGTTTGTATCCAATGACAAGCTCCGGAACAATGGAGTTATCCCAAAAGCTGAGCAAAGATTCTAAGCTCGCGGATCACCCAACTGAGTACCTAATACCTGCGGGCATTTAACGCCCCGGAGAGGGGTCGAGAATATGTACCAAGTATATAAACATAAAGTATAGTAATTAAAATTATAACTGGCCAAAGAATGACAGGGACAAGTATGAAAATCAAATACCAGATCAAATTGTGTCATATAAAATAAGGGCCAACTGTACCTTTTTAAAATAGAGAGTCAACCGTGCCTTCTAAAAATAAAATGTCAACTGTACCTTTCTTTTCTTTTAAATGAGAGTCATGTCAACATCATGGGACGCCGGCCCATATACTTATCATATGCATATATATATATTAGTGTTGCGGATCGTGCAACCCGTCTCAATATATGCTAGTGTTGAGGATCGTGCAACCCGTCCCAATATATAATAGTATTGCGGATCGTGCAACTCGTCCCAATATATAATATACAAGTGTTGCGGATCGTGTAACTCGCCCCAATAAATATACATATAACTATCATGACAACCTTGTGCAATTTAAATCACCTTTTGACTATCAATAACATCATCTTTAAATGAACTTTCATTTTAGAAAAACTAAGGCACTATCATACCTTTCATTTATAAAACACCAAGACACTATCACATCTTTCATTTTAGAACCATCCTTTGGAAAATCAAGACATTATATCTCATGTATCATTTTAAAACATCATTTGGAAAGCCAAGACACTATATATCATGTATCACTTTAAAACGTCATTGGGAAAACCAAGACACTATATATCATGTAATATTAGGGACTTGAACCCAAAAGTACTATGTACGTCCACCGTACATTCATTTTATAAAAAGAGTCATGTCATGTATCATTAGAGACTTGAACCCAAAAGTACTATGTACGTCCACCGTACATTCATTTTATAAAAAGAGTCATATCATGTATCATTAGGGACTTGAACCCAAAAGTACTATGTACGTTCACCGTACATTCATTTTATAAAAATCATTTGACTCTCAATGAAATAAAATAGAATAACTTTCATTTAGAAAACTCAAGGCTCTATCATGTCATGTATTATAAGGGATTAGGATCCAATAAAACAATGTACGTCCGTCATACAATCTTTCATTTATAAAAATCCAAGGCACTAACCCTTGTAACATCAAGACACTTATACTTTTCAAATCAAGTCACTTATACTTTTCAAATCAAGACTCTTTCATATCATGTATAATAAAGGGTTCAATGGAATTACGTACGTCCGTCGTACGCCCATTTCACATAAATCATGCTAAAAGAAGAAATGATAGTTCACATACCTTATCGGCTTATACCAACTTGATAACTAGAATCCGCCTCAAGTAGTACTTCAACCTATAAATACAATAACACTTCTATCAACTTCATGTTTACTAGTGTAGGTTAATACCAAGTAATGGTTCCCTTTTCCTACAAAAATTTGGGCAACACTTCCCCTATTTATATGTACTTTTCCACCTTTTAATAAGGCAAATTTCATCAACAACCAAGCACCAATTAAGGGCACAACCAAACAACAACCAAAGGGGATTTACACACCTACATTTCACGTAATGACAGCCTCATAATCTCGGTAAAACAGTCCACTTAAAACATGGTTTTCTTGAATGTTAATGGATATTCTTCAACTTGTTCAAGTAGTTAATACAAATTCAGTAAGCTGGGATTGACAAAGAGAAAGCAGCCAAGCCATTGTAGAATTTTATGACTTCTATAAATTCATTCACTTGGATTAAAAGTAGTAGACAAACAAGAAGCAAAGGAATTACCTGCTCCAAAAATAACAAGTAGAATAAAATGACTTATAAAATCCATTCACTAGAATAAAAAGTAGGCAAACAAGAATCAAAGAAACTACCTGTTACAAAAATAACAAGAAGTACAGCAAAAGTTATGCTTCCACCATCATACCATCCTTCTTTCAGGCCCTGTATGAATAATCATGAATGAAACTATTAGTAACAATCATCATTAACTATGAAATAACATCATCTCCTGATTTCCTAAAATAATCAACGACCATCATTAATTTGCCATTCTATACTTGTTTGTGTTTGATAAAGAAATGGATATGGGCCCAACTTAACCTCAAAAGATAGTTCATAAGGTGAAGATTGCTCAAGACCATAAGGAGTTCAAGTGTTTTATCTCACAAACGATATGGGACTCAACACCCCCCCCCCCCTGCACGCCCAGTACGGATATCTGTGGATAATGTAATATGGGGCCCCAACATTAGATTAAGCAAGAACTGGGATAAGCCTAACACTGATAACATGATAAAGAAATGGACATGGACCTAACTTAATCTCAAAAGCTAACTCATAAGGTCATTTGGAAAAGACAAAACTAGTAAAATTATGAAAAGAAGGAAAAACTTTGACCGAGCAAGCGACATTGGGCTGCCTGTCAGCAAGTGAAGCCACATAGGTTTATGCTAATAATGTAGAAACTCTGATAGCATGTCAAAAGAGGAAAAAAGAAGAAATAGATTTCTTATTAATTTATTTACAACATATAAAGGTGATCCTTTTTCTTTAATTATGAATTTGTCCTCATCACCTCCGTGGCAGACAAGAGGAGAGAAGCGCGACTGAGATGGTTCGGACATGTGAATAGGAGGTGTGAGGATGCGCCAGTTAAGAGGTGTGAAAGATTAGCGATCGTAAGAGTTAGGGGATGTAGAAGTAGACAGAAGACGAACTGGGGGAGGTGATTAGACAGGACATGACACAACTTCAGTTGACTAAGGACATGACCGTAGATAGGAAGATTTGGAGGTCGAGGGTTAGGATAGAAGGTTAGTAGGTAGTTGAGTTTTGTCGTGATGTGTATGAGAGAGGTGGGGGCAGCCTTTCCATCTCCTTTTCTTAGTAGTAGTATTTAGGTATCACGTAGATCATTATTCCTATGTGTGTATTACTCCATTTATCCTACATGGAAAAGGATTGACATGTAGTGTTTATAAATATGGCTCAATGTAATAATGTAAATACACAATTACATAATAATATTTTCTCCCATAATCTCTCACATGGTTGAAGGGGAGACTTGAAGTAACTGGTAAAATTGCTGTCATGTGACTAGGAGGTCATGGGTTCAAGCCGTGAAAACAACCTCTTGCAGAAATGCAAGATAAGACTGCGTACAATAGACACTTGTTGTCCGGCCCTTCCCCGAACCCCGCGTATAGCGGGATCTTAGTGCACCGGGATGCCCTTTTTTATTTTTATTGCAATCCTGCATTGACTACATTCTTTTTTAGCCCAGGGTCTATCGGAAACAACCTCTGCCCCACAAAGGTAGAGGTAAGGTCTGCGTACATTCTACCCTCCCCAGATCCCACTTTGTGGGATTACACTGGATATGTTGTTGTTTGTTACAAATCTGTCCTTATGTTAACTAATCAGTTCAAAGTGCTTTGTTTTTTCCTACGAGGTCTTTACTGGTTGCTATAGACATCAAATTGACAAGTGACAACTGAAATTTCCAGAGATTTGGAATGTCACAATAACAGGCAAAAGATAGGGGGGGATATAGTACAATGCACAGATTTTAAACATCAATAGATGAAGCTATTTTGGCAATAATTGAAACTTGCAACATAAAGAGCAAAATACCTTTGTGTGTATTCCAAGTGCCAGTGATAGTACAGCAGCTACAATTAAGATGATGAGAGTCAGATCATGCCAAGCCTCCCAAAGGAACCTCTACAAAGAACAAAGAAAATAGTTACATCTCACTTCTCCTTACAGAAATCAATTCAACAAGACAACTTAGGAAAAAGTAATACCAAGTAACTGCAACCCTTTTTCATGGGATATGTATTTGCCCCAAACACATTTTTTCTTTTTGACAATTCATCATCAACAATTCCTGAATCAATATCTGTTTTTAACTTCTCTGATAAACCTTTGGCCTGAAGATGTCAACATCAATATCAGTATGCCTATAGAGATGAACCCCTTCTTCTAGTAGCATGGTTTTATATAAGATAAATTAAAACTCACTGAAGTTAACTTACTCCTCCATATTGTTGCAGTGCAGAAAGATTGTGATCCCTAGTCACTGAAGCTAGCTGTTCAAGTGAAATTCCAAAGTCACCACTGGGAGGTAGAGGAGCAACTTCGGTACCCAACACTAGCAAACAGAACAAATTCCAAAAACAAAGCTAATGACAGAGTTTAAGGTCAGTTACTGATATGAACAGTTAGTATCTAAGCTACCAACGGTTAAAGAACAGAAGCTTGCAGTTAACTATATCCTTAAATTCATTTGATGTTTAAGATCTTGAGACTTCTGCTAGCACTTCGTCAATCTACCTTAAAATTAGCTTTAGGCAGTTGGCTACCTTGTATGTGCTTCCAAAAGACAAAGTGTGAAATAATAGAATGTACTAGAGCAACATTTTCATTTGTTTCTTATTTACTTCACCAAGGGAAGAGTGAACGTCGAACATGAGGGGAACAGAGCGAAAGGAACTACGTGTCAATAAGATAGATCTCTTGATAGACAAATTGTGCAACCATGAGACAAAATGATAGCACTAACTTCACCTGTGCACCAAACAGGTCATTTATGATGAAATATTAACCTAGAAAAGAAGAAGAATTTTACAACTAGACAATTCTCAATAGATAGAAGAAAAAGAGGATGAGGGGGTGAGACAGAGAAAGGGAGCAAAGAGTTCGCAAGCAATGAGTTAAGAAATACAGCAACTACGGTTACAGATCAATCAATCAAAAAAAAATCTCTTTCATATTTTCTCATGTGATGGATGTTTTCCGGGAAATCTAAATTCACCATCTAATAGTAGACATCAATGACCAAATACCAGTAATATATCAGCAGTACTTATTGTTTACTAGTGTTATGCAAGGTAAGATGCAATATTTGATAGATATTCAAGATAAAGCATTAGTTGAAAAGGATTTGCAAAGTATATACCAATAGCTCTTTGTTCAGAAAGTTTAAAAAGTTGTGCAGCCTACAAAAGCAAACCAAGGATGGTGAGATACTCATTAAGGCAATCAAAAGAACACCATAAAAATGAATTTCATCATTACTCTTATGACTTGAGCGTGTGCTCTGATCATCCTTCTTCTTTGTTCTTTCTCTTTGGCTTTTCTCAAGTCGAGAGTATACCTAAAGCGGCGTGAAGAATTCAGCGCAAGTGCTGCTTCCTGTCATGATCAAAGGTTAGTCAGAAAGATCAAGGGCAATGTTGACCAATTATTTCTTAAGCTATAGACAATAAGAACGAGATATTATTGCGTCAACAGTCAACACAGATTACTTCCTCTAAATGCACTAGTCACAAATTCTAACACGAAAGAACATTTTAGCCTCATGACAATAACTGAGCAAAAGAAAGGAATACATATCGAAAATTATCAAGGCACCATGATTCACTAGTTCAAATATCACAAGTCATCAACATTAACAGAACATACTCATGCCAACATGACAACAAACGGCTAATAAAGTCACGCGATTTTGTAAGGCTCTAAGAGTTCATTAGTCAAAATTTAATCATCAAGAATAGAAACCACATCCTACAGAAGTCCAACAAAGACTGAATTGAACCTTAATATAAGAAGACTTTAACTTACCCTCCACCGTTTAAGAGCCTGGAAAGACGCCTTCTTGGTATTGGCAATGTCGAAAGGATCAGAGAAATCGTTTTCAGGAGAAGAGGGTCCATCGGCTTCGAGATGGGGAGAGCCAGCCTCCAGGCCTGTCTGATCGTTGAGTTGCATGGTAACAGGCGTATCACTTGGACCAGTCATCGGCATCATGAAGAGAACACAAGAAATGTCACCGACTCTTCAACGGAGCGCTATAGATAAACAAGTGAAAAATGGAGGAGAGAATCGGAATGCAAAGAAAACAGCATATAGTAATGAAGCAAAAAATGTTATGGAGAGGTCGAGCGACTATATAGGTAAACCACGAACCTTGATTTGTCCAAAAAACGCGCAATGCCGTTAATTACAAGTCATGGATTGTTCATGATATCGGCAAACCACTTGTCGGCCACGAATTTTGATTTGGGTTCTGCCCAAAAGACCGTTGGGAGTTTTAATGGGATGGGTTTTCATGATTTTGGCAAATCAATTCACCTTTCATGAAATCTCGATATAGGTTTTGCCTATAAACGCACAGTGCCGTTAGGAGTTAAAATGGAGGGGTTTTGATCAACGTTCATCATCAGTGGCACCCATGCAACCTTTACTCCCATGACCGTGACACTTCAAGAACCAAATATTGGTTTTACCCATATGCTAGCTAAATGACCGTACATGGAATAGCAAAAATTTGATTATTATACCAGCTAACGTTGAGTATCCTGATTTTTGGAACGTATAAAAGGTGATATATGTATGGGCCCAGCCACCCGTCATATGGATCGATTACTATTATATGGTTTTAATAGATGCATCTATTTTATGATCACATGTGCATTTGATATCAACTAACAATTTGATTTTTGAAAGGTTGTTTGCTCAAAATGTTAAATTATGAGCACGGTTCCAAACTACGAAAATTATGTTTATAAGTTGGTCTATATCCAAGTTGGTTTAGCAGAAATTGTATGCCTTTAATTATAGCTAAACAATTGATTATGAGAATAAAACTCTCAAAACGAAATTTGGTATGAGAGGTAGTATTTAACATGTAGAAGCTTTTGTATGCATCAAGCCTACAAGGTTGCCTCATCACAATTGGTTCAGGGTTAGGAACCAAATAATTTCCATCTAAAAATTGGAATGTACGGTATATGATTTAATTGCTCCACCACAACCCACAAAGATGGGTCCTCATATAAAGTTGGGAGGTAGATGTTAGATTTTCTAACATTAGGGGGAGATATGATAAGCAGCTTCTTACACCCCGTAATTTCAGGGCATGTGTTTAAGAGGATGTACGTGAGAAGATACGACTTTAAGTTTGAAACGAAAGAAAGAATTGTTTTCCAAAGGGAAAAGTCTTCCGAACCTCGGGAAAGATTAATGTTTGTAAATTGAGACTCGTAAAATTTATCGGAAAAGTCGAAAAACGAAGTGTATGGACAAATGGGAGGGCGACACGTGTCACCCCCCCTACATAGGCTTGGACGAAATGGTCATGAGAATTGATCAAGTCTTGAACAAGCCAAGGCTTGACATTATTGACTTAGTCAACTAGCCAACTTGACATTAGATCTTTTAACCCCAATGAATCTAGGCCACAAGTGTTCTAATCTTGGTCATTGAGGGTAGTATATCATCACACTTGTAGCAAGACAAGGCTTACACTTAGAAAAAATTTGCAAAACCTTAGGTGCTCATAAATGTGCTCTCAGGTTTGAGCTAAAAGGAACAAGAAATTTTTTCAATTGTTGTCCATAATTCACAAGACTTTAACCCAAGGTTCCTAGAGGTATTGTAAGGATATCTCAATAGAAAGATCCCGGAAAAATGACGTTTTCACGTTAGTCGCAAGGCGAAAACCTAAGGTGTTCTTCAACCTTGAAGTTGGAACTTGAAGAGGAGTTCTTCACAAGCTTCTAAGGGTTGCTTAGAATGGATTGGAACGTCGAGAAGAGGAGCTAAAGTTGCTAAGGATCGACTTTAAATCTTGGATTGGATTTGGGCTTATTGAGGTATAAATCTTCGTCTTACTATTGTGATTGAAGATTCCATGTTATGATAAGTTAGAAATGATCATGTGATATATATTATGAAGATTGATAAGTGTTATGGAATATTTGGAAGAATCCGAAAGTTGCATGATTAGCCTTAAGATTGTAATTCAATTTAGTTATTAGTTATAATCGTCGCATGTTATATAAGAAAGAGATTATAGTTGTTAAATTGATTGCGACTATATAACATGTTAGAATAACAACTTGGATTGAAAAGGAAACGGAAAAGAAATAGATGTTGTTGTTGTCCTTGATATTGCCGAGAATTGCCTAAAGATTATGGACTGTTTTATATTAAATTGTGGGGCAGAATTCTACATGTCATGTTAAGGCGTGTAATCCCCTTTGGTTAGCTGAATTGTTGAGCCTTAAATGTGGCGTTTGGTTATTGATTTTCGGGCCTTGAAAAAGGTGGAAAAGTACGTAGAAACAAAGGAAGTGCTGCCCGATTTTCCGTAGAATAAGAGACCTTACACTTAGTATGATTCTACGTTAAAAAGTGAGGAGTTGATAGACATGTTATGATTAATATAGGTTGAAGTACTACGAGTAGCGTATTCTACTTAAATGATGGAATAGCTATCAAGGTTGAAGTACTTTGGAGCATTTTGCTACTTGTCGATAATCGTCGCGAGGTATGTGAACTTCTTCCTCCTTTTGGCATGATTCTATGTATGAAATATACATGTGGTGTTATTTCATGATTCCTTCTACTCTTAGAAGTTAAGAGGTATGTATGTTGATTTACTCTATGTAAAAGTTATGTCTAAGTTATCCTAAGTCCTTACCAAGTCTTATGGGGGATGTTGGTAAGAGTCGTTAGAAAGTATTTGGAGTCGAGTTGACTTTGCTAATTTCTTTCGAATGAGAATAAGTATCGAACAAGCCATTGCAGCGTTAATAAAAGAAAATGTATCGACAATCAATTATATTAAAATGAGTAGAATTCTCCATCTGCATAGAAACTAAGATAAGACAAAATTGTATTACATTTTCTAGATCATGGCTGCTTTAATAAGATCGTTATAAACGAGTATAACCTATTCACAACGCATAAAAGTATATGTCACTTAATTTAAAGAGTTTACGTTATGAAGTTTTAAGACTATGAACCTTGAATTCTTAAAAGGTTAAGAGACTTTATTTTTCAAGTTATGGGACTTGATTCTTAAAGGAAGGAATGACTTGATTTGGGAAAAGCATTGATAACTTGATATTCTAAGTTAAAGAGACTTGATATTCTAAGTTAAGAAACTTGATTTCTTAAAGTTAAGAGACTTGAAGTATTTTGAAAGCTATGTAACTTGATTTGAAAGTATAAGTCTCTTGGTTATAAAAAGAATGAATTTGTCTAAAGCATAAAGTTAGTATAACGGCTTTATGGGAAGTTGATTATGACAACTTTATGGAAGGTTAAAAGAATAGTTTTCTCTAGTAATGTAAACAAAGAAATGACTTGAAATAAAGAAGGACAATTTGATTTAAAGGTATCAATTGCTTAAAGTTTTAAAGTAAGGGTCACTTGATTTAGAAGCCTAGAAATGTATTTCTAAAAATGTAGTGACTTGTTTGAAATGTAGACATGCCTTGATACTACCGATGTTAGTATCTTGGGATTTTATATGAAAATGAGTCTTTTGAAAAGAATGGAAGTACGTAGTACTTTGGGTTAATTCCCGGATTTTTAAGTGAAATAAAAGTGCCTTAAGTTCTCTAAAATGAAAGGTTGTTATAATAGCTTTATGGGAAGTTGTTATAACGACTTAAGAAGAAGTGAAAAGGCGGTTTAAAATGTTATGTTATGAGACACACCGAGCCTACACATGGGCCGGGTTATGTTATGAGATTATGATAGCCGGTTGTGCTTATGTTATGAGATTATGTTAGCCGGTTGTGCTTATGTTATGAGATTATGATAGCCGATTGTACTTATGTTACATGATTATGTTAGCCGGTTGTTCATGTAATATATTATTCATTACGGGGTCATTCCCCAGGCTTGTGGCATTTGCATATTCCGTGGATTTGCTCCCCACGATGCGAGGAATACCTCATGCGAGTCCGTAGGGCTCATGCGGGTGAAATAGTCCCATGCGGGGCGGACCAGTCCTATGCGAGGAGATTACCTCATGCGGGTCCATGCGGCCTCTGCGGGCGGATACAACCTATGCGAGTAGATTACCTCATGCGGGTCCATACGGCCTATGCGGGTGAAATAGTCCCAGGAGTAGGATTTCATAATGATACTACGGGCGGATGGCCCTAGGTTAATCATAAGCTTCCTGTTTTAAACCGGCAAAGTTTATTCTTGTTCTATTTGTTAAAAAGGCACAGTGTACTGATAGGGTATATTATACTTGTTACATGCTGACGGTGAAGTTGTATTCCACGAGCATGCTTCTGTGATATTATATACTGAGGGCAGGTGTCCCGGATTTTTGACATGACTTTCATATGTGAGGGTGGTGCTGTTACTGAGTACTGATACAAGGTCTGATTGGCTCGATTGTGTTATGACCGTAGGATCTCAGTATTTGCTTTTCATACTTGTCCATGTCATTCTTGTACGATTATGATCTTGCCACAGATTTCTTGTTTACATACTTGGTACCTTGTTGTCAGACCCGCCGGAGTTGCGTTAAATGTCCGCAGTCTAGGTACACAATTGTGGATCCGTGAGCTTAGGATCCTTGTTCAAAGATTTTGGGATAGCTCCAATGTTCGGAGTCAGGCCATGGATAGGCATATTCAGAGGTACGACGGGGCCTTGTCCCGTCACAGTAGTTATGTCAAAAAAAAAATCTTAGATATCTGTTGTCATATCTTGGGGGTCGGGTTGTAAAGAAGAAGGATGTAACTATATATATATATATATATATATATATATATATATATATATATATATATATATATGTATGTCCAGGGAGGTAGCCTTATCGGCTAGCCGGTTGTTTATTTTTCTGTTTAATGTACGTTATGAGTTTCATGTATGTTACGCTGATTTTCTCTGATGTTTACCTGTAAGGGTATCCAGGTAGGGCACCAGCCGCGGGCCCGAGGTCGGATCGTGACACAGCTGAAAAGTAAGTTATATATAATAAATTATCACTCGTATGTTTCTCGTTCAAAAGATAATTCAAGTCAATTGCCAGACGCATTTGCTGACCCAAAAGTGAATATGTATTCTAGATGTGAAACTCTAATTAAAATTAAAGTCCTTGAAGGACAAAGTCTATTGCAGTAGACCAATCGATTCCAAAGATAAATCTTCTTGAAAAAGGAGAGGAGCAAATGATCATAATAATGAGGCAAATGCTTTGAAATAGCACCAGGAAATAACACTTAATAAAACCTTGAGAAATGCTTAGGTGGAGTTCCTTTTTTATGCCCATTCGCGAGTGGCTAAAGGGAAATTTTCTTGTTCTGATAGTTAGTCTAACCCCTTTCCCGCAATATTCCATTCGAAGTAGTCGAAAAAAATCGCCTAAAGCCTTGTGGATTGATTGTAGGGGATTTAGACGTGTCACGCCAATCATCTTTCAGTTCCCAAATAATGCTTTCTGCAGGGGCTAACCCTATCTTCGCGCATACTTCCTTGGTTGTCTGGGAGTTGAATCAGAAGCATCGAATGAAAGGTTCTTTAGCGTCATTTTTTACCCAAAACAAAGGCGCTACCTTCGCTACATCCCTTTCAATTGGTCTACAACAGTGTCGATCTCCATAAGTTATGTCGCATTGGAACCAATATCAAATTACCGTCGACGCTATCTTTAATATAATTGTAGCACTCAAAATTATAGAGGTGATGAGAATTTTGAATTCAAATCTGTCAAAAAGTGTGGACAGATAAATGATTGGCCAAATAAAAATACGCAATTCAAGTATCTTTTATTTCACTTGAAAAAGTGGTGCAATATATAATGCAAGTGGAGTACATGAATTCTTGTGCGAAAAGTAAAATTAAAAATAAAATCATAAGATATAAAATACGACTTGGGCCTTGTGGCATAAAAGTCTTTCGCAAAATCTTGGCATTATTGTGTGGAGATATATTCTCCTATGGTGGATGCAATGAAGTTGTTTTTAAAGTTTTACAATACATGAAAATTTTGAATGTGTATAATGAATTGTTTTCATGTCTAGCTGGATAGTGAAATTTATATGTAAATCCTCGAAGGATTTAAAAGGTTTTAAAGTGATTCCATTGAGTACTCTAATGGCTCTGAAATCGTTTAACATGAAGAAAGATCAATTCTGATCTCATGAAAAATGGTCATAAAGTTTCATGTTTTAGTGCAATTGGTGTACTTATATATCATGCTTTTACTATTCGTGAGATAATATTTTTATTTATGTGCAGGCAAGATATAATTCTAATTCATGTGGAGATACTAAGTGAAATCAAATATTAGTATGAATTTATTATTTCTAACCCATATTGTCAAGGAATTGTTAGTTATGCAATGCTGGAAGATTAATTGATTTACATAATATTCGATCGCACACAAATTATTTGTTTGAGTACAAGATACTGCCATATTTATGTTGTTTTACTAAGCAGTATTGTTTGCTATTTACACAATTCATGCAAAGATAACAATGATTGTGAAGCAAGCAAATGATATATCATAATGAGACATCATTATGACCGTGAGTTAGCCACAAAGATATTGTTAGTATCAACAGATAGAAAGTTGGTCTATAAGGTTGGAAGGCATCACGTACAAGAATCGACACATTGAAGGTGGAATAGTTGGAAACACATTTTGGCAAAAGTTATTCACACAAGATCTCCAAAAAAATGATAGAAAGATATTCAAGAAATTCAAATGACAATTTAGCAGATTTGTTAACTACGTTATTGTCAATCTCAACATTTGAGAAGTTGATATACGAGATCTGATGTGTCGTCTTCAAAATATCAAATGATATTTTTATCATGGGAGTAAAATACGCGTTGCACTCTTTTTTTCTTAATCGAGGTTTTGTCCCACTGAATTTTCCCGAAAAGGTTTTTATCGAGGCAACATATAATGCATATTACAAGATATGTGTATTGTTCTTCCTTCACTAGGATTTTTTTTCACGGGGTTTTTTTCTAGTAAGATTTTAAAGAGGCATATTATCTATTAATGGACATCCAAGAGGGAGTGTTGTAAATATATATATATATATATATATATATATATATATTTATATATATATATATATATATTTATATATATTTATATATATTTATATTTATATTTATATTTATATTTATATTTATATTTATATTTATATTTATATTTATATTTATATGCAAATAAGGATTTACTCATGTCTAAATGAGGATGGTACTATACATTTGATACTTAGGTACTATACATTTGGTAGGCTTGATACTATACATTTGGTAGGCATCAAGAGATTTACAATCTCTATAAATAGATGGTTAAATACTCGTTATTTATCACACACTCGCAGTCATAACGGACGATCTTCGTACGCTGAGATTGTCCCTAAAATCTTCAAAAAGGACCGAGGGAAGACCTTTGATAAATATGTATGTAATTTGATACCTAGATGGGACATGACAGACACGAACTTGTTCACGAGCTAACTTTTCACAACAAAGTGGATATATATATGTTTGGTGCGGTGGTGTTGAACCGAATTATTGTCGCACCCATTTTTTACCGCAAGATCGGAACGAAACCGCAACGTATCACTGCTTGATGACCCCCCTAGATTGATGAAAATGCTAGAGGGTTCGACGAGTCGCCACCTAATTATTAGGGTGAATTAGGACACCTAAATGTTAACTAAATAATGTCAACATTAACTCCATTTAACTTATGAAATTCTGCGTAAGCATTCTTTATTATCATAAAAAGAAGGGGTTAAGCATCCTTTAGATCCACTAACTTGCGGTTATCCGATCAAACCTATGTTAATTATTATGCTAAAAATGTATGTTTGAAAATTACTAAACTAATTAAAAGGATGATGCATGTAGTTTTTTTAAAGATGCATGGTCTAAAATAAATAAATAAACATTTTGAAATATGCATAACAAACCTAAGAAATAACTAGCGGCGGGTTTTTGATTTTAAAACTATCCTTTTTATTTATTAATTCTAAGTTTACCTATTTTAAACATTTCATTAATTACACAATTACAATAAATTAAATTACAATACAGAATGAAAACAAAACTGAATTAAAGAAAATAAAAGACAATAAAATCAAATCCTCTCTAAGGGTATCTCATCTTCTTTAATTTTTGTAACTGTCTCTCGCAAGCTATCAAGAACAAACAGTTAGAAACAATTGAATATAAATAAAACTTCAGATTCGTACCCCCAAAACAGTAAATGTTTTAATTATGGAGGGCTCAGACTTAAATTTTGAAAAGATCATTCCAATCACGTCGTGGCTGCGAACATATGAATCATTGGTGCCTTGCCTGCCGAACGTGTTGGTCTCTCGGGTGAAGTAAAAAGGATTTAAGTTTCATCCCTGCTCAGAAGATTTTATTTCCGTCTTTCCAACTGTGGATGCCTAATAAATCGACGGATATTTTTTCATCGGCCAAGTACAGTATCTGTTCAAAATCAGTAACCTTTCTCAAGTAAATTGTTCTTTTACAGCAGTGCAGTGGCGTCTCAAAAATGAAAACAACCATTGTCAAATGTAGCATCTGTTTTGCCTTAGAAAATACAGCAGTGGCGACTTCGAAAATCAGAGAAATAACTGGCCTTAAATCTGTCCACATCAGTTTGGGTCAAAACGCGGTTGCGGTTCAGCCCGAAATAGCGTCGCAATGCAGCAGCACAGTGGCACCAATTATAATAAAAGTAGCGGAAATCAGTCCAAGCATAATAACATAAAATAAAGCCAATGCTCAACATCAAGAACGCAACACATTTTAGCCTCTAAATGCAGCAGTAACAATAACCAAATGGAGAAGCAGCGAAAATGACCAAAGCACCAGCAAATAACATAAATGCAGCTTGATCATATAGGGTCTTCAAAGCCCTTTCTGTTTCTTCAGAAGGGGTTAAAGATTGTATTTGAAAGCAATTATAAACAACTGCAATACTTAGCAGCGAATAGCAGCAAGGTAGCACAACAAAGCAACAGTTTTACCTCCCACAAGGCGACGACAAATAACCTCAAAATGCAGCATAACAAACAAGAGGCGTGATTATCATCTAAGTATGAAATGTAACAGAGGCTACAACTTGACATGGCATAAGTTAGTTCAAGAAGTATAACATGTTATTGCAGATATCATCTCAACAACTCAAAAAAAAGAACATATGTGTAACCAATTCAATAAACATATGAAACAACAGAAAATGAGAATACAAGTACCTGAAGGATCACTCAGTAATTCTCAACATGAATGATTATATACGTAATCAGACAGGTAAGGCATTTTGCATTGAATTGATTACTCAGACTTGCACTAACATACCCTTACATACTCATCCACTTGAAACATAACTAAACGGGTTCAAAACATAATAACACGTTATAATCAAGCACATAAGCATATAAAGAGATGTCAAAATTGAGAGGAGTGTACTGATTTCTGGATTCGACAAGACCCGACCCAATAATGGGTTCTTCATCGAAAATACAATTTTGAGGGCTCAGATCTGCTGTTTTAAAACAAAGTAAGAGAGGATGCAACATACGTCATGGCTGCGGACACCGGATTGTGAATTGATGTCATACCGGGTCGCCCCGCCAAGATACGGGTTGAATGTTCTAAAAATGTTGAGATTCCAGATGCAATTTCGGATTCATGGTCGACGGTGGTGGTCGTCGATGGTGTGATGTTCGACGGTATAGTGGCTGACGATGTAGTCATCGATAGTGTGGTGTTCGACGGATAGTGTGTTTAAGAGGAGTGTTGTGCTGAGGAAGAGATGTCAAGGGTCCGAAAACGCTTGAAGGGAGATGTCGGCTAGCTTGGTAAAGTGAGAGAAGAGAGTGTAGGCTAGGTATTTTAGGATGGAAAAAATGAGGGGTGTGTCGGCTGACGGTTTGGTGTTCGTCGGAGCTTTGAATGCGCTCAAATGCATATGAATGGCTCAAATGAATTATGGCTTACATTTATATCATTTATCGACGTCTACACTTGTCTCAGATGCTGATTGGGTTGCATTTTAAGACACCAGAGTCTGGCTATTGTATGTTTCTTGGTAATAATTTGGTCTCATGATCTGCAAAGCGTCGACTTTACCACGCTTTAGTGTAGAAGTCGAGTATCGAAGGGTAGCCAATGTGGTCTTTGAATCCTGTTGGTTACGTAATCTTCTTTTAGAGCTTCATTGTCATATTCAGAAAACAACCTTGATTTAATGTGATAATGTTAGTGTTATTATTGAGATATATAGTTATTTAGCAAATTAATTCTATTCTTAGATATTTTGATATGTGGGATATTTTGATATATGGGTGTTAGTGTAGATATTTTGATATGTGGATGTAAGTGTATATATAAGACACTAGGGGTCAATGTAAACATTAGAAAAACTATTACACAAAAATAAGAAAATCAGAAGCTCTCATTTGAGCCCAAAATATCTCTACGCTTACTTCTTCTTCTCCTCTCTCGATTCTCGATTTACAGAGTTCATCTTCTCAATTGATTCGCTCCTGCAAACTCTAACATGGTATCAGAGCCTATGATTCGTAGGACCTATATAATCTAGGATTCGAAGTTGATTGGGAAAAAAATTTGAAATCGCGACTGATTTCGTCTGGAAAAAAATAGAGAATCGAAATTGAAGAAATCAAATCGGATAAGATCGGTGACATTGAATCGATTCACTGCGATTTCGGCTCGAAAATCGAATCATAATCGCTAAACAAAGAATTCGGCCAAGTCAAAATCGTAATCGAAGAATGAAATCGCTATCGCAAAATGCATTGATAAGGAGATTTGCAATTAAAAACAGAGAATCGAAAATTAGTAGCAATTTCTTCAAAATCGTAATCGCATCGTAATTTCAAAATCGTGAATCGCAATGCTCTTCTGGAAAATTAGTTGCGAAATGAATCGAGGAATTGAAATCGAAGATCGATTCGCGATGGATATGCTTCTATTTTCTGCGGAACACTCCGCCTTTGGCTATCGTTGCGACGACGAAGATCGCCGCGAATATGTATGCTCTGTGAGTTTCTGGAAATTCAATTTTATTTTCGTAATAGTTCCGTGTTGGTGAATTTGCACCGTGTTGGATTCGTGTTGGACTGTTGTCGCGAACGGCACTGTTGTGCTTGTTGATAGTCGTTATACTTGTGTTGTATGTTCTGTGTTGGCAAGTTGTCGTTAGAGTTGGTTTTGTGTTGGTGAATTGAGGAAATTGGAGAAAAGGTGTTGATAGTTATTGTGGTGTTATTCTCTGGTATGTGTTGTCGTTTGTCGTTGTTACTTTTTGTGTTGGCGAGTTTTGTGTTGGCGAGTTGTATTAACATTGATCAGTTGATCAGTGTTGGTGCTTCTCGCTGAGAATCGAGGGATACTTCGTCGGAGACTAAATATGGATTGAGTTGAAGCTCAATTCAAATAATAGTTTGCGTGATGAAAATTTAGAGATTCTCTAGTCAGAATGAGACTAGAGAACGATGGGGTTCTTGCCGCTTATCAAAATAGTTGGTGTTATGAGAATCGAGAGATTCTTTAGTCCAAGCGAGACTAGAGAATGAGAGGTTCTTGCCGCCGTCAAGATGATTCCAGTGGTTTCTGTCAGATTAAGAATAGAAACTGAGATTCACCATCGCTTTTTAGCGCCTATTTTGATCAAGCTACTGCTGCTAGAATTTATCCAAGTGGTTCAGAGGCTGCAGTCGAGGCTACTCCTACCGCCGCTTGGTCCCTTTTTGCGAGTTCCGTCCGCTAACGCTAGTCCGCTTCCGGAAATACGCAGTGCCATCAGTAGTGAGGTTGTTGTTGTTGGTAACAGTGCAGTAGCAGCTATTGTTCTTCGTAGTTATTGTTTCTGCTGCAGGTGTTGCTGTTGGTTTTCCTGTTTTTGCTGAATTTGTTGCTTGTTGTTATCAAGCATCTGGTGATATCAAGCCGCATTACTCGGTTTATCGCGTTGGTGTTGATTGGCGTGTTGTTGCTCTGCTGTTTTATGTGTGTCTGGATTCAGCTTGAACTGGGTTTGCAGAACCTCAATTTGTTGCTGGTGATATATAGTGTTAGATATCTTTCACCCTCCATCTTGAGGGGGAGGGTCTTTGTTACCGCTGTCAGGTTATCACCGGTGCGTTATCGCAGATGACCCATCGAGGATGTTGCTGGTGATATAGCTACTATGCTCTTTGGCCTAAAATGGTGTGCGACAAATGGATTTAAATCACCACTGAGGATGCTGCTGGTGATATAGCTATTATGCTCTTTGGCCTAAAATGGTGTGCGACAAATGGATTTAAATCACCAGGAGAAACAGCCCTTCTCATTACTAACTACATACGAGGGGAATGGAAAGTGCCTTGGAAGATCAAGAACTACATCAATGGATCCGTAAATTAGTCAAGAGCATGGATTTGTAATCAACCATCGCTTGCAGGCTAAACACCGCACTGTCCAAGAGTTTCCTTTGGAATATAGCATCGACAATTTTGTTCAACTTATTCTTGACATCGTTTTGACAGCTACCAAATACTTGTATGTATCAAGATTGTAGTTGCCTCAATCGAGTTGTCTTCTCGCGTACACGAAAGAAAGCTTTATATCACCCCGCTTCCTATTATAGTTGCATCGCTATCACGCATCTCAAGTCGCAGCCTCGAGTCGTCTCCATATCTCAAGAATATGCAGAAGTTCCTTGGCATTTGATTGCCATTGGTGTTTTCTTCACACTGCTAAAGTTATCGGGACCATATTATCCATATTGGGGTCGAATTTTTATTCCACACCTCGCAAATGAGGGCATTGCATACTATTGCAAACATTGTTGGAAACTTGGAGAAACTCGTGCAGAAAGTGATGCATTGTTGGATGTTGATTCAGAGTTTCAGGAAGTCCTTATGGACATTGCTTCCAAGATAGGACTGAAACCTCTGTTTTCAGTGCCTATCTTGAGGGGGGATGTTGAGATATATAGTTAGTTAGCAAATTAATTCTATTCTTAGATATTTTGATATGTGGATATTTTGATATATGGGTGTAAGTGTAGATATTTTGATATGTAGGTGTAAGTGTATATATAAGACACTAGGGGTCAATGTAAACATTAGAAAAACTATTACACAAAAATAAGAAAATCAAAAGCTCTCATTTGAGCCCAAAATATCTCTACGCTTACTTCTTCTTCTCCTCTCTCGATTCTCGATTTACAGAGTTCATCTTCTCAGTTGATTCGCTCCTGCAAACTCTAACAGTTATCTACCTTTCTGGTAATTGTTGACACCCAATTTTGTCTCATCTTTTCTGATTATTTATTGCAATTTTAAATATTTTTGATACCGTATTTTTATCATCATTTTTTATATATATATCATAATATAAATATTCTATATTACTTTATTTTTGCAAAATAGCATCGCATTTATTAAGTAGTAAGCATTTCTTAAATATTATGTTTATTTATTATCACACTGTTATTTAAATTACTTACAAAGCATTTCATTTTTTACATAAACCCCTTTGTATCTAAAAAAACCATTTCTTAATCCAATACCCTTTTTCCCATCGGCCCAAACTAAACCAGCCACCCATTTAATCCCCTGGCCCAAAAGCATAAGCGTATACTCCCTTCATCGTCACAGGGAACTATTCTTTTGCATTTTCACTTCACCAATGCCACTGTCCTCGCCCCACATAGTGGTCTGCTGCTTTCTTTGTTAATTCTTAACTTTGTTCCCGTGCATGCAATAGTGTATTATTTCTTTCTTTTGTTTTAGAATTTAAAGTGAAATATATTTTAAAAAAACTTCCATTTCATACAGGGTGATAGAAGTACTCATAGTACAAAACAAAATATCAAAAGGTCTAATCACTAAACTTGCTGAAAGGGGATTATCGAACTTAAACTATGGAATAAATAATTTCAGCAAAGAAGAACAGAGGTAAACTTAAAGACAGTAAGTAATGTTCCCAAAAATGTTCTGTGACATGAACTGGAACATTAACAAAAACGCAGAACTAAAAACTGAGTTTAAGATGCAATGAAATAAATCAAGGACACCCAAGATTGTTTTTCATAAGTTATATAATTGTATATAACTTATAGTGGTCTCATGACCAAAAATTTATTGTATAAAAATTATACAATCTTACAAATCCCTTGAGAATGAATAGTAATCCGTAAAACAAAAAGGGATTAAAAGAAGTTAAATCCTAACTTCTAAGCCTGAAAAATCTATCTAAAATAGAAGTGAAAAACACCCTATTACAATTGCTTTGAGTTGAAAGAACACTTATAGATCTAAGAAAGCAATTCGTAATTTTGAACAAGTGTAATCACAAAACAGCCTCGATCCAATATGTTTGAGGCAATATTTGAGACGCCTCGATCTGAATTTTGTTCTCGCAAAACCGGATATCAAAACCTCGAGTGAACCTCTATTTATAGTGGAGAGTCCACCCGAGGCTCCTTGATTCTCGGTGGAGGTCGAGCGAATAGGTTGGTTTGAGCTGTTCTTCAGACTTAAAACTCTCACCAGATTTGACTTTGTCTTCCTGAGAATGCTCCTTCCGCATGCACTCTCCTCGACTTGGTCTTGTCAAGTACTATCGTGTTTCCTTAGCTCCTAACCAAGCCAAACATTCACGTGATAAAATCTTCTCAGCTTCAGAATCTGCTCCGTGAAGATAGGCAAAACTTTTGCCAGAAATGTCCTCCCAGATGTCACGACATTTTGGGATGACATTTTCCTGTTTTTACTTAACACCAAAAAGAGACATGTTACGGAAAATGTTAGGACACAGAACCTAACACTAACAATCTCCCCCTTTTTGCCTTTCTTCACAAAACTAAATAGTTTAATGATTTTATCACAGGCAAATATCTCAACCTTCAACCTGCAACAGTTATAAAGCACGATATATACACTATGTGCCAGTAAGTTACTCGAATCAGAGTATGATGCAAATGCGAGTATACATCTAAAAGATTAATGACCAAACCATCAATATACACATAAATGATAAATAGCAATATATAAACAGTAATTAAAATGTCTCAAATCACAAGCCAAATAACTACAGTCCACAACTAAAAGCATTCAACAACTGCTACTTAGCAGCCTAAACACAGCAACACAACCTCAGAACTATTTCATTTCCAGATGTCTTCTGGTTTCATCTCCCCCTGCATCAAGATCCCCTCTGGTTCGAGCATTCAGCTTGCTCCCGACTGCACTCCATAACCATCTCCCTTTGGGAAGAAAGCAAAATAGGTAACGCTCCTAGCTTTCACTGTGGCTTTTCAGACTGTCCACTCCTCGCGATCCGGCATCGAGCTTTGCAATCTCGCACCACCAAGCAACAGTAAAGGACGATCGTGAGACGTTACCGAGATGTCCGGGACATTTCGTAACACTAGCACTTCCACCGTATTCGCCCATGGAAGATCAATGACTCGCTTCGCTTCTTCGTGATCGCCTTATTAACGACGATACTTCAAAGTTCTTTCCAGAGCAGATCCCGCCAGTGGGCTTGAAATCCCCGTGAGGTTAGTACCTTAAAGATCAATGAGGAAAGGAAGGATGATACTGTGTCCTTTTCTCGCCATATTTACAACTGCTGAAAGATTGTTTTTCCTATATCAACATTTAAACCTTTTCCTATTTTGTATAGGAGCAATGCTTGTTCAATTGTTACAATTGATTTGTTCAAAGAACACAACCAACAGGTATCATTAACTTGTGCAAAACAAAGCAAATAAGGCAATGAGTCCGATGTTGACACCTTGAAACCCATTTCTTCACAACTCCACGGTGAGGTATGAAATCACTTCATCCCTATCATTTATCACTTCCGCTCGCCTCTCATCATCATTCACTCTATTCAAATATTGGTTAATTGTAGTCGTGTGAAGTCATAAAATTTGTTATAGAGAAACACTTTCCCAAAGTTTTTCGACTGGTTTCTCTGCTTTGCTTGTTAGATTTGCATAAAATAACTTCACTACCTTGTCTACATAAGGACATTTGTTATTTACTTTAATCTAGTAGATTTCTTGAAGTGAAGAAATCCACCGCATCGCGGCTACTACAAGACGCAATGTCCAATACCTTCTGCTCGAGTGCTCGACCACTGAACCAAGACCAATGTTTTGAGTGATTGGTCGTTAAAAATTCGAGAGAAAGCGGTTACCTCGACGCAGATTCGTGAGCTACCGCTTGTTAGACCTGACATCGAATCAAGATGATTCGTAAGATGTCATAACATTTTCTCGTGACATCTTGGCGGGTTGATGATGATTTTGTTTCCAAGTATGACCAGATTTCTTGCAATAAAACCTCTTCGCAGGGTGTCGTTCGAATCTCATCTTCCTCACCGGATTCTCGCAGATTTGTGACGGTGAAGCAGTGATTCCTTGGGACTCACCCGAAAAGGTCTTTTCGAATCGCCAGAATCGAGCTCAAGAGGAGGAGTTGCCGACTTCTTCCTTTTGGGAGGATTCACCATCGCCAAAGGCCTTCTCAAAGTTTCTGACCGACCGCGAGTGGGAAAAGTTGCTTGATTTGTCCTCTTCGTAGGACGGAAACATCCGGGTTTCTAAGTTGATAGGATTATTTGTTTCCCGGATAGGCGATTTCTAGAGGTTCTCGAAAGCACTTATCACCAAACTGCACAACGGTGGACTTGTGCTCATCGGAGAGTGTTGGGACCGGTGGTGACATTTTCATGATACGGGCGAGACATCCATCGGAGAGAAGGTGAAGAAGAGAAGGAGAATTTAGGGTTTTCGGGTTTACGGAAACGGGAGTAGTTTGAGGTCGGTGACTTGAAAGAGGGATTCATCGTGGGTAATGTACTAAAAATTTCTGCTCCCACCTTTTTTTTTCTTTCTTTCCGGAAGTTGCTTTGGAAGTGAGAATTAGTATTTAGTGAACGGGTATTTATACACTTGGCAAAAACTATCTACATAAGTGTTTAAATTCTATACAAAGACTAGTTCCTAAAGTTTAGAGATTGTTTCAAAATAGACATCAAAACCAAGAGAAATTTTTCAACAAAACCAACTCAACATTAATCGACAAAAACTGGAAACTGAGTGTTATCGTAAATGTTAGCACATTTTGTGTAACACGAGTCATTTTCTCATAGAACAAAGTAGCTTCGCAACTAAACAAGACACTTTATGTAGTTTTGTCTCTAAATTAGTGGAACAATGTATATCGAGTCCAAATAGATAAGATCTTGTGCCTATCATTATAAGTATGTTGATACTCCTATAGAATAGAACCAGATCAATTTTGTGGGCTTTGCCAACATTTTACAATTGCCGAGGAATTTAAGGCTTTGCCTTATTTTTTGATACTCCTTTTATGATTTTTATATCATCGCAGAGAACGGTATCATTTTAAAAGGTGTTCCTTCGAGAAGTCATGACCGTTAGAAACACAAAACAACTTTAACATTTACCAAAAGCAAGCTTCAGATTTTACATCGATGAATGTTACCACAAATGTCGTGACATTTCGGATAACACACCCCAAACAGTTGTTGATTTTTATATCGAGCAGAGACCGAGAGAGTTTTTCAAGTTTGAAAACCTCTCACGATCTAAAGCTTTTGTAAAAATATCGCCTAGTTGATGAGAAGTGTCAACATAATCGATTCTAACTAGTGCTTTTTCAACCAAGTCTCAAGAAAGTGATGTCTTATATCTATATGTTTTGTACGAGAGTTGAACCGGATTTTTAGATATATCACGGCACTCATATTATCACAAAGACAAAACTAAGATATTTTTGAAACACCATAATCGCCTAACACGTGTCTTAGCCATATTAATCGAGAGCAACAACTCCCCGCCGCTACATATTCGATTCAAAGAATGAGAGCGACACAATTTTGTTTACGATCGCATGTGAGACTAAGTTATTGCCAAGGTAAAAACATCCTCCACTAGTACTTTTTCTATCTTCCACATCCTCACTTCAATCCGAGTCACTATATCCTATTAGATTAGGATTAGTGTCTTTGGAATACCAAATTTAACTCACACGTGTCAAGAACATATCTTATGACACGCTTGACAAAGATTTAAGTGGGAAATTTTAGTGGCATGCTTGGAATCGCACACACACAAACACTAAACATAAGATCCGACGACTCGCGGTGAGATACAAAAGACTACCTATCATAGATCCGCATAAAGTTGGGTCAACATTCTCCCAACATCATCTTTGGATATAGTCCGGGTTGATCCCATCTGAGTCTTCATATGTTTGGCATTCTCCAATCCAAACTTTTAACCGTGTTCTTGGCATATTTGCTTTGTGAAATGAAGATACCCTCCTCATTTTGTTTTATCCGCAAGCCTAAGAAAAAGTTAGTTCCTATCATGCTCATTTCGAATGTTGAGGACATAGCTCGACAAAAGTCTTAAGATGAGACATCAAGTCGAACCAAAACTATGTCATCTACATAGATTTGAGCAATAACCATATCTGATCCATGGTGTTTTATAAATAAAGTACAATCAGCTACACCACGCTGGAAACCAAATTCAAGAAGGAATTGAGTTAAACGACCATACCATGCACGCGAGCTTGTTTTAGTCCATACAAGGCCTTTTTAACTTGTATACATGTTGTGGATGCGCAGGATCTTCAAATCCTTTGGGTTGTTCAACATATATCTCCTTATCAATATATCCGCTCAAAAGGCACCTTTCACATCCATTTGGTGAAGAGTTATCTTTAAACAACAAGCTATGGCAAGTAATAATCTAATTGATTCAATTCTAGCCATCGAGCAAAGGTTTCATCATAGTCGATACCTTCGACTTGAGAGTATCCTCGAGCCACTAGTCTAGCTTTATTTCTAATAACAGCCTGCACTACGATTTATTCTTAAAGATCCATTTAGTTCCTATTACATTAGTCTCATCGTGCAGGAACTAGATCCCAAACCTCATTTCTCGTGAACTGCTCTAGTTCTTCTCGTACGGCTTGTATCCACCAACCGCCTTTTAGTGCTTCATTAATGTTTTTAGGTTCCAAAGTAGAAACATAGCAAGATTGGCTTACCTTGTGATGTATGGTGGACATACACGCATACTTCACCATGTCTCGTAATTTTTCGCTCTTTTCTCCTTGTTTTATTCCTTCGAATACTTCTCCTATTACCTGCTCAAAGGATGGTTTCTTCGATTCGGACGAGGATCCTCGCATCGAATCACGGTTCGCCGTAATCCTCATCGTTGTTCTCATCTTCTACATAGTGTCACGCAGATGTTGTGACATTTGGTGTAACATCCGCATTTTCCGCGGTCCGCCTCCTCAGTATTGCTACGACAAAGATTCATCGTGTATTTCTGCATGATCCGCATTATCATCAAAACAATGTTAACAGATTCTTGTACGGATTTGGTTCAAGATTGTACACTTGTAAGCATGACTATTTTGAGAATAGCCTATGAAAATTCCCTTATCACTCTTAGAGTCAAATTTTGCTCGATTATCTCTATCATTTAGAACATAGCATACACACTCAAAAACACGAAAGTAACGCAGATTTGGTTTCTTTCCATTCAAGATCTCATAGGGTGTCATTTTTGTTCTGGTCTAAGATAGACTTATTAGAGATGTGACTTGCAGTTGTTTAGGGCTTCGCCAAAAACGTTTTGATGCTTTTTAGAACTTAGCATGACTCTAGCCATTTCTTGTAAGGTTCTATTCTTCCTCTCGCCTACACCATTTTGTTTGGGGGTTTTGGGAGCAGAAAATTCATGGAAAATACCTTTTTCTCACAAATGTAGAAAATTGATTATTTTCAAACTCCTTTCCATGATCGATCTTATCCAAAAATAGAGGAATGATATAGATTTCTAATTCTAGAGTACAATATTCTAAACATGTCAAACGTTTGAGACTTTTCTTTCATAAAGAATATCCAAGAGTATCTTGAAAAGTCATCTACAATCACAGCGAGTACCTCACGCCTCCTAGGCTATCTACCTCGATTGACCCATAAGATCCATATGTAAAAGTTGAAAGCAATGAGACGCACTGAGAATTGTCCATCAATCAACAACTTTGTGAGGACACGGGTTTGCTTACCTTTGAGACAATCTTCACACACCACGGCTTTCACTCATAGACTTAGTTTAGGAACGCTTTTACCGCCTCATAAGATATCAATTTTCTAAGGTGTCATGTAATTGACATGTCCTAGTTTTTGATGCCACAATGTCAGGTCATCACCCTAACACTATTACATACATTATGTTCTCCGACAAGATAACAATTATCACTTGTTCTTGCACTGCCATTATGCATTTGTTAGTTTCATCACCATCGCATACGCACGTTATCAATCTTACCTCTAAGTTGTCATCACACGCTGGCTTATACTAATTAGGTTAGCCATCGCACCATCAACGCAAGACATTATTCAATCGGAATTCCGTGACATTAACGCCTCTTCCTATTATCTTACTCTTTCCACCTCCTCCATATGTAACATTTCCTCCATTTAGAGCTTCGTAGTTCTTAGACGATCTTTTGTTCCTTTCTATACGGCGTGAACAACCAATCACAAAGTACCACGATCCAGATATCGGTCCCAGCCATGCGTTATGGCTACATTACAACTTGTTTTCTTGACGGGAACCCAAACCTTTTTGTTACCTTACGATTTTTGTAGATAGATGAGTCCCTTAGAGAGTCGCTGTCAAGTTCTTGACAACATTCGGAAGACCTTTTCTTTCCGAGTTTTAGTAACTTAAAGCAAAAAGGTTTTAAATGTCCAGATTTATTACAATAATTGCACACATAGTTGCTACCCTTCTTACTTGCTCATTTCCCATTTTTAACAAACAAGTTGGAGCATAATGTATTGATAGGATTCTCAGAGCCCAAACCAAGACATCGAGGTTGACTAATACTAAGGATTTCATCTAATTTGGAGGTGCCTCGTGTTAAGCTTTTTGAAGGTTGCTTGGCGGATCCAACTTTGCACTTATCTTCCGAATTCAAGATCTTTTTGGTAAAGAGTCACTTCCAATCGGGTAACGGTACTTATCAAATCAGATTCTCACGAGTTAGAGTTTTCACCTTTGATTCAAGTTGATTAGATTCAATTATTAAGTCCTTGCAGCGGCTTGCAATTCCTTAATCATATCATCCTGTAGTCTTCGAGTCTCGTGTTTAGAATCATTTTTTGAAATAAAGCCATGTAAGCAATCGACATCCAAGAATTTAAAAACTCATACCGTCATTGCTGTCAGATTCTGCAGATGTTACATACCGATGTTCCCGAAATGTCATAACATTTAGTGTATCACGATACCTAAACCTTCATCATCCGACAGAGAATGTTCAAAAACAGCAAAGATTGCGTGACTCTATTTCTCGTATTCTCTTCCCCTTCACCTTCATCATCGCTAGTGGAAATCCATAGGCTTTGCCAACCTTTCTTAGAGTGTTTGCACACTCGTTGGCATAACGGCCCCATCCCGAGCAGCATGACATTGAATGTCGCCGAGTCGCTGAATCGAACTCGTTCGGTCGAATTTATTCTCCTAAGTTGATTGCCTTTTTGTGCGGTGGGAAAATTTTTGGTAATTCGTGGATCGAGTCCTTGGTTTTGGTGCTCTTTAGACATAGATTTATTCTTATCTTCGCTGAATCTTCTTAACATCAGATTGAACCTACGAGTAAGAAGAGCAACGCTGACACCATCCCCAATTTCTTCAAGTGTTTCATCCTCTTCATCGACTTCCGCCTCTAAGATTTTGCTTGAATGGCAACATCCTTGCTTTGTATAAAGACCTTTGATTTTCCATGTTCATCTCATATGTTTTGAGAATGCTCATTAAGGTATGTAGGTCCATCAGGGCAAGGTTACGTGCTTCTTCAATCGCACAAATCTTAATGTTGAACTTTTCAGAAGAGATCGGCGGCTTTTTCAACAAGTTGATTGTTGGTCAACGGAGAACCAAGAACTTGACATTCATTAGAGATATCAATCAACTTTTCAAAATAGGTTTTAATATCCTCCGATTCCTCCATCCTTAAACGCTCATACTTACTCACGAGCACGCGAAGCTTGTCGTTTAACACTCGAGCTACCTTCACAATGAGTTTGTAAAGTATCCCAAGATCTCGCAAGAGAGCAATTTTGGATGAGTTTGAACATATAAAGATCAACCCATCCGAAAATAGCATTTAGTGCCTTTTTGAAGCTCGCACTATTAGTTTCTTCGAAAGTCCATTCGCCTCAAAGCTTGACCAAAATGTCGCTTCCTCGTCCGGAAGATAGAACAATGTATCCATTTGTAATAGATCTTCATGCTCTAACATCAATGGATTTGATGAGAACGAGGCGAATCTTCCAATAAGGATAGTTTGATCCATCTAAAATAGAAGTCTACCAATATTTGGATTACTGATCCATAGTTAAGTAAAAGGACCGTAGCACTTATTATGTCGTCATTTACCGATACCAATTGAAAGGGGATTATCGAACTTAAACTATGGAATAAATAATTTCAAAGAAAGAACAGAGGTAAACTTAAAGACAATAAGTAATGTTCCCAAAAATGTTCTCGTGATACGAATCGAACATTAACAAAAACGCAGTAACTAAAAACCGAGTTTAAGATGCAATGAAATAAATCAAGGACACCTAAGATTGTTTTTCATAAGTTATATAATTGTATATAACTTATAGTGGTCTCATGACCAAAAATTTATGGTATACAAATTATACAATCTTACAAATCCCGGGAGAATGAATAGTAATCCGTGAAACAAAAAGGGATTAAAAAGAAGTTAAATCCTAACTTCTAAGCCCAAAAATCTATCTAAAATAGAAGTGAAAAACACCCTATTACAATTGCTTTGAGTTGAAAGAACACTTATAGATCTAAGAAAGCAATTCGTAATTTTGAACAAGTGTAATCACAAAAACAGTTGCTCGATCCAAATTATGTTTGAGGCAATATTTGAGACGCCTCGGATCTGAATTTTGTTCTGCAAAACCGGATATCAAAACCTGGAGTGAACCTCTATTTATAGTGAGAGTCCACCCGGAGGCTCCTTGATTCTCGGAGGTTGAGCGAGAATAGGGTTGGTTGGAGATATTCTTTAGCCTTAAAACTCTCACCAGATTTGACTTTGTCTTCCTGAGAATGCTCCTTCCGTTATGCACTCTCCTTGGACTTGGTCTTGTCAAGTACTATCGTGTTTCCCTTAGCTCCTAACCAAGCCAAACATTCACGTGATAAAATCTTCTCAGCTTCAGAATCTGCTCCGTGAAGATAGGCAAAACTTTTGCCAGAAATGTCCTCCCAGATGTCACGACATTTGGGATGACATTTTCCTGTTTTTACTTAACACCAAAAAGAGACATGTTACGGAAAATGTTAGGACACATAACCTAACACTAACACTTGCTAAAACATGTAACCAAGAAAAACGTATTAGATACATTGGAAATTCACAATTTCAGATACATATAACTTGGCAAACGACAACTCCGTTTGCTCTCTAGGGAAAAAAATATATGTGGGAGTAGCAAGTTGCTCATCAAAACCAAAAATGTCGAGCTGCCGATCCCTACAGTACACGCCAATTCAAGAGGCGAACCTAAATTGCTATGCTACATACAACTATTGCTCCACGTAGAGCATTTAATAAACTACAAACTATAGCAATACTTGGGGATTGAATTCCCCATTATAATTAATCTGCAGCTCGATTAATGATGAGTACGAAATCGACCTTCTTTCCTCGTTCGTGATTGCCTATCTGATTCTTGGCTTCCACCTGACCTTACAGAACTCACTGCCCGATCATTCCTGGTAATAATTTTTATGGGGTGGGCCTCTGTGTTAAATACCCACTCATCTAGGGGAATGACTGATGAAGGAGAGAAAAGAAGATACAGATATTTTAGAGTCTCTGCAAGAAAGAAGCTTTGCATCATATTATCTTTGACACCGGTGTTGACCTGGGCAAAGGCAAAAATGTGTTAAAACAGAGGTGAAATCAAATCTTGACTTCACAACCAAATTTATTTATACATGTGTCAATTGAAAAACAGGGTAAAAGCAATCATACTAATAATTACAAGCTCGCATCCCCGAGTTCTAGAGGTTCCCAACAGACTTTTGGCTGCCGACCATGAAATCCCATCGTCGTGATAAAAGTTGGCATTATACATGCTAAAGTTAGTCGCAACAATTTAATTACATTCTCAGAAACTAAACGCCTTGTGTTTCAAAAAACCCTCCACTTCATTTTTATCTTCACAATTTGCTTCATAACTAGAAAGAAACACTGATCTAGGAGGAATGGAGTCAAGTTATTGCTGTCCCAAGACAATTTAGCTTCAAATAGGAGAAGATGCAACGAGAATTCTATAAAACAGAATAGCGTAGCTCTGATTTTGAGCTTCAAGTGGGAGAAGATAAAGATAAGATGCAGCAATAAAACAAAAAAGGGTTCTCAGCTAGCTCAATATTGCTCTTTGCTTACAATTGTGTAACGGATGGTGGGCTGACAGAGGTAACCCTTTTCAAAGTTACATACTTCATTATATATTATGGTTGCTCAATAAATCAAATTTGAAACCTGATGATTGAAGTACATTAAAAGTAAAATAACTGTTTTAAAAAATTAAGTTTAGAAGTGAGCTGGTGTTTACAAGGTGAAGGAGAGGGAACAGCACCAAGTAGGAGCACTGGGTTTTCTTCAAACAATAGCCTAAAAATCACATGCATGTATGTACATCCCAATTATCAATATTTGAATCCAATAATAGTGTATTTCATGAGGGGAGACAACTTTTTTGACAAAGAACATGAGAAATAGCAGCAATTGCTTAACCTCCAGAAACAGAATAAAAAGTGCAGCATTTGAAGGCATTTAAAGAATGAAGATAATGGAGTAGTAGATACTATCTAAAATTTAAAGAATTGAGTTTGTGCTTACATCTTTAAGTCCAACATATCCAGACTCTACCCTTGAGTTCTTTTCAAATGCTTGAAATATGTTCCAACCCCACTCTTGGTATGTCTTGTTTCCTGTTAAGCGCCAGAGGTAAAACAGCGACTCAACTGTCTCTGGCCTTAATATGTTCCATGATGTGCCCACACTCATATCCTGAAGAGCATTAAAAAGGAAGTACAATTTAAATAAGTTATCACCATAAGCAAACAACAAAAACAAACATCACCATGAACTAAACTGAAAACACTGACTTGGCCTTCATTAAAAACATAGTTCTCTCCTGCCAATTTTGTAGGTGTTGACTGGTAAAAGTTATAGCACGTCCAAGCAAGCTACAAGAGAAGGTTAAGATATTCAGCAAAAAGAAAATGAATACTAGAACTTTCTGATAACAAGAAACAACACTGTAGTGATTAAAGCTCCTATAGATTGAGCCGACCGATCCTCTGGACCTACCCATTATGTGAAAGGCAAGTTAGACCATAGAAGGCAATCACACTTAAAAGAGTCACTAACACTTGGGTCTTACCTCATACTTCACCCTTCAGCAACCCCAGCTAAATATAACAGCCAATGAAAGCAAACATCTGGTGGTGTGAGAGCATTTCCCACAGCCCACCATAGCTAATGCTCGAAAGTTGAACTAAAACCTAAAACTTCTTTCACCAGAGATCACTTCATCAATTAATCAATTTCTAAACCTCAAACACAAACTAGTTCTTTTGAGAATGGTAACTTGTATATTACTGGGGGGGGGAAACAGCACTAGGGCCGTGCCAAACCATATTTACAGGAAGTCAAACCTAAACTAGTAAGAGTTGATTAACAATACCTCCTCAGCCAGTGATAAGAACTTCTGAGCCTCATCAGGGCTATAACCAGATGATCCTAAAGCTAACATCCCAGGAGCAAAGCATGCAAGTTCATCCATCTGCACAAAATCCAAAGGGTAAATAAAACAGATTCAAGAACATCTCAGACTCCCCAAATATATGCAACAGCCTGTACATCACCTTGTCATTTAAAGAACTTCCCATCTTCTCACAAAGATATGCAAAAGACGAAGGGGTCGTCCTCCGGACTAAGCTTAGAAGACCTTTCATTGATGTCTCCCACATTTTCCTGTTTGCAGAATTAATGAAAGAATTATATTGAGGAACACCGAGGAATGCGAAACTTTGTAAAAAAATACAAAGAAGTTCAAGAAAATCATTTCATATTTCAAATATTTTCAAGTCTCAGAAAGGCTAATATGCATCCAACATTCCTTTCTTCTTTTCCACATCACAAATCCGTTTTTGTTCTAGCTACGCACTTATAGCACAACCTATTCACTATAACCAATTTCATCTTCCTGCATTCTAGCACCAGAAAAGGATAAGGATTCAAGGGAAAGACCAACCACCTAAAAACAAATTCCAGTAGTACTCAAAGCTCTTCAGATTTGAAACTTCAAGTTCAAACTCCCATAAATTATACTTAAAGCTTCCAATTAAAGGAAGAGTCTAAGGAGCATAATGAAGTTTGATACTCCAGCTACCTCACTTTAACTGCTCTAATCTGCCTGGCAAAAAACTTAATAAAAAAATGAAGCTTGGAACCAGTAAATAAATATATGTGAAAATACTATAAATATGTAATACTGTTACAATATGCGAACTCGAGCTCTTCAAGCGGTAGCTTTTGCACCAAGTAGAAAGATCATTTTCAGAGTGTGATATAAAACTAGTAGTAACTTTAATAACTGGAGTTATAATACGTATTTTGGGGGAATTGCTGGATAAAGCATTCTAATCCCGTTTAACCAATGTGCTTCCATAAAATCTCGTGGAGTGATAGAACAAATTTAATCATTTAGTCAGGTCTGGCTGTGAAATATCATCAAAATTCGCAACTAGCTTTGATTGAGGCGTATTTGCTGCTGTTATATGTACTCAGTCTGATATCATGAATTCACAGCAATTATGTGGACTATTTGGAGAGACCGAGAGAGAAAAATAGGAGAGAGCTTTGTATAGAGAAGAACTACATACATATAAGGAATAGCCTTATATCCCTGATTTCCTTTTGGTGCACCCATGAGATCCCTGTAGGTATAGGAGATTGGGTGTCGTTCATAGAAAATCATATCTTTTTGAAAGATTTTCTACTTTTCGGTATACTCCCTTGTATGCAGGTGTTTTATGCCCTTTGTTTATAAAATTTCATTACTTGATAAATAAAAAATCATGTATTCACAATGACATCATATTTCATTTCTTTCAGCTTTTTTTTCCTTGCTACATATTTTCTTTGGTTTCCTTGCTCTTGGCTTTCCTACTTGAAAATCTAAAAAAGGCTCCAAATATGTAAACACTGCCAAAGAATACTTCTATTCATTCCCGCAACGCATGATCAAAGATTTGATTTGAGGCTGATGAAGTATTGAAGCATTAATATATGCATTTACACCTACAGGAACCATCAAGTGAAATACCGGATGGACTGAATTGAAGATTTAAAAGGACAGCAATACCTGAAAAGAAAATAGATAGAAGTGAACTTAAACTGCTTACCTATAATGACTCACAGCAGCAGTTCTGTTTCCTTGTATCCAGGCCTTGAGCAAATATTCATAAAAGCTGAAATAAAAATGATTTACTAACTTTTCATATGAAAAGAAAACGTGAAAGCTCTAAATATTCATACTCGATCACAAATGCATAGGACGAAGGCTCTCCCCCATTTTATTTTTTCTTTTGGGGAAAAATATTCATACTCGATCAGGTTTTCACAAGGATCATTCTGGAATGGACAAAAGAAGGTCATTTACCTGTCACCCATTGCCCCAAATGTTATAGTTGAGTATGATGTTGTGCCTTTATGTGGATTAATGTATATTGGAAGCAAACCATCATCTGGAAAAGTTTTGTTGAGTTCTAAGATAACATTCTCCACCTGAAATAGGAACATACAACACATCACCGCGTGAAGACTGATCCAACAATCTGTAGCTTAATCAATTTATGCAATACCAATTTACATATCATAGTTTCAAGTTGTAGTTCTTTGAGAACATGAATTAATTTGTGTTTTATGAAATTTTCCCAGGCTACCTTTTGTTGATATTTTGGGTTTCCTGTCCTCTGCGAAAGAGCAATAAACTCAAGCTGCTCAGTACCAGAATCTGCCAGGATACTATCACCCTGAGAGCAAAGAGCACAACAATTTCAAAAAAAAAAAACACCCTCTGGAAAAATACAAGTTTTTGTAACTAGTTAATATGTGACGTGCCAGCAAAAAGATCACTATCAGATCAGTTAATATGTTTGCACAAAGGACAAAAATACAAGTTCTTTGAAAAGAAAGGGGGAAGATGAATGCAGGGAAGAGAGCAAAAAACAAAGAGAAGAAAACTAAACATTCTTTGAGCATATTAAAAGGAAACTTCAAGAGAGGATCCTTCGTTCAGGCACCTCCCAATAGATAGATACTCTTCTCCTATGATGGGTCCCTCCACAATCTTCACGAAACATAAGAATCAGGAAACCAAATCCTATAACTTGTCACATACAGTATTAATCGCGCCCACCCTCCCTTTTTTGAGATAGCTGATCCCTCCAGCCACTTGCCAGAAGATATTGTAGTACTGTCACAAGGGGGACTTAGTTGCAATTTATTAGAGTTCAAACTTACCCCTGTCCACCCAGGGTTATGTGGATTCCCATGTGCCAAGTTGATAATGTTGTAAGGGATGCCAGATTCTGTATTCCATGCAGGCAACAATCTGTCAGCAATTTCTTGAGCCTTATCAAGGAAAAGCTTATCCCCAGATAGATCATACGTGCTAAGAAGCCCACCTACAACCCTGAGTTGTTGAAAACACAATTAACCAATGAGAATCATAGTGCCATATTATTGAAACTGCGAAAGGATAAGAACAACTCATTAATAACTCAAATTAAACCTTATAAAGAAACCTTATGGTTGTCTCAAAAACACTTGCATCATAGTTCTTGTTGAAATCCAAGGAGTTTGCAACCCATCTGTCATCAGTAAATTATTAGCCACTCTCAGCCACGAGGAATAATTCATTGGAAACAATTATATATGGAAAGCTTAAGTACCTTACACACTGCATAATTTGCAAAAACAATCAATAGATTAGAGCAAATCTGCTTAATATGACGAGAAGGAAAGTGGAAGTGATGAAATTAACACTTCCACATCTGGCAACGGTCAAGATGCAAGGCATCACATCCATAAATAAAACAAACAGCAAGCAAAACGAGGGAAAAGGGATGGAATAGGAAGGTAAATGGAAAATTGACAAGTCTCTTGACCAATTGCATATGCATTTTGACTTTTTTTAAAGTGACAACACACAATGTCTTGCTTTTGACAATTTTCACTATATTCTAGTTTAACATTTTCTCTTGTCTGGGGACAAAACGAGGACCATAAGTAATACACAGAAAACAATCATGCTTGTAGTGTACAGCGGAGCAGTCACAGTAGAAGATGATACCATTTTGGACAAGTAGCTGACAGTCACAAATGTACAATGAAGCACAATGACAAAATTGCAACATTCTTAAATCTGATTACCAGAGGTGAAACTGGTTCCTGGCTATATAGGAAAAGAAAGATGATTCTAGAGGAGGCAAGAGAACAAACTCACTCTCTAGCTCTCTGAAACTGCTCATCCAGGCCCATGATATATAGTGTGTCAAGAGAATCTATCAAGGTCGCTCCAAGACCACCAAAACTGTCAACGCCATTCTTTGTTTGCGGCTGGCATTGGATATTTTCAGCATATTAGTTAAATAATTTTACAGAAGTGCACTAAAGAAGTAGTGTAAAGAAGTATGAAAAGCACATAGCAGAAACCAACTGCAGAATCAAGGCAGGTTTCAACTCCTAAACATATTCAATTATGAACGAAACAAAAAGGATGTGTCCAACAGATTTCATGCAATCAGTTCCTTTCTGATTTTCAATAAATTATAGTTCATGATCAAAAGCCAATGCTCTACCAATTAACAAGAGTTAGTTACCCAATCCTATATATACCTTTAATTTTCCATAAACACAATCACTTAAGGCAGTCTCAAGGGTATCATACGAACATTTACTGGAGCTGAAAGGTATGAACTCTTATGTCGATGTTTTTTAGAAGTGTGTGCTTAGACAAAAAAGAAGAAAGAGAGTAAAATAAGATTGCATATGAAGCGATACTATTTCCTTCTATAGGTAAATATTTTATTTGGTTACATCATATCACCAAAGAAAGTGCTGATGTAAATTACAAAAAGTCAGTTGCATTTTAGGCTTCAAGGAAAGTAAGAGAAGTGTCTATTCCATATACATATTGTTCTTAACAAAAGTAGCAGCAAAGGTGGGCAAAAAAAAATGTTTAGCAATGTCCAAGTCTATCTTTTCATAAACATCTAGACGGCTTTATCGATAACAGACTGGTTCAGCATAAAACAGACCTCTTTTGAGAAATATAACTCCACAGCCTAAACCCCAAACCTCCTCTAATTTTGAATTGATATCGGAACTTCTCCGAAAATTCGTAGCACGTGAACTTATGTTTTAATTTAAAATCAACCAAATTCAGAAGATTGAAGTTCTTCAGTTTAGGTAGCATAAAGGTGTGTGTTTTAAAACCCAAGTTTATTAACAGATTGCAAGAAGAATGTGCTATCCTCACCACTACCAGAAGACACACAAATCACAATAATTCATAAATTTCTCGAGAATCATGTCAAAACATACCCCGGGAAACAATAAATTAAAAGCCAAGTCTTACCCACACATGTAATTGCTTTTTCATCGTCTTTTGCAATATTCAGAGCGTCAAAGCATGCTAAATCAATATTTTTGGTCAGGATATAAGAAGAAAAGAAATGTACTTCCTTTGTCCCATTTTTTGTGGCACTCTTTCCTCTTTACTCTATCCAAAAAAGAATGTTACATTTTTGTAACCGGAAACAAGATCTCTAGAAAGCCCCTTTTATGAAATTTCTGAGAGGTCAACCGGGGTACGGATGCTTTATTTATCACCGGGTAGAGATGAATACTATATGGTAGAGGCAGGAAATTCTTTAGCCTTAAATCGGGATATTCAGGAAGAACAGGTTGTTCCAGCTCGATACCGTCAAGAATTCTTGACTATTGCATAAAAACAGGTTCATCTTCGAAGTAAATTTCCTTTTCAATATTTTTCTATTAGAGCTTCCCTCATGAGAAATAAAAAAAAGAGGTCTTTATTGAAGAGGCTTTGCAACTGAAATAGGACTAATGCAGATCCAGAAGAATGTTGGTGGGACGCTAAAATGCCATATTAGATATACGAAGTCAAGGAGTTATCAATCTTTCCTACCTATATTGAAGACTCACTCGAAAGTCACAGAAAGGCAACTACGAAAGCTCATCTTCACTTCCATAGCCCCGGGGTAAGATAGTGTTGATGAATCTACTTCGGACTAAAGGCCGTAAGAACTCGAGCTACTACTTCTGACTTAGACGTACTGAAATTAGTGTATTTAGATTGAGTTAAGATCTCAACCTGTGATTTAGAAGTTCCAGATGAGAGTTTGATCTAAGTAAAGATATGATTCTTTAACCCTTATCCACCAAACACTACACTTAGATTTGTTGGATTTGTTGCTAAAATATCGGTATTAAACCTGAAATTCCCGGCAGATGGCCAGTGGCCCAAAGAAACGAAAGAATCGGTTATGTTTTTCATATGATCTCCTCATATAGATTGACAAAAAAATCAAACATAGTTCTTTTTGTAGCACTCCGCCTCTCTTTTTATTTATTATTTTATTTTTTCTGAAATTGAGTCAAAAAATAAAAAAATATTAGAGTTAGTTATAAATTATGAACTAGCCCTTTTATTGGTTATTGGAACACTAACACTTACTAAAAAGAGTTTCCTCTGGTCTATGAACGAGCAACAAAACGGCTTCCACAACTACGAAAAGAGAATTTTTACATCTCGCATCTACTTAAATTGTGGGAATATGAGAATCTCTTTTGTTGAATTGAAAGAATTTTCTATTGAATGGAAAAACGTGATACGCGGAACCTTGGTTCGTGAATTTTCCAATTTGAATTTCTACATTTAGTATTTAGTAGTTTCATTCGACAGCAAAAATTCATGCTTTTGACATAGCATCGGGTGTTCACTTGGAAAACCTTTCTATAGTGCCCTAGAGAAGAAAAAAAAGAAGGCGTTAAAAGACCCTCCTGGCCAACCCTAGACACTCTAAGATCCTTTTTCAAACTTGCACCCAGTGCTTCCTATTTTGACTTCTATCAAGTTTATTTTTTTGCTACCTGATAAAAATTGTTGTTTTAGACGATGCATATGTAGAAAGCCTATTTGGTTCTCCTACGGAAACAGGATTGACTACCGATTCCGAAGGAACTGGAGTTACATCTCTTTTCCATTCAAGAGTTCTTATGCGTTTTCACGCCCCTTTGAGACCCCGAAAAATGGACAAATTCCTTCCCAACTCTGTATACTTAGCCGGAAGCAGGGCATTCCACCGATTTGACTTAGGGAGAATAGTTTTCCCCTATAGTTTAAGAGCTTCTTTCCCTTACTAGTTGACAAGTTTAGTTTTCACACGGAGCCATGTAAACAGTCCCTAATAAATTTTGATCACTAAAAATGACCTCCGCGGGACCTTCACCCAGAAGACAGAAGACAACAATCAGTTGTTTCACTTCAGTAAGAGGTAAGGCAGAAAAAGGGAAAAGGGAAAGGCACCTTGACTTTGAAACATTGGCTTTGCGCTATAGTTAGCTCAGCACCAATCAAGAATTCCCAAGGAATTCCAAGAATTCTTGTTATACATTTGTTCCAACCCTCAACCTTCTTTTCTAGATTCATAGTTATTGAATCAATCGAACTCACTTCTAACACATGTTCTATATCTCTCTTCTATATTTATTTCAAATTCTAATTGTTTAATGGAATAGTTAGTTATAACTAATGAAACATTCCTCCACTTTAAGGAGAAAGTGAAGATAAAATTTAATCTTAAAATTACCATTTTACACTTACTGATGTGACCTCTTAGGCCCCCCACTTCATATAAAAACTATTTTATTATTAGGAGAGAGATATAGGATGAAATCTGGAGTCTTTCCTTATTTCATACATTTGTGCCCAACCGTCACACAAAATGGGAAGGAATGAGTAAAAATATAAATGAACAAAAAAATCAGGAGTCTCACATGCTTATTAGCACTTCGGAAGCTCAAATAACAGAGAAAAGAAAAGGTAATGGAAAACATCAATCAACAACTATCTTTTTCAAGAATCTCCTTCCCGGACCCACGCATAGCGAGAGCTTAGTGCCAATGATCTGATTGTGAGATCGCAAAATGCAACAAAACAAAGGCAACATTAAAAACTTAAAAAATAACTTATTAGAGTAACATCTAAACCTGTAGTTCATCATGGCCCCATGCATATTTTTCATAAGAACTCCAAGCATGAAACATAGCATCTTTCACTTTCTCTCTTCGCTGAGCATCAAGGATATTATCTGGTGAATCCATATACTTCACCGCATGACCACCTTCGCCACTATATTTCATTTTTTCAACTAACATGCCTCCACCATTCTTCAATTCTTCCAGCTACAAATTCCAGAAGAAATACAAACAAGATGAGTGTTTAAGATCAAGAGATTGAATGCTTCACTGCAAACAACAGAAGATAGGTAGACTGAGAAGCAAGCAAACATGAAAATAATACTGGCATAACTTTTAGACAACAAGAAAAGAAGTTAGGACCCGGAAACAGAGGATTCAGTCAATGTATCACCTTCTTTGGACTAATTTACTTGAGTTCCTTCTCTGTTTTCTGGGTCCTAACTCTATTTGTTTCTTCCTTTGTTCATTTCCTATAATATCTAAACTTGGTAGGATGGTCCTAAGCTTTAGGCACAATATTTTAAATTCCAAGCTAATTCAGAGGGCCCAAGACTGCAGGTTCTAGCCCTCAACTAACTGAAACAGACTGAGGTATAAGCTCAGTGAATGGTAGTACAAAGAAAATCTTCACTAAGCGAACCAAATTCAGTTTTGGGCACTGGCAGGACAGTCCTGAACGAACTTAAACAGATTGAGGTATTTAGCTCAGTGAAAAGGTGGTACAAGGAAACTTCTCGCTAAACAAACCAAATTCAGGCTTCATAACCAAGCTGGCCATATAAACCCCTCTAGGCATTTCCTGTATTAACATAGAGATGTTAAATCTAACGAATTAGTAAGTTTATCTGACTTTCTATTATAAGTAGTTAACAGATTCTCAACCTCATTTAATTTTAAGAAGGAAGAATAGGAGGTAGCTTGTGTAATTACAGCTTGTACTGGCACGTATCAAAAGACACTCTAGCATACCGGTTCCCCGACAAGGCAAGAAGAGGGATGGCAGCCACAACAGAATTAAAAATAGTAGGCTGATTATTTAACTTAAAAATTCCACAGCTATAGAAAATTGAGAGAAGAAAATTAAAACTACTTACCAGATTTCGCAAGTGTGTCACTTGTTCCTCCAACTTAGAGATTTCTTCCTGCAAAAAAAAAAAGTTGCTAGTTTCTTTACCAATAAAAAAAAATCAGAGAGTTAAAAAAAGGAAAAGAGAGTAGACATATTGTGACTCGTGTCCTGACAGCTGCTCACTTGAGTGCCCCCAAGAGAGTAGCAAAATGGCAATAAAGAAAAACTTCTGAAATGTTCAAACAACAAGTTGATCAATAAAACAATGAAGATAGAGTCGAACTTCTTCCTTGATTCCTTTTAGCAAACTTTTTAAAGTAGTAAATGATTACATTCAGAGAGATTAGAACTAGCAAATAAACAGTTTATAAAAGAAGAATGGAAAAGGAAAAAAAAAGACAACAGTAAACCCAACTACAACAGCTCATTTAGAAACTTGAAATCCCCTAAATCACATTTATCAGTAAAAATCTCTTTTCTTTTTTCTAAGGGATGTGAGAACCTATCAGATCAGGAGAGACAAAAAGATCACACCCTATGTTGTGTGCTCTAAATCTGGAAACTCACATGCGGAGTCCATGAAAATGAAAAAACTAGTGTGTGAGTTCCATTTTAACCACCACCTCAGTCCAACCATCAAAAGAATCTGAAAGACCCCCTTTAACTAAAAGACACATGCCTCAAGATCCTATGATGAACTTAACCCCAGGCGTGAGGTCCATGACCAACCATTAAAAGCATCCCTAACTAAAATACACATGATTAATGTGTCAAGATCCCATAGCCTCAAGATCCTATTATGAACTTAAACCCACACGTGATGGATGAATATTTGATTGAACCGAGGGACCACTGCGTGTTTTTCCATATTAACAAGAACAAGTAATCTCCATCTCAAATTATATCAACAGTGAGGGGGGAACATTCCATTATATGATGGGAACATAAAAATAGTCAAAGTAGATAGTAATTAGATAAAGAAGAAGAGGAACCTGATGATCACGGAGTAAAGTGTGTCGATCCCAAAAGAAGAAGGTAGCAAAAACAAAAACGAGGAAGAGCAAGGCAAGCCGCTTAGGTCGTTTCAAATAGTAAGCCGGATTTATGTACCTCCATATACTCCAAGATGATCTACTTCTCCCCATCAAAACAAATGCAGATCGATAGGAACGCCAAAATCTCACCCAACCACTATTATTATATATAGCTTTGAAATTATTTTATTTTATATATTTCGTATCATTTTTTATTTTTTACAATAAGCATTCATATTATTTACTTACCCCACATTTATTTTAAAGTGTTCCATATATATTTGTGTCGTTATAGATCATATTATTAAGTGTCAAAATTAATTTTAAAATTAAATTATTATAAAATAAAAAAATATGTCATTCACTAACTAAAAAGAAAATTGAGACACATAAAGTATATCATAATTATAATATTAATTTTATTTCTATAGATAACAAATCTGGGATTAGTGAATAATTTGTTATTAATTAATTCCATCATTATATAATCTTTGACATAACTTAACTTCCAAACCAAAAGACCCGCAAAGAGGGAAGATACGGTTATTATAAATACTAACATGGACCTGTGTTCCATTTAAGATTAAGAAATACCACTTTACATGTATGTCTTCCGATAGTTGGTCAAAAATAATTGACGGAGAAACTTCATCAGTCTTGCACACACCTGATGCGGATAACTCATTAAACCAGTCGCCTTCTCTATGCATTATTTAATCCTCATTGTTTTGTTCCGAGTACTTCTACTAATAGTAAGGTAGTTGAAACTCGGATATGTTCTCTGTGTTAACAATGCGTCATATATCTTACACAGTGATATAATCAGTCCACAAATCCGGCTCTCGGCAGCAGCCCACCCCCCACCCCAAAAAAAAAAAATTGGTTAACATAATCAAACCCATTGTCAGTTTAAACTGCAAGATGCTAAGGGTAAGAACTCGCTGGCACATTAATGCCGTTTGGTACAGCTTATTAAAAAAAGTTTATAGGAGTAGAATTTTTACGAAAAAATTGTTACGTGTTTGGTTGCCAATAAAAAAAATATTTTTATATAAAAAACAAAAAAATAGAAAGTCAAAATAAACTCTACTCAAGAAGCCCAAATTTTGAGTTTCTTCCAAAAATACTCTTGGAACCCAAAAGCATTTTTCCATTTGTCAACCAAACACTCTATTTAAAGGTCAAAAGTACTTTGGGAAAAGCCCAGTGCCCGTTTGATACAGCTTATTAAAATGAGTTTTTAGAGGTAATTTTTTAGGAGTAGATTTTTTATTAAAAAGTTGTTATGTGTTTGGTTGTCAATAAAAAAAATATTTTGAGCTTAAAAATAGCCAAAGCAACCTCTACTTCCAAAAGCCCAAAATTTGAGCTTTTGGAAATAGAGGCCAGAAGTGTTTTTGAAAGCCAAAAACATTTTTTCGATTTTGAACCAAACACTCTAATTTTTGGCTAAAAGTGTTTTTGGCGTTTCAAAAGCCCAATAAACGGGCACTAAGTGAAGTTATGACGGAATGGTCATCTACTGATCTAAATCAAACTACTGTACAAAATATTCTCCTTGGAGTAGCACAAACTGATCACAAAAAATCATCACCATTCCCTGCGCCTTCAGAAACCATCTGTTGAGCCTCAACAGTTTCATTCTGGCATAACCTAAATATCAGAGGTAAGCACAGAAAATTGGTAGTGCATGTTGGATGTGTGAATAGAAAATGTGGGTGTTGTTGGAACTTGTGGAAGAAGAAGAGATAAAGTGATTAAAATTAAGCGTTGCGATATTAGGCGCAGCGCCGCGGCGCCAAAACTTCAGAAGTCCACAGGAGTTTCGGCGCCACGATGCCAAAATGCAGGGCTGCGGCGCCACGCAACGATAATTTTCAGATTTTGAACCAAAAGTTGTCTCTCTTCATGTAAGGTCACAACCTTTGATGAATGGTTGCTTAAGGTAAAAAATTGTGCTATAAATAGCATGTTAAGCACTTGTCTTAACACACAACAAACAATTAACAAGATTAATCTTCTAATTTTGAGAATCAAAAACTCTAGAAGATTAGTACTTGCTTTTTCTTCTTCATCTTGTTCAAAATATTTCTGAAGAACACATATAGTAAATTCGTCATGAGTAGAGTTATTGTTCTAGAACTATCACTCAGATAGTTGTATCCTCAAATCTATATGAGAGTCGGTCAAATAATCACATAAATTTTAATTTTACTCACAAATTTAGCTCGTGGCTTTCTTTCGATTTCAATTCCATGATCCGACTCTCGTATAGATGCTACAATGATGCAACTAGTAGACTGAAAGACAACATTTATTGTTAGCAAAAGTGAAGAGAGGATTTATAGTGAATAATTTGCTCTATGCATCACTTACATAAGAACGACAAAGATTTGTGCTGGTGGAAGCGTTAATCACATGCACTTTATTAGAGCCCTAGCCCCTAATGTGTCGGGGATACAATTTATTAATGGGAAAAGGGTCATATTTGCCGTTGAACTTTCGAAAAATGGTCATATATGCCCTCTGTTAAAAGTATGGGGTCAAATATATGGCCTTCGGGTTAGTAAAATGGTCACATTTTCCCTCAATTGGACGAAAATACTATGTGGATGTCACGTCGGATCTCACCTGACATGTGTCTTCCACGTGGATCCGACGTGGTGTCCACATGGCATCCACGTGGGATTTCCGTCTAATTGAGGGCAAATGTGACCATTTTGCTAACCTGAAGGGCATATTTGACCTCATACTTTAACGGAGAGCAATTATGACCCTTTTTCCGAAAGTTGGATGACAAATATGACCTTTTTCCCTTCCATAAATGAATTGCCCTCAATTGGACGAAAATACTATGTGGATGCCACGTCGGATCCCACCTGACATGTGTCTTCCACGTGGATCCGACGTGGTGTCCACATGGCATCCACGTGGGATTTTCGTCTAATTGAGGGCAAATGTGACCATTTTGTTAACCTGAAGGGCATATTTGACCTCATACTTTAACGGATAGCAAATATGACCCTTTCCGAAAGTTGGATGACAAATATGACATTTTCCCCTTCCATAAATGAATTTAATATACTATAAAGCATGTCATGTTAAAGATGTCTCCTTTATTTGTGTCTCAGTTGTAACGGATGTTCGTGCCTTGTGTTAGAATTCATATTATTTATGAATTCTTGTAAGGCAATAACAAGAGTAAAGAAAATAGAATAAGACTATTATTGATAGTGAATTGGTAAGTAAAAGAAAAGCAACTATATCCCTTTATATAGAGTTAATAAGAATAACAAAGTTTCTTTTGTCGATGTGGGAGGGTAATTCATATTTGCTAACATCCGATGTGGGAGGACAACCCACTATTTGCTAACATCCTCTCTCAAGCTCGCGATGGTGTAGAGAGAAACATCGAGAATTTGCCAAGAAAGAACTGGTGACGATGTAAGGTATGTATCTTTGTAAAGAAATCTGCAAGTTGCATCGAAGATGAAACAAATGGCAAGGATAGAGTGCCTTGTTGAAGATGATATCGAATAATATAACAATCAATCTCAATATGTTTGGTACGTTCATGAAAAACTGTGTTGTGTGTAATCTGAATAGAACTCTTATTGTCGCAGTACATCGGTGTCGGTGAGAAAATAGAGACACCCATATCAGCCAATAACCAACGTAACCATACAATCTCACATGTAGTAGAAGTCATAGCGCAATACCCTGCCTCGGTTGAAGAGCGAGAAACAACATCTTGTTTCTTACTTTTCCATGAAATGAGTGAATCTCTTAAAATACACAATAACCAGTAGTGGACTTCCGATCAGTCGGGTTACTAGCCCAATCTGCATCAGAAAATGCACGAAGCTCCAAGGATGAGGTCGATGGAAACAAAAGACTCTGATAAATTGTTCCTCGAAGATAGCGAAGAATATGCATAACTGCAGCCCAATGTACAGATGTATGAGAGCAAACGAACTGACTGACAATATGAACAACATATGCAATATCGTATGAGTAATGCGAGGTACACCGCACTTCTACAACCGAACGATATAAAGTAGTATCGGAAGATGATCCGTCGGAGGTGTATATCGAGCATTAACCTCAAGAGGAGAGTCAACTATACGAGTATCTGTGAGACGGGCCCGCTCAAGAATATCTGCAGTGTACTTAGACCGAGAAAGAAGATATCCCTTCTCAGAATAAGCTACCTCAATGCCTAAAAAGTAACGTAGATGACCTAAATCTTTCATCTCAAAACGGCGAGACAAAGTAGATTTTAGGTTTGCAATACCATCAATATCATCACCTGTAATGATCAAGTCATCAACGTACCACAAAAGCAAAATACAACCTACAGGGGATGACTTAACAAATAACGCTGAATCATGAAAGCTGCAAATAAACCCAAGAGATGATACTACAGTGGAGAACTTGTCGAACCAAGCTCTTGGAGCTTGTTTGAGACCATATAAAGCTTTCTTAAGCCTACACACATGTCCTGAACTATGTGAAACACCGGGTAAAGGGACCATGTAGACTTCTTCTTGAAGATCCCCATTCAAAAAGGCATTTTTAACATCCATTTGTGAAATATGCCAATGACGAACAGAGGCCACTGCAATAAGAACCCGGACAAATGTCATCTTTGCAACAGGTGCAAAAGTCTCTTCATAATCTATACCATATTCTTGAGCAAAACCCTTTGCAACCAAACGAGCTTTATATCGCTCAATAGAACCATCAGACTTGGTCTTAATCTTGTATACCCATCGAGAACCAATAGTTTTGTTACCAGTCGGTAGAGAAATCAAATCCCAAGTACCAGTTTTGTTCAAAGCAGTCAGTTCCTCATTCATAGACTCTTGCCAAAGAGGATCATGAGCTGCCTCAGAGTAGGAGGTAGGCTCACAGAGAGAATTAATAGAAACTAGAAAGGAGGCGAATGATGGAGCATAGCAAGAATAATCAAAATCGAATACCTGAGTAGACCGTAGAGTGCGTTTAGGATAGCGAGGTGGATCTGGATCTGCAACCACAAGAGGTTCTGAAATAGGCGTAGGAGGGGGCTGGGTATCAATGTCATGGGACCTTCCAGAAGACTGAGAAGGAACATATGATATAGATGTAGAATCAGATGAGCAATCAACATCAAATGGATCAATATTAATAAGGTCAGATTTTGTCATGCCATGTGAGGTAGGTGGGATGGAAAAGAAAGGAACATGTTCAATAAAGGAAACATTACGAGACACATACAATTTTCCAGAGACTGGATCATAACAACGATAACCTTCCTGCCCAACCCCATATCCAAGAAAAACACAAATGGCGACACGAGAAGATAAGTAAACCAAAATACTTCCCTTTGTAAAATCAAGTAACAACATTATTTTCCAAACGTTCAAGTTTGCCTAATTTCAAATGCTCAAGTTTCTCATTTTAGAAAGGTTTCATAACTCATAGTCTTAATCTCTTTTAAAATAATTGAGTAACATATGTCTTGTACGTGAGCCGTTTATTCTTGTTTACAACAATCTTGTTACAGCAGCCATGATCTAGGAAATGTAATACAATTTTGTCTTATCTTAGCTTCTATGCAGATGGAGGTTTCTACTGGTTTTAATAACAATTTGTTATTTGTCAATACACTTTCCTTTATTAGCGCATTGTGGTTTGTTCGACACTTATTCTCATTTCCAAATCAATAAAACATTATTCTTTTAAAACCAAGTACTCATTACTCGCGAATGAGGTTTCACAACACTTTTAACAAAATGTTAATTACAAGTAAAACAAGTTAAGTCTCTTATCTTTTAAGATCAAGTCTCTTAACTTCTACAATCAATAAACCAATCTTTTACCTACATGTAGTCGTTATAACTAACTTCCCATAAAGCTATTATAACACCCTATGTTTTAAACCAACCAACTCATTTAGCACACGTACGCTCACCGTACTACATAGTTTACAAAGCATCATGCTAGAAGGATAGGAAAAGGTTCACATATCTCGCGACGATTATCGATAATAAGCAAAACGCTCCACAAGATCAGAATCACGGCTGGCTTTCCACTCTTCAAGTAGAATACGCTACTCGTAGTACTTCCACCTATAAGGCCACAAACGCCTATTAACTTCTAACCGCGGTTCCATATTCTACGTAAAATTCGCAAAGACTCCCGCAACAGCGTAAATCTCCTCTTTCTATCGAGGCCGCTACCAAGCCAACCAGGGGTTATACGCCTAACCGGATGTATACAATTCTACTATACAAGAATACACAAGTCTCATCTGAATACATCTATGTAATTACTGTCGATTCTTTCTTTAAATTCAGCTTAAGTCAAAAGACATCCGCAAAGCTACGCTTAGTTCTATATATAGTATACTTCAACTATATAATCCTACAACATGTAATTTCCAATTACAATAAGGGACAAGAATATTTACCTCGATAAGCCCAAAATTATCCAAGTTATAATGTCGATCCCGAGCAAGGTTTAGCTCCTACTCACAAGGCCCAATCCGCTCCAAACAACCCTGAAGTTCTAACCAACTTCTACTTAAATACTTCAACCAACTATGAAGATTTCCTTAGGGTTTCTTTGAGACTAAAAGGACAAAAGGTAGTATTTTCTGCTCTACGATGAGGTAACTTTGGAATACTACAAGGTAAAGGCTAAGGTATTTTGGGCATTATAACAATACTGAGAGTATTTCTACCAAGAGGGGTGTATTATAAAACAACTAGGCAGTGGGACCTCTCGCCAAAGGCCACTAGGAGGAGGGAGGCTCTCGCCACAAGGCCTCACAAGGGGGAGGAGAGGCTAGACGAGAACTACACTCAAGGGAGGAGAGGACTCAAGACTTGGAAGATTTTGGATGAAGAAGTCTTCAAGCTTAGTGGTATTTATAGAAAACCAAAGGCCAACCAATGGCCAAGATCAAGCCATGTGCAAGGCAAGTGTAAGGCCAAGATCAAGCCAAGTGCACCCTAACCCTACTCCACAAAACACTCCACAAAACAAGGCACAAACAAGCCACAATTTAAGGCCATTCGCCCAAGGCCAAACCGCCCACTTTAGGCGTCCACTGGCGGTGACAAGTGTCACCCTCTCGTTGGTCAAAACATTTCGCCTCTCGGAAAAATCCGCAAAAATTAAAAAGGACATAGCCGAATTTTCCTACGCAAGCTCAGAAACGCTTTAAAAACGACTCTAATCGGGTGTTGTACAAATTTCGAACCTATGCCAAACTTTAAGTCTCAAATTGTCGACGACGCCCCACGTATATACTGGAAATACTGGTATAACATTCTCCCCTCCTTAGTAACATTAGTCCCGTATGTTACTTCTGTAGTCGGATAACGATAAATGTCCTATAACAAGTTGCCAACGCCAAAACTTGCCAAGAAATAACACACGTTCTCTTCCTTCCTTACTCGTCGTGCGATACCACTTTTGTCACTTTGCCGCGAGGTTCTAGTGTCACTCCGGCGACCCAACAAATGGTACCGAACTGCATGCGATCCTAAGGTTCTAGTGTCTCGGGACGTGCCATACTACCATCGCCAGTTCTCAAACCGTGAGTCACATCGTTATACCGTGGTTCGCCGCGGCGAAATTAGAGAAACACGCTCGTGGCCTCGAGCCGCGCACGAGGCGCGGGCGCGCAGCGCGCGGTGAGACGCTGAAGTTCAGGCCATGCGCCACGAAGCAGGGCGCGCGCGAAAGATCCGGGGTCCGCAGAGAGTTGCGGCGCACCGCCGGAAGCGTGGCGCGCGCCGAGGCGGAAATTGGGCGGAAAAACTTAGAAAATCTGATTTTTGTTTTAAAAGAGGCCGTGAGAGGGTGACAAGTGTCCCCCCATCCGATTTTCGAACGCATGAATATAATTGACCAAGGCTTGGTCACTTTTCCATCTTTCATCTTTACTCTCTCTCTCTCTCTCCAAAGCTTGAGCTCTCCTTCTCTCTAAAACCTCAAGTGTTCTAGCCTAAGAAAATCTGAAAAGTTAAAGGCAAGAAGGAAGCTTGTGACTAGCTTAAGTCTATTGTGGTGGTGTTCTTGGAGAAAAGGGCTAGCAAGTGTTGGAATAAGTTTGGCTAAAACTTAAGGTAACATTTCTTCTCTTGTAGTTGGTATTGGGTGTTGCATGTCTAATAGGAAGAACTTGTAGTTGGAAAAAATGCACTTAGAGTAGTTGCATGTAAGAAATGGGGTGTGATTATGAAAGAATTGGTTAGGGGGATTTTATGAGCATGTTGTTGCCTAAATACTACATTAGACTTGTTGGGTTAGTTGTTATAACTTGTGGCTGAATTTTACACACCAAAGTTTAGGTGTGTAATCCCCTTGGTGTTGGTTGGTTGTTGAGCCTTAAACATGGCATTTGAGCGTTAAAAATCGACCTTGGAAAAGGTGGCAATGTATGTAGAAACAAAGGAAACGCTGCCCAATTTTCCGTAGGAAATTGGTGACTTTAACTTGGAAAAATTCTGCATTGTAATTAGAGCTTGATAAACGTATTGTGGTCATTTTAGGTTGACATACTACGTGCGGTAAATTGGACTTAGCTTGTGGATTGACCGAAGAGGTATGTGGAGCTTTCCTATCTCTTGAGCATGATTAGTTGTACCTATGTAGTACGGTAGACGTACAAGATTTGGAAATCTTCGTTTGTTATAAGTATTTGATACTTGCTTCGTTTTAAAAGAAAAGTATAAAAATCCCTTGGACTTAAGGGAATGTGTTTTACTATTGTTTAACTCTAATGTAACTGCTTTATGGGGAGTTGGTTATATTAGTTTGTGAAAGTTTAATGGAGAAAGGTTTTGATGATTTGAACTTGTGGAAGGAAAATGGTTCTAAGGCATGAATTGCCTAAGGTTTTACAAGAAATGAAGTCACTTAATTTAGAAGCTTGAGATAGTTTTAAAAGGAAATGTGACTTGTTTGAAAAGGAATCGTAACTTGATACTATGGTGATTACTATCTTGGGATTTTTTTTTTTTGTATAAAAAAAGAGTTATTTCTTAAAAGGTTAGAGGTACATGATACTTGGGTTAAATTCCCGGATTTTTATTAAAAGACATGATCGTGCCTTAGGTATACTAAAATGAGAGGATGTATTAATACTATTAATAAGAAGTTAGGTGATTCTTAACTTGCTTAGGTTATGATAGGCCGGTAGTGCTTATGTTGTGATGTGATAGGCCGGTAGGGCTTATGTTATGTTTAATAGCCGGATGAGCTATGTTATATATATTCATATTGTTACGGGTAAACCCCGGGTTATTTTTTGTGCCATGGATTTGCTACCCATGATGCGAGTGCGGCGCTTGTACTCATGCGGATCTGGACCATAGGATCCATGCGGGTGAAATAGTCCCATGCGAGTACGCGATGGTACTCATGCGGATCCACAGGATCCATGCGGGTGAAATAGTCTCATGCGGGTGAAACAATCCCATGACGAGGCGGATGACCTCATGCGGGTCCACAGGACCTATGCGGGTGAAATAGTCTCAGGAGTAGGATTGCTTAATGATACTACGGGCGAGGTACCCTGTTTTGATCATGAGCCTCCTATTTTTATGCTATAAAATGTATACTTGTTACTCTCATTATTAGTAAGGCACAGTGCAACATAATTTGGTTTTATCTATAACTTCAGTGTATTTTGGACTTATGATATTACTACAGTATTTTCCGCTTTTACATACTTAGTACGTTGTGTCGACCCCGCCTGGGCTGCGTTCATCTGCAGGTAAGGGAAAGCAGGTGGTAGATCCTCATTCCTAGGATCTTGTACTCAGGTGTCAGGAGCTCCATTTCTTCGGAGGCTCGACTTTTGGTATGGTTCTCCCTGGAGTCGTTGATATTTTGTAAATTCAGGGGCATGACGGGGCCCTGTCCCCTCATAGTGTTATTCATTCTTAGAGGCCTGTAGTCTTGTCAGAACTTGGTTCGTTAAGGATGTAACTGTTCGGTTTATGTACTTTTGGGTTAGCCATTTTGGGCTAGACTATTCTATATCTTAATGGTTGTTTATCTTGAGTTTACATTCCGCTGGTTTTCTCTGATGTTGTGTCACTAGGGTGCCCGGGTTAAGGCACCGGTCACGGGTCCGGGTCGTGACAATTACCTCCAAACTTGGTCATCTTACTAGCTTCACTTTTCCGCCAAGGCCATTCCCGGCCTTCACGAACCGATTCTGGTCGAACGCATCCACGAACTCATACGATGGTTAACTAAACTCGGGCCTAGCATCCTCGTGACCCTACCACCTGGCGGGACCACCTCGAACCCGGCCCATGGCCGGCCTGCGGGTTGACCCGCGAATGGTCCTCAACCCGACCCCACCACCGCGCCACACTCTTGTTCCCCGATCCGGAACAATCTTACCTATTCAAGTCATGAAAGCTACCACTTCCATTTTACACAACCCAAGGAATTATCACACAAATATCTCCCATGTATACTACGCACTCTGATAAAGGTCAAACATAGAATAAATCTTTTACACAAGACGACCTTACCTCTAAGGTCTCAATCGTGAAATAGTCTAAGGTTCACACTTACCATGCCCCCAGGCTTACCCTTCTGCACTAACCAGGTTTCTAAATCACATTTTAGCACAAAACTATCCGAACATAACACTAAACACATCAGCATACAAAACTCTAGAGGGTTAAGGATATACCTGTCTTTCCCGCTTTTCTAATCACAGTCCTGCCCTGCAGGGCGCATAGCTAGTGAAGGTGATGAACCAGCCACTGATCCTGAAGGTTGAGTCGTAACATCCGTGCTACCCTTGGTCGGACAGTTCCTCGCAAGATGGCCCTGCTGGCCGCAAAAATAACAAGCTCTCTTGGCACCACGACACTCCCCGAAATGCGGTCTAACACATCGACCACACCGAGGTAGGGGTGACTGCGTCTGGCCAACACCCCTACTTCCCTGGAAACCTGAACCCTTGGAGCCCTGACCTGCTCCCGAATACTCTGGATGCCCTAAAGGTTGTGGAGGGCCACTCTGCACTGGTGGAGGTATAAAACTAGTCTGCTGCTGAGGCGGTCCGCCTCGAAAGTCACCAAAGGACCCTGTTGTTCTGGCCCTCTTCTGCTGATCTTGGTCATTCCGTCGACCTCTCCGCTCTTCACCCCCAAGCGCATAAGCCTGCATACGGGCAATGTCCATGCCCGGCTGAAGAGCTACACCCGAGCAAGCCTCTGCCAAGTAATCATCTAACCCGGTAACGTAACGGTGTACTCTGTCCTCCATATCAGCTACTACAGCGGGGGCATACCGAGCCAATGAGTCGAACTCCACATTGTACTCCGGCTATGCGCGGATTCGCCTCAACATCAAAAATCGCCGGTCGAGCCCTCCTCATGTGGAGGCAAGAAATGTGCAAGAAATGCCCCAGAACTTCGTCCCAAGCGGTGGAAGTGCATTCTCTCCCGGGGCGGCTCGCGAATCAAACCGATCATTGCGGTATCACGTAGCCGATGCGAACCTAAGACCGACTCGGTCTCGAAGCCTTTATCACTCTACGATCCGTGAATCGCCGGATGAACTCCTGCGGATCATCCTCGTGCCTCGACCGTAGAACTGCGGCGGGCTACATCTCGAGAAAGTCCTATAGCCTCAAACTATCCAGGCTAGGGTGAACCATGGTGCTATCGAGGCTGGGCTGCCAGATCCGGCCTATCCTCATATCGGCCACCACTCGGCCGGCAAGAATGGCCATCTCTTGTAACCCATCTCCTCTGCTTCCGGTGTGGGATGGAGGCTCAGTCTGGTGGTCTCGGCCAGCTGCTGCGACTCGCTCTCTTTGAAATTTGTGGCGTCGCAAAACTCGCCGTCTGAAGCATAATATCGAGCAGCCAGGGCTGCGCCTCGTACTCCTCAGTATCTCACTAGCGGCACCCTCGGCTGTCTTGCCATACAGGCTCTGGTTGCACTGCGCGGGCATAGCGGTAAAAACGAGATACGTCGGAGGGTCCAACTTACAACACGACTCAAGGCACGATCTCGGAATGAGAAGAATGAAACTAATCCTAAATGTCCTGCGACCTCACGATTATCGATGTGTTGTGCACCACATCTATAATCAAGACTCTACTAGACACGGTCTGTAGACACTTTCCGAGGATTAACTGCTCTGATAACACTTTTGTCACGACCCGATCCCGGGCCCGTGACTGGTGTCTTACCCCGGGCACCCAAGTGATACAACATCAGAGAAAACCAGCGGAAAATAAAACATAAACATGAAACAAGATATATGATCATAAATGTAAAAACCGGAAAATAATAATAATAGATAGTTGTTGGTTGAGTTAATAAAAATACATATATATAAGAAAATAAAGAATAAATTGCATGGGATAGAGTTAGTGTTAAAGTTGGATAAATAGATAGATGAAATGAAAATAAGAAAAACAAAAACAAAAGAAAAACAAAACAAAAAAAAAACAAAAAAAAAAACAAAAAAACGAAAAAACAATCAGCATGCATACGTGATGCTTTCCCCTTTTCCCCCCTTTTTCAATTTCCCTCCACCCTTGGCCTTCCATCTCCCATAAGTTATACAACCTTCTCCACTTATACATTATACTTATACACAAACAAAGTGCATACCACAAAGATTAGAAAATCAGAAAAAACAAGTGAACAAGAAGAGGAAAAATCTGGAAAAAAATACCAAGAGGGCAAGAAGAACAAGAATCAAACTACTAGAGAGTAGGGATCATTTTAGCAACTACACAACAATAATCTTCACACTTACAAGGTGAGTTTTCTCACTCAGAAATTCTTGGTAACATCCTTTATTTTAAGTTCAATACATGTTAGAATAAGAATTGAGTGTTGAAAAGAAATATTGAACTTTTGATTGTTTAGACAACTAGTTGCGTCATGAACTTTACGAACTGTTCTCACTGAGTTATAACTGTTAGAATTTGATGAAATTCGGAGGAGTGGTACACCTCTCTAATATGATCATATAGAACCAAAAATGAGGTAAAATGGACGTACGGTTTGAAAGTTATCATAGTTCAAAGTTCCTGCCTTAGATTTGGTCGAAATTCGGAAAAGCATAATTATGGACTGTTTTTATTGAGTTTTACTTATTAGAATTATATGAAAATTTACATGGTTGTAAATATCTCTGTTACGGACAGATATATATAAATATTTATTAAAACGGACTTACGAGTTGAGAGTTATTGTAGTTTGAAGTTGCTGCCTCGGATTCGTCGGAATCCAGAAGGACAGGACGTTGAAACGTAAAACTGTACTAATATGTGGGGAATATGAAAATTGTTTCTAAATTACAGTTCTAGATCTCCTTGTTGTGGACATTTTGAGACCTTACGGGGGTCTATCCGACTTACGGATTGAGAGTTATCGCTGTTTAAAGTTTCTGCCTCGGATCTATCGAGATCCAGGAAGGGCAGCGAATAAAAGTGTAAAACTGTACCAAATGGTACAGAATATGAAAGAATGGTTCACAAGGAGACGTGTATCTCTCTGTTCTCGTCGTTTTGAGAATTTATGGGGCTTGAACGGGTTTACAGATTAGGAGTTATGACTATTATAAGATTGAGTGTTGTTTAATAAAAATTCTGCCGAAACAAATTTCATGTGGCTGTTTTGAGGATAAATTTGTGTTAGTTACCCAAAGTAGTTTTAAATGAAATTTGGTACAGTGAAAGATCCCCGTCCTACCTTAGTTTCCGCTTGAGAAACACCTTAGTTGGAGTTATGGTTAAAAAGTTATAATCGTTACAAATATGAATGACAGAATGTTAGAAAAGAGAATGGTATTTATTTGATCTTCTGAAAAATATGAAAAGTGAATACGTGTTCACATAAATATATAAATATATAATGGATCGGGTTGCGCGCAACAAAACGTAAAGTGAATATGTGTTCACAAATACGTAAATATAATGGATCGGGTTGCGCGCAACAAAACGTAAAGTGAATACGCGTTCACAAATACGTAAACATAATGGATCGGGTTGCACGCCGCAACAAAACGTAAAGTGAATATGTGTTCACAAATACGTAAATATAATGGATCGGGTTGCACGCCGCAACAAAACGTAAAGTGAATACGCGTTCACAAATACGTAAACATAATGGATCGGGTTGCACGCCGCAACAAAACGTAAAGTGAATACGTGTTCACAAATACGTAAATATAATGGATCGGGTTGCACGCCGCAACAAATATGAAAGATGAATACATGATCATCTATATATAAATATGAAAAGTGAATACGCGTTCACAAATATATAAATGTAATAAACATGTGGAAATGCAGGGGAATGTCTTAACGTATAATACGAGATAAAATAAAGTGTTAGTTAAGCGAGAATTTCCTATGAGGTGTTGTTGCATATTTAAAAATATTGTAACCTGATATGTTTTTGCAATATGCTTATTACGTTAGAATGTGATTGCACTTAGAATATTGTGGTGTTACTTTGAATTGCAGGGTAAGGTTCTCACTCAGCCCCAGATGGTAGGGCTGACTCTTTATTTAACATGTTTCAGGAAAGCGTGATAGAGGAAAGGCTCCACGCCAAGGCTAGCGATCGTCCCGCAGCCTCTTGTCATACCAAGTCCATTGCTTCGGGCTTGGTATTCGTCAGGTTCAGGATGTCAATTCCAGTGTCTCGGGAAATGCCCGTATGGAATGGTCTCCCTTCCAAATTAGAATAATATTTGTCAGTATGTCTATGTAGAAACAATATTTGCACGAGCATGGGCTCGCGTTATATTTTCAATAAAGTCACAAACAAATTTCTTTATTGTTATATTTATTAATAGCTCCGTATTTGAATATAAGTTTAAATTTTTAAATAAAGAGAATTAAAGGGTGCTCCTGGTGGAAAATAATTGTCCAGGTGCCATCACGCCCTAAGTAAAGACTTAGGAAAATTTGGGGCGTGACAGTTGGTATCAAAGCTAAACCAGGTTAAAAGATTATAGGAAGTTTTCTTCGAGTTGGATGTTTGAACGGTTACTTATTGCGACGGTGTGCGCGCCACCTTAGTAATAAGTGAACGGAATAACATCCTAAAGTTTCCCTTCTTTCGTACTCTTCTCGTGCCTATCTTGAGTCTTTTCAAAGATTTGGTTCTCGTACTTCCTCCTTCAAATGATTGTGGAAGGGGATGTGCAACGATAAACTATGGACAATACGGGGGTGTGGTGGAGAAACTTTAGAAGAAATCGTTCCCCGATGTCATCACCGATGACGTGGGAGTTGAGCGCGTTCATTAAAAAGTACATGCCTAACACCGAAAAGATGCGCTCGAGCGTGAGTTTGAACAATTGAAACAAGAAGACCGCAATGTGAAAGAATATAATACCTAATTCATGCGATCTTCAAAGATACAACGCGTATTATTCCTACGAAGGAGAAGGTCAAAAGATTTGTGAGGTTTAAACCCGAACTTGGTAGAAAGGTAGTGACATTAGCCTATGATCGGACGTACCTTGGATCGTCAACATGACAATGAGGGTAGAAGGTTTTGCCAAATCAAAAGAGTATTCACGAAAGAGCCATTTATGTGACTCGACCTTTTTCAACTATCCGATTGGAGTCATACTATAGAAAATAGTCAACTCCATCCAGAGAGAGTTCCACTCATCGTTTAGAAGATCAATAAAGGTATGTGGAACTTTCCTATCTCTTGAGCATGAATAGTTGTACTTATATAGTACGGTGAGCGTCAATACTTTGATATCCTTCACTTATTTAAGAATGGCCAAGTTGGGCGAGTTAGGAGGTTAACCCACTTCTTTAAAACTATTAAGGATGTCTTAAGTTTTCAAAGTTAAGGGACGTGAAGTGTTTTGAGTATATGATACTTGTTTTGTTTTAAAAGTTTAAGTCCCTTGGAAATAGGAAAATGTAATTGACTAAGGTATAAGATTAATATAACGACTTTATGGGAAGTTGGTTATATTCGCTTTATGGAAAGTAAAAAGGAGAGATTTACTTTAAGTAAGATAAGTAAGGACAAGTGACTTGATGCTATAGTTATTAGTATCTTGGAAGTTTTATATAAAAAAAAAAAGAGTCATTCGTTTTAAAAGAGTAGAAGTACGTAGTACTTGGGATTAAATTTCCGGATTTTTTATTTAGACATGTTAGTGCCTTAAGTGAACTAAAATGAGAGGATATATTAATAATGTCAATAAGAAGTTAGGGGATTTCTTGACTTACTTATGTTATGTAGGATAGCCGGTTGAGCTAGGGTAAGAGTATAAATGAGGGGTAAACCCCCAAGACGTTATACCACCTTCTCCAGGGTAAGAGTATAAATGAGGGTAAACCCCAAGACGTTATACCACCTCCTCAGGGGTAAGAGTATAAATGAGGGTAAACCCCAAGACGTTATACCACTTTCTCAGGGTAAGAGTATAAATGAGGCAAGCCCAAGGCGTTATACCACCTTCTCGGGGTAAGAGTATGAATGAGCAAGCCAAGACGTCATACCACCTTCTCCAGGTAAGAGTATGAATGAGGAAAGCCCAGGCGCCATACCACCGCCTGTGGTAAGAGTATAAATGAGGAAAACCCCAAGGCGTTATACCACATTAGTGGATTTTCTACCCATGATGCGAGGAATATCCTCACGTCAGCTTATTTCCTACCTTAGGTCTCAAAAGTTATTAAGGAGTCACAAAGTGGAGTACGCATATCTGGCTAATATAGTAGATACCAAAAAAAGAGTCCGTGATGCATGATGTCCCTATTGTTTGAAAAAAATTCGAAGGTTTTTTTTTTCCTGAAGATCTCCCAGGCCTTCCTCCGGATAGAGAAGTGGAGTTCGTTATAGAGTTAATTCTGGGTACAAGACCTATTTCTATTTCCTCCATATCGAATGGTTCCAGCTGAATTGAGAGAGTTAAAAGAACAATTGAAGGATCTTCTGGATAAAGGTTTTATAAGACCTAGTGTTTCCCCTTAGGGTGCACCAGTCCTGTTTGTGAAAAAGAAAGACGGATCGCTCCGAATGTGCATCGATTATCGGCAGCTCAATAAGGTCACGATCAAGAACCGATACCCATTACCAAGAATCGATGATCTTTTTGACCAACTTCATGGAGCTAGCTATTTTTCCAAGATTGATCTCCGTTGGGGATATCACCAGCTGAAAATAAATCCAGATGATATATCCAAAACAGCCTTTAGAACCCGATACGGCCATTATGAGTTCTTGGTCATGTCTTTTGGGTTAACCAATGCCCCAGCTGCTTTTATGGATTTAATGAACAGAATCTTCAAACCATTCCTAGATTTGTTCGTGATCATGTTCATAGATGATATTCTAATCTACAGTAAGAGTGTTGAAGAACATGAAGATCATCTGAGGGTAGTGCTTCAAGTCTTGAAACAGGAGAAACTATATGCTAAATTATCAAAGTGTGAATTTTGGTTGGAAAAGGTAGCCGTTTTGGGTCATGTTGTGTCAAGGGATGGAATGATGGTAGACCCCAGGAGATAGAAGCAGTAAAGAACTGGCCAAAACCGACCACTCCGACAGAGGTTAGAAGTTTCTTGGGTTTGGCTGGGTATTATAGAAGATTCGTAAAAGATTTTTTTTTAGTCTTGCTGCTCCTTTGACCCGGTTGACTCAAAAAGCGGTTAAGTACCAGTGGTCAGAAGCATGTGAAGCAAGTTTCCAGAAACTAAAGGAATTGTTGACTACTGCACCAGTCCTAACCTTACCATCGAATGAAGGGGTTCATACCATCTGCGATGCCTCTGAGTTGGGTTAGGATGTGTCACGCAGCTTGGAAAGGTTATCACAGATGCATCTAGACAGTTGAAGATACATGAGAAGAATTACCCAACTCATGACTTGGAATTAGCTGCAGTGGTGTTTGCCTTACGAATATGGAGACATTATTTGTATGGTGTACATGTGGACATATTTACGGATCATAAGAGTTTGCAGTACATAACCACGCAGAAGGATTTGAATCTCCGACAAAGAAGATGGTTAGAGTTGCTTAAGGATTATGACCTTAGTATTCTTTACCATCCTGGGAAAGCCAACGTGGTGGCTGACGCACTCAGTAGGAGATCAATGGGCAGCTTGGCTCATTTGGCAATACAAAAGAGGGGTATTGTTCGGGAGGTACAAAGATTGGGAAACCTCGGGGTTAGCTTAACTGAGATCGGTGAAGGTAGGGTGGTGGTACATGATACCTCGCGATGCGCCTTTAGCTTGAAATAAAAGAAAGTCATTGAGGATACGGAGTTTGTTGGATTTCGGGAGAGGATCCAACAGGGAAAACCTTCACAGTTTACATTGGGAGATAATGACGGAACCCTTCGGTATAAGGGTAGGTTATGTGTTCCTAAGGTAAATGATCTAAGGAGGAAGATCTTAGATGAGGGTCACAACACAAGATATTCCATTCATCCAGGGTCAACAAAAATGTATCAGGACCTCAAGGCAAATTACTGGTGGTACGGGATGAAGAAAGACGCCATGAGTTTGTCGGGAGGTGTCTTATATGTCAGCAGGTGAAAGCTGAACATCAAAAACTTGGCGGATTACTTCAGGACATTGGAGTCCCCATGTGGAAATGGGATTCATATGGATTTCGTAACTGGTCTACCGAAAACTCGAGAAGGGTATGATTCTATTTGGGTGATTGTTGATCGGCTTACAAAGTCAGCCCATTTCTTACCGGTCAAGACTATGTATCGCGCACCACAGTACACATAGTTTTATTTGAAGGAGATTGTGCGGTTACACGGGATTCCCTTACAAATTATTTCAGATAGGGGTTCCCAGTTCACCTCACACTTTTGGCAAAGTTTCCAGCAGGGTCTCGGGACAAAAGTTAAGTTAAGCACGACTTTCCACCCGCAAATGATGGGCAAGCTGAGCGAATAATTCAAACACTTGAGGACATGTTGCGATCTTGTGTGTTAGATTTTCAGGGAAGCTGGTTGGACCATATATGTCTAATTGAGTTCGCCTACAACAATAGTTTTCACTCTAGCATACAAATGACCCCGTTTGAAGCATTATATGGACGAAAATGTAGGTCTCCACTTGGATGGTTCGAGGTGGGTGAGACGCACCTGTTCGGACCTGAAGTCATTCAAGAAACAAATGATAAGGTACATATGATTCGGGAGCGGATCAAAACAGCCCATAGCCGTCATAAGTCCTATGCGGATCATCGGAAAAGAGATCTTGAATTCCAAGAGGGGGAGAAAATATTTTTAAAAGTGTCCCCAATGAAGGGAGTGATGCGCTTTGGTAAGAAAGGGAAATTGAGCCCAAGGTTTATTGGGCCATATGAGATCTTGCGAAGAGTGGGGAATGTGGCTTACGAATTAGCACTTTCACAAGAGCTGGAAGCAGTGCATCCGGTATTTCATGTGTCAATGTTACGAAAATACTTGCACGATCCAAGTCACGTCATCCTTCCCCAGGAGATAGTTCTTAATAAAGATCTTCAATATGAAGAGGCTCCGGTAGAAATACTTGATAGAAAGGTCCAACGCCTTAGAAATAAAGATATTACTTCCGTGAAAGTCCTATGGAAGAATCACTCCACAGAGGAAGCCACCTGAGAAGCGGAAGAGGCGATGAAAGTCAAATATCCATTCCTATTTGACTAAGGTAATAATAAAAAAAAATGCGTTACATAGTACATCATATGTGTGTCATTTGCGTGTCTATATGCATGTGTTACAACCTTATTCTCATTCGAGGACGAATGCTTCTTAAGGAAGGGAGAATGTGAAGCCCCAAATTTGTGACAATAACAATAAACATTATTGTGGCTATGTGATTATGTTATTATTGTGTCCATGTGATTATGTTACGGCCTTATTCACATTCGAGGACGAATGTTGCTTAAGGAGGAGAGAATGTAAAAACCGGAAAATAATAATAATAGATAGTTGTTGGTTGAGTTAATAAAAATACATATATATAAGAAAATAAAGAATAAATTGCATGGGATAGAGTTAGTGTTAAAGTTGGATAAATAGATAGATGAAATGAAAATAAGAAAAACAAAAACAAAAGAAAAACAAAACAAAAAAAAACAAAAAAAAAACAAAAACAATCAAAGATGCATACGTGATGCTTTCCCCCCCTTTTTCAATTCCCCTCCACCCTTGGCCTTCCATCTCCCATAAGTTATACAATCTTCTCCACTTATATATTATACTTATACACAAACAAAGTGCATACCACAAAGATTAGAAAATCAGAAAAAAACAAGTGAACAAGAAGAGGAAAATCGGAAAAAATACCAAGAGGGCAAGAAGAACAAGAATCAAACTACTAGAGAGTAGGGATCATTTTAGCAACTACACAACAATAATCTTCACACTTACAAGGTGAGTTTTCTCACTCAGAAATTCTTGGTAACATCCTTTATTTTAAGTTCAATACATGTTAGAATAAGAATTGAGTGTTGAAAAGAAATATTGAACTTTTGATTGTTTAGACAACTAGTTGCGTCATGAACTTTACGAACTGTTCTCACTGAGTTATAACTGTTAGAATTTGATGAAATTCGGAGGAGTGGTACACCTCTCTAATATGATCATATAGAACCAAAAATGAGGTAAAATGGACGTACGGTTTGAAAGTTATCATAGTTCAAAGTTCCTGCCTTAGATTTGGTCGAAATTCGGAAAGGCATAATTATGGACTGTTTTTATTGAGTTTTACTTATTAGAATTATATGAAAATTTACATGGTTGTAAATATCTCTGTTACGGACAGATATATATAAATATTTATTAAAACGGACTTACGAGTTGAGAGTTATTGTAGTTTGAAGTTGCTGCCTCGGATTCGTCGGAATCCAGAAGGGCAGGACGTTGAAACGTAAAACTGTACTAATATGTGGGGAATATGAAAATTGTTTCTAAATGACAGTTCTAGATCTCCTTGTTTTGGACATTTTGAGACCTTACGGGGGTCTATCCGACTTACGGATTGAGAGTTATCGCTGTTTAAAGTTTCTGCCTCGGATCTATCGTGATCCAGGAAGGGCAGCGAATAAAAGTGTAAAACTGTACCAAATGGTACAGAATATGAAAGAATGGTTCACATGGAGACGTGTAGCTCTCTGTTCTCGTCGGTTTGAGAATTTATGGGGCTTGAACGGGTTTACAGATTAGGAGTTATGACTATTATAAGATTGTGTGTTGTTTAATAAAAATTCTGCCGAAACAAATTTCATGTGGCTGTTTTGAGGATAAATTTGTGTTAGTTACCCAAAGTAGTTTTAAATGAAATTTGGTACAGTGAAAGATCCCCGTCCTACCTTAGTTTCCGCTTGAGGAACACCTTAGTTGGAGTTATGGTTAAAAAGTTATAATCGTTACAAATATGAATGACAGAATGTTAGAAAAGAGAATGGTATTTATTTGATCTTCTGAAAAATATGAAAAGTGAATACGTGTTCACATAAATATATAAATATATAATGGATCGGGTTGCACGCCGCAACAAAACGTAAAGTGAATATGTGTTCACAAATACGTAAATATAATGGATCGGGTTGCACGCCGCAACAAAACGTAAAGTGAATACGCGTTCACAAATACGTAAACCTAATGGATCGGGTTGCACGCCGCAACAAAACGTAAAGTGAATATGTGTTCACAAATACGTAAATATAATGGATCGGGTTGCACGCCGCAACAAAACGTAAAGTGAATACGCGTTCACAAATACGTAAACATAATGGATCGGGTTGCACGCCGCAACAAAACGTAAAGTGAATACGTGTTCACAAATACGTAAATATAATGGATCGGGTTGCACGCCGCAACAAATATGAAAGATGAATACATGATCATCTATATATAAATATGAAAAGTGAATACGCGTTCACAAATATATAAATGTAATAAACATGTGGAAATGCAGGGGAATGTCTTAACGTATAATACGAGATAAAATAAAGTGTTAGTTAAACCGAGAATTTCCTATGAGGAGTTGTTGCATATTTAAAAATATTGTAACCTGATATGTTTTTGCAATATGCTTATTACGTTAGAATGTGATTGCACTTAGAATATTGTGGTGTTACTTTGAATTGCAGGGTAAGGTTTCACCACCCAGGATGGTAGGTGACTCTTATTTAACATGTTTCAGGAAAACGTGATAGAGGAAAGGCTCCACGCCAAGGCTAGCGATCGTCCCGCAGCCTCTTGTCATACCAAGTCCATTGCTTCGGGCTTGGTATTCGTCAGGTTCAGGATGTCAGTTCCAGTGTCTCGGGAAATGCCCGTATGGAATGGTCTCCCTTCCAAATTAGAATAATATTTGTCAGTATGTCTATGTAGAAACAATATTTGCACGAGCATGGGCTCGCGTTATATTTTCAATAAAGTCACAAACAAATTTCTTTATTGTTATATTTATTAATAGCTCCGTATTTGAATATAAGTTTAAATTTTTAAATAAAGAGAATTAAAGGGTGCTCCTGGTGGAAAATAATTGTCCAGGTGCCATCACGCCCTAAGTAAAGACTTAGGAAAATTTGGGGCGTGACAGTTGGTATCAAAGCTAAACCAGGTTAAAAGATTCTAGGAAGTTTTCTTCGAATTGGATGTTTGAACGGTTACTTATTGCGACGGTGTGCGCGCCACCTTAGTAATAAGTGAACGGAATAACATCCTAAAGTTTCCCTTCTTTCGTACTCTTCTCGTGCCTATCTTGAGTCTTTTCAAAGATTTGGTTCTCGTACTTCCTCCTTCAAATGATTGTGGAAGGGGATGTGCAACGATAAACTATGGACAATACGGGGGTGTGGTGGAGAAACTTTAGAAGAAATCGTTCCCCGATGTCATCACCGATGACGTGGGGGGAGTTCAGAGCCGCATTCATTAAAAAGTATATGCCTAACACCCGAAAAGATGCGCTCAGGCGTGAGTTTGAACAATTGAAACAAGAAGACCGCAATGTGAAAGAATATAATACCTAATTCATGCGATCTTCAGCATACAACGTGCATATTATTCCTACGAAAGGATAAGGGTCAAAGATTTGTGAGGGTTTAAACCCGAACTTGGTAGAAGGTAGTGACATTAGCCTATGATCGGACGTACCTTGGATCGTCAACATGACAATGAGGGTAGAAGGATTCGCCAAATCAAAAAGAGAGTATTCACGAAAGAGGCATTTATGTGACTCGACCTTTTCAACTATCCGATTGGAGTCATACTATAGAAAATAGTCAACTCCATCCAGAGAGAGTTCCACTCATCGTTTAGAAGATCAATAAAGGTATGTGGAACTTTCCTATCTCTTGAGCATGAATAGTTGTACTTATATAGTACGGTAGACGTACAATACTTTGATATCCTTTACTTATTTAAGAATGGCCAAGTTGGGCGAGTTAGGAGGTTAACCCACTTCTTTAAAACTATTAAGGATGTCTTAAGTTTTCAAAGTTAAGGGACTTGAAGTGTTTTGAGTATATGATACTTGTTTTGTTTTAAAAGTTTAAGTCCCTTGGAAATAGGAAAATGTAATTGACTAAGGTATAAGATTAATATAACGACTTTATGGGAAGTTGGTTATATTCGCTTTATGGAAAGTTAAAAGGAGAGATTTACTTTAAGTAAGATAAGTAAGGACAAGTGACTTGATGCTATAGTTATTAGTATCTTGGAAGTTTTATATAAAAAAAAAAAGAGTCATTCGTTTTAAAAGAGTAGAAGTATGTAGTACTTGGGATTAAATTTCCGGATTTTTTATTTAGACATGTTAGTGCCTTAAGTGAACTAAAATGAGAGGATATATTAATAATGTCAATAAGAAGTTAGGGGATTTCTTGACTTACTTATGTTATGTAGGATAGCCGGTTGAGCTAGGGTAAGAGTATAAATGAGGGGTAAACCCCCAAGACGTTATACCACCTTCTCCAGGGTAAGAGTATAAATGAGGGGTAAACCCCCAAGACGTTATACCACCTCCTCCAGGGTAAGAGTATAAATGAGGGGTAAACCCCCAAGACGTTATACCACTTTCTCTAGGGTAAGAGTATAAATGAGGGGCAAGCCCCAAGACGTTATACCACCTTCTCCAGGGTAAGAGTATGAATGAGGGGCAAGCCCAAGACGTCATACCACCTTCTCGGGTAAGAGTATGAATGAGGAAAGCCCCAAGACGCCATACCACTGCCTGTGGTAAGAGTATAAATGAGGAAAACCCCAAGATGTTATACCACTGCTAGTGGATGTGCTACCCATGATGCGAGGAATATCCTCACGTCAGCTTATTTCCTACCTTAGGTCTCAAAAGTTATTAAGAGTCACAAAGTAGATGCATATATCTGGCTAATATAGTAGATACCAAAAAAAGAGTCCCCAGCGGTGCATGATGTCCCTATTGTTTGAAAAAAATTCGAAGTTTTTTTTTTCCTGAAGATCTCCCAGGCCTTCCTCCGGATAGAGAAGTGGAGTTCGCTATAGAGTTAATTCTGGGTACAAGACCTATTTCTATTTCCTCCATATCGAATGGTTCCAGCTGAATTGAGAGAGTTAAAAGAACAATTGAAGGATCTTCTGGATAAAGGTTTTATAAGACCTAGTGTTTCCCCTTAGGGTGCACCAGTCCTGTTTGTGAAAAAGAAAGACGGATCGCTCCGAATGTGCATCGATTATCGGCAGCTCAATAAGGTCACGATCAAGAACCGATACCCATTACCAAGAATCGATGATCTTTTTGACCAACTTCAGGGAGCTAGCTATTTTTCCAAGATTGATCTCCGTTGGGGATATCACCAGCTGAAAATAAATCCAGATGATATATCCAAAACAACCTTTAGAACCCGATACGGCCATTATGAGTTCTTGGTCATGTCTTTTGGGTTAACCAATGCCCCAGCTGCTTTTATGGATTTAATGAACAGAATCTTCAAACCATTCCTAGATTTGTTCGTGATCATGTTCATAGATGATATTCTAATCTACAGTAAGAGTGTTGAAGAACATGAAGAGCATCTGAGGGTAGTGCTTCAAGTCTTGAAACATGAGAAACTATATGCTAAATTTTCAAAGTGTGAATTTTGGTTGGAAAAGGTAGCCTTTTTGGGTCATGTTGTGTCAAGGGATGGAATGATGGTAGACCCGGAGATAGAAGCAAGAAGAATCGCCAAACCGACCACTCCGACAGAGGTTAGAAGTTTCTTGGGTTTGGCTGGGTATTATAGAAGATTCGTAAAAGATTTTTTTTAGTCTTGCTGCTCCTTTGACCCGGTTGACTCAAAAAGCGGTTAAGTACCAGTGGTCAGAAGCATGTGAAGCAAGTTTCCAGAAACTAAAGGAATTGTTGACTCATCGCACCACCCTAACCTTACCATGAACAAGAAGGGTTCACGATCATCTGCGATGCCTCTAGAGTTGGGTTAGGATGTGTCTTGATGCAGTTTGGAAAGGTTATTGCGTATGCATCTAGACAGTTGAAGATACATGAGAAGAATTACCCAACTCATGACTTGGAATTAGCTGCAGTGGTGTTTGCCTTACGAATATGGAGACATTATTTGTATGGTGTACATGTGGACATATTTACGGATCATAAGAGTTTGCAGTACATAACCACGCAGAAGGATTTGAATCTCCGACAAAGAAGATGGTTAGAGTTGCTTAAGGATTATGACCTTAGTATTCTTTACCATCCTGGGAAAGCCAACGTGGTGGCTGACGCTCGATGGGAGATCAATGGGCAGCTTGGCTCATTTGGCAATACAAAAGAGGGGTATTGTTCGGGAGGTACAAAGATTGGGAAACCTCGGGGTTAGCTTAACTGAGATCGGTGAAGGTAGGGTGGTGGTACATGATACCTCGCAGTCTGCCTTAGCTTCAGAAATAAAAGAAAGTCAGTTTGAGGATACGGAGTTTGTTGGATTTCGGGAGAGGATCCAACAGGGAAAACCTTCACAGTTTACATTGGGAGATAATGACGGAACCCTTCGGTATAAGGGTAGGTTATGTGTTCCTAAGGTAAATGATCTAAGGAGGAAGATCTTAGATGAGGTCATAACACAAGATATTCCATTCATCCGTGGTCAACAAAAATGTATCAGGACCTCAAGGCAAATTGCGGTGGTACGGGATGAAGAAAGACGTTGCGGAGTTTGTCGGGAGGTGTCTTATATGTCAGCAGGTGAAAGCTGAACATCAAAAACTTGGCGGATTACTTCAGGACATTGGAGTCCCCATGTGGAAATGGGATTCATATGGATTTCGTAACTGGTCTACCGAAAACTCGAGAAGGGTATGATTCTATTTGGGTGATTGTTGATCGGCTTACAAAGTCAGCCCATTTCTTACCGGTCAAGACTATGTATCGCGCACCACAGTACACATAGTTTTATTTGAAGGAGATTGTGCGGTTACACGGGATTCCCTTACAAATTATTTCAGATAGGGGTTCCCAGTTCACCTCACACTTTTGGCAAAGTTTCCAGCAGGGTCTCGGGACAAAAGTTAAGTTAAGCACGACTTTCCACCCGCAAACAGATGGGCAAGCTGAGCGAACAATTCAAACACTTGAGGACATGTTGCGATCTTGTGTGTTAGATTTTCAGGGAAGCTGGTTGGACCATCTATGTCTAATTGAGTTCGCCTACAACAATAGTTTTCACTCTAGCATACAAATGACCCCGTTTGAAGCATTATATGGACGAAAATGTAGGTCTCCACTTGGATGGTTCGAGGTGGGTGAGACGCACCTGTTCGGACCTGAAGTCATTCAAGAAACAAATGATAAGGTACATATGATTCGGGAGCGGATCAAAACAGCCCATAGCCGTCATAAGTCCTATGCGGATCATCGGAAAAGAGATCTTGAATTCCAAGAGGGGGAGAAAATATTTTTTAAAAGTGTCCCCAATGAAGGGAGTGATGCGCTTTGGTAAGAAAGGGAAATTGAGCCCAAGGTTTATTGGGCCATATGAGATCTTGCGAAGAGTGGGGAATGTGGCTTACGAATTAGCACTTTCACAAGAGCTGGAAGCAGTGCATCCGGTATTTCATGTGTCAATGTTACGAAAATACTTGCACGATCCAAGTCACGTCATCCTTCCCCAGGAGATAGTTCTTAATAAAGATCTTCAATATGAAGAGGCTCCGGTAGAAATACTTGATAGAAAGGTCCAACGCCTTAGAAATAAAGATATTACTTCCGTGAAAGTCCTATGGAAGAATCACTCCACAGAGGAAGCCACCTGAGAAGCGGAAGAGGCGATGAAAGTCAAATATCCATTCCTATTTGACTAAGGTAATAATAAAAAAAAATGCGTTACATAGTACATCATATGTGTGTCATTTGCGTGTCTATATGCATGTGTTACAACCTTATTCTCATTCGAGGACGAATGCTTCTTAAGGAAGGGAGAATGTGAAGCCCCAAATTTGTGACAATAACAATAAACATTATTGTGGCTATGTGATTATGTTATTATTGTGTCCATGTGATTATGTTACGGCCTTATTCACATTCGAGGGGCTAATGTTGCTTAAGGAGGAGAGAATGTAAAAACCGGAAAATAATAATAATAGATAGTTGTTGGTTGAGTTAATAAAAATACATATATATAAGAAAATAAAGAATAAATTGCATGGGATAGAATTAGTGTTAAAGTTGGATAAATAGATAGATGAAATGAAAATAAGAAAAAGAAAAACAAAAGAAAAACAAAACAAAAAAAACAAAAAAAAAAACAAAAAAACGAAAAAACAATCAGCATGCATACGTGATGCTTTCCCCCTTTCCCCCCCTTTTTCAATTCCTCTCCACCTTTGGCCTTCCATCTCCCATAAGTTATACAACCTTCTCCACTTATATATTATACTTATACACAAACAAAGTGCATACCACAAAGATTAGAAAATCAGAAAAAAACAAGTGAACAAGAAGAGGAAAAATCTGGAAAAAATACCAAGAGGGCAAGAAGAACAAGAATCAAACTACTAGAGAGTAGGGATCATTTTAGCAACTACACAACAATAATCTTCACACTTACAAGGTGAGTTTTCTCACTCAGAAATTCTTGGTAACATCCTTTATTTTAAGTTCAATACATGTTAGAATAAGAATTGAGTGTTGAAAAGAAATATTGAACTTTTGATTGTTTAGACAACTAGTTGCGTCATGAACTTTACGAACTGTTCTCACTGAGTTATAACTGTTAGAATTTGATGAAATTTGGAGGAGTGGTACACCTCTCTAATATGATCATATAGAACCAAAAATGAGGTAAAATGGACGTACGGTTTGAAAGTTATCATAGTTCAAAGTTCCTGCCTTAGATTTGGTCGAAATTCGGAAAGGCATAATTATGGACTGTTTTTATTGAGTTTTACTTATTAGAATTATATGAAAATTTACATGGTTGTAAATATCTCTGTTACGGACAGATATATATAAATATTTATTAAAACGGACTTACGAGTTGAGAGTTATTGTAGTTTGAAGTTGCTGCCTCGGATTCGTCGGAATCCAGAAGGGCAGGACGTTGAAACGTAAAACTGTACTAAT
>CM056733.1:112022793-112030066 GCA_029844215.1 Przewalskia tangutica | reverse complement strand
ACTCCTAAACCCTAAACCCCAAACCCCTAAACTCAAAAACCCTAAACCCAACCCAAACCCTAAACCCTAAAACTCTCCAAACTCCTAAACTCTCAAACCTTAAACCCTAAACTCCTAAACTCCTAAACCCTAAACTCCAAACCTCAAACCCTAAACTCCAAACCCCAAAACTCCAAACTCTAAAACCCTAAACCCCAAACTCAAACTCCTAAACCCTAAACCCTAAACCCTAAAACCCTAAACTCCTAAACCCTAAACTCCTAAAAACCCTAAACCCTAAAACTCCTAAACCCTAAACTCAAACCCTAAACTCCTAAACCCTAAACTCCTAAACCCAACCCTAAAACCCTAAACCCTAAAACTCCTAAACTCCTAAACCCTAAACTCTAAACCCTAAATCCCAAACCCTAAACTCTCAAACCCTAAATCTCAACCCTAAAACCCTAAACTCAAATCCCTAAACTCCAAACCCTAAACCCCAAACCCTAAAACCTCAAACCCTAAACCCTAAACCTCTAAACCCAACTCCTAAACCCTAAACCCTAAACCCTAACCCTAAACCCTAAAACCCTAAAACCCTAAACCCTAAAACCCTAAACCCTAAACCCTAAACCTTAAACCCTAAACCCTAAACTCCTAAACCTTAAACCCTAAATTCAACCCTAAACCCTTAAAAACCCATTTAAATTTACCCTAAAATTTTAAATTTAAATTTTAAATCAAATCCTAAATCTAAATTTAAATTTTAAACTTTAAATTTTAAATTTAAATTTTAAATTTTAAATTTTAAATTTAAATTTTAAATTTTAAATTTTAAATTTTAAATTTAAACCCTAAAATTTAAATTTAAATTCCAAACCCTAAACTCCTAAACTCCTAAACTTTAAACCCTAAACCCTAAACCCTAAAACCCTAAACCCCAAACCCTAAACTCCTAAAACCTAAACCCTAAACCCTAAACCCTAAACTCCTAAACCCAAACCTAAAAACTCAAACCCAAACCCTAAACCTAAATTTAAATTTAACTCCTAAACCCTAAAACCCTAAACCCAAACAAAAACCCTAAATTAAACCCTAAACTCAAACTCCTAAACCCTAAACCCTAAACCCTAAACCCTAAAACCCTAAACCCTAAACCCTAAACCCTAAACTCCTAAACTCCTAAACCCCAACTAAACTCCTAAACCCTAAACCCTAAACCCTAAACCCTAAACCCTAAACCCTAAACTCCTAAACCCTAAACCCTAAAACCCTAAACTCTAAACCCTAAACTCCTAAACTCCTAAACCCTAAACTCCTAAACCCTAAACCCTAAACTCCTAAAACTCCTAAACCCTAAACCCTAAACCCTAAACCCTAAACCCTAAACTCCTAAACCCTAAACCCTAAACCCTAAACCCTAAACCCTAAACTCCTAAACCCTAAAAACCCTAAACCCTAAACTCCTAAACCCTAAACCCTAAACCCTAAAAACCCTAAACTTAAACCTAAACCCTAAACTCTAAACCCTAAACCTCAAACCCTAAACCCTAAACCCTAAACCCCTAACCCTAAACCCCAAACCCTAAACCCTAAACCCTAAAACTCCTAAACCCTAAACCCTAAACCCTAAACCCTAAACCCTAAACCCTAAACCCTAAACCCTAAACCCTAAACCCTAAACCCTCAACCCTAAACCCTAAACCCTAAACCCTAAACCCTAAACCCTTAAACCCTAATACACTATAAACCTAAAACCCTAAACCCTAAACCCTAAACCCTAAACCCTAAACCCTAAACCCTAAACCCTAAACTCAAACCCTAAACCCTAAACCCAAACCTAAACCCTAAACTCCTAAAACCTAAACCCTAAACTCAAAACTCCAACCCTAAACCCTAAACTCCTAAACCCTAAACCCTAAACTCCTAAACTCCTAAACTCAAACTCCTAAACCCTAAACCCTAAACCCTAAACCCTAAACCCTAAACCCTAAACCTCAAACCCTAAACTTAAACCCTAAACTCCTAAAACCCTAAACCCTAAACCCTAAACTCCTAAACTCCTAAACCCTAAACTCCTAAACCCTAAACCCTAAACTCCTAAACCTAAACCCTAAACCCTAAACCCTAAACCCTAAACTCCTAAACTCAAACCCTAAACCCTAAACTCCTAAACCCTAAACCTAAAACCCTAAACCCTAAATTTAAATTTTAAAACCCTAAATTCCTAACTCCTAAACCCTAAATTTTAAACCCTAAACCCTAAAATTTAAATTTAAATTAAATTTAAATTTAAATTTTAAATTTTAAATTTAAATTTTAAATTTAAATTTAAATTTAAATTTTAAATTTTAAATTTTAAATTTAAATTTTAAATTTAAATTTAAATTTAAATTTTAAATTTAAATTTTAAATTTTAAATTTAAATTTAAATTTTAAATTTTAAATTTTAAATTTTAAATTTAAATTTTAAATTTAAATTTTAAATTTAAATTTTAAATTTAAATTTTAAATTTTAAATTTAAATTTTAAACCCTAAACCCAAACCCTAAACCCTAAACCCAAACCCTAAACCCTAAACTCCTAAACCCTAAACCCTAAACCCTAAACCCTAAACCCTAAACCCTAAACCCTAAACCCTAAACCCGTAAACCCAAAACCCAAACTCCTAAACCCTAAAACTCCTAAACTCCTAAACCCTAAACCCTAAACTCCTAAACCCTAAACCCTAAACCCTAAACCCCAAACCCTAAACCCTAAACCCTAAACCCTAAACCCTAAACCCTAAACCCTAAACTCCTAAACCCTAAACCCTAAACCCTAAACTCCTAAACTCCTAAACCCTAAACCCTAAACTCCTAAACTCAAACCCTAAACCCTAAACCCTAAACCCTAAACCCTAAACCCTAAACCCTAAACCCTAAACCCTAAACCCTAAACTCCTAAACCCTAAACTCAAACCCTAAACCCTAAACCCTAAACTCTAAACCCTAAACTCAAACCCTAAACTCCTAAACCCTAATCCCTAAACCTTAAAACCTAAACTCTAAACCCTAAACCCTAAACCCTAAACCCTAAACCCTAAACTCCTAAACCCTAAACCCTAAACCCTAAACTTAAACCCTAAACCCTAAAAACCCCTAAACCCTAACCCTCAAACCCTAAACTCAAACTCCTAAACCCTAAACCTAAACTCCTAAACCCTAAACCCTAAAACTCCTAAACCCTAAACTCCTAAACCCTAAACCCTAAACCATAAACCTTAAACCCTAAACCCTAAACCTTAACCCTTAACCCCTAAACCCTAAACCCTAAACCCTAAACTCAAAACCTTAAACCCTAAACTCCTAAACCCTAAACTCCTAAATTTTAAATTTAAACCCTAAATTTTAAATTTTAAATTTTAAATTTTAAATTTAAATTTTAAATTTAAATTTTAAATTTTAAATTTAAATTTAAATTTTAAATTTTAAATTTTAAATTTTAAATTTTTAAATTTAAATTTAATTTAAATTTTAAATTTAAATTTAAATTTAATTTTAATTTTAAATTTTAAATTTTAAATTAAATTTTAAATTTTAAATTTAAATTTTAAATTTAAATTTAAATTTAAATTTTAAATTTTAAATTTTAAATTTTAAATTTAAATTTTAAATTTTAAATTTTAACCCTAAACCCTAAACTCAAATTAAACCCTAAACCCTAAACCCTAAACCCTAAACCCTAAACCCCAAAACTAAACTTTAAAAAACCCTAAACCCTAAAACTCAAACCCTAAACTCCTAAACCCTAAACCCTAAACTCCTAACTCCTAAACCCTAAACTCCTAAACCCTAAACTCTAAACTCCTAAACTCCTAAACCCTAAACCCTAAACTCCTAAAACCCTAAACCCTAAACCCTAAACCCAACTCAAACCCTAAACTCAAACCCTAAACTCCTAAACCCAAACCCTAAACCCTAAACCCTAAACCCCAAACCCCTAAACCCCAAACCCTAAACCCTAAACCCTAAACCCTAAACTCCTAAACCCTAAACCTCAAACCCTAAACCCTAAACCCTAAACCCTAAAACCCTAAACCCAAACCCTAAACCCAAACCCTAAACCCTAAACCCTAAACCCTAAACTCCTAAACCCTAAACCCTAAACCCTAAACTCAAACCCTAAACCCTAAAACCCTAAACCCCAAACCTAAACCCTAAACCCTAAACCCTAAACCCAAACTCCTAAACCCTAAACCCTAAACGCTAAACCATAAACCCTAATACCTAAACCCTAAACCCTAAACCCTAAACCCTAAACCCTAAACCCTAAACCCTAAACCCTAAACCCTAAACCCTAAACCCTAAACCCTAAACCCTAAACCCTAAACCCTAAACCCTAAACCCTAAACCCACAACCCTAAACCCTAAACCCAAAACCCAAAACCCAAAACCCTAAACCCAAAAACATAAAACCTAAAACCTAAAACCTAAACTTAAACCCTAAACCCTAAACCCTAAACTCCTAAAACCCAAACCCCTAAACCCTCAACCCTAAACCCTAAACCCTAAACCCTAAAAACCCTAAACCCTAAACCTTAAACCTTAAACCCTAAACCCTAAACCCTAAACCTAAACTCCAAAACCCTAAACCCTAAACCCTAAACCCTAAACTCCTAAAACTCCTAAACCAACCCTATACCCCTAAACCCTAAACCCCTAAACCCTAAACCCTAAACCCTAAACCCCTAACCCTAAACCCCTAACCCTAAACCCTAAACCCTAAACCCTAAACCCTAAACCCTAAACCCTAAACCCTAAACTCAAACTCCTAAACCTAAAACCCTAAACTCAAACTCAAACCCTAAACTTAAATTTAAATTTAAATTTAAATTTAAATTTTAAATTTAAATTTTAAATTCCTAAATTTTAAATTTAAATTTTAAATTTTAAATTTAAATTTAAACCCTAAATTTTAAATTTAAATTTTTTAAATTTAAATTTAAATTTAAATTTTAAATTTTAAATTTAAATTTTAAATTTAAATTTAAATTTTAAATTTTAAATTAAATTTTAAATTAAATTTAAATTTAAATTAAATTTAAATTTTAAATTTAAATTTTAAATTTAAATTTTAATTTTAAATTTTAAATTTTAAATTTAAATTGAATTTTAAATTTAAATTTTAAATTTAAACCCTAAACCCTAAACCTAAACCCTAAACCCTAAACTCAAAACCCCAAAACCCTAAACCCCAAACCCTAAAACTTAAACCCTAAACCCTAAACTCAAAACCCTAAACCCTAAACTCAAACCCTAAACCCTAAACCCTAAACCCAAACTCCTAAACCCTAAACCCTAAACCCTAAACTCAAACTAAACCCTAAACCTCAAACCTAAACTCCTAAACTCCAAACCTAAACTCTAAACTCCTAAACCCTAAACCCTAAATTTTAAACCCTAAACCCTAAACTCAAACCTAAAACTCCTAAACCCTAAACCCTAAACCCAAAACTCCTAAACCCTAAACCCTAAACCCTAAACTCCTAAACTCCTAAACCCTAAACCCTAAACCCTAAAACTCCTAAACCCTAAACCCTAAACTCAAACCCTAAACTCCTAAACCCTAAAACCTAAACTCAAACCCTAAACCCTTAAAACCCTAAACTTAAACCCTAAAACTCTAAACCCTAAACTCCTAAACTCACCCTAAACCCTAAACTCCTAAACTCCCAAACCCTAAACTCCTAAACCCTAAACCTCAAACCCTAAACCCTAAACCCTAAACTCCTAAACCCTAAAACTTTAAACCCTAAACCCTAAACCCTAAACTCCTAAACCTAAAATTTAAACCCTAAATTTTAAATTTTAAATTTTAAATTTAAATTAAATTTTAAATAAATTTAAATTTAAATTTAAATTTAAATTTAAATTTTAAATTTTAAATTTTAAATTTTAAATTTTAAATTTAAATTTTAAATTTAAATTTTAAATTTAAATAAAATTTAAATTTAAATTTAAATTTTAAATTTAAATTTTAAATTTTAAATTTAAATTTTAAATTTAAATTTTAAATTTAAATTTAAATTTTAAATTTAAATTTTAAATTTAAATTTAAACCCTAAATTTAAATTTAAATTTAACCCTAACCTTAAACTTTAAACTCCTAAACTCCAAACCCTAAACCCTAAACCCTAAACCCTAAACCCTAAAACCCTAAACTCCTAAAACCCTAAACCCTAAACCCTAACCCTAAAACTAAACCCAAACCCTAAACCCTAAACCCTAAACTCCTAAACCCAACCTAAAACTCCTAAACTCAAACCCTAAACTCCAAACCTAAACTCCTAAAACCCTAAACTCCTAAACCCTAAACCCTAAACCCTAAACCCTAAACTCCTAAACCCTAAACCCTAAAACCCTAAACCCTAAAAACCGTAAACCCTAAACCCTAAACCCTAAACCCTAAACCCTAAACCCTAAACCCTAAACTCCTAAACTCAAACCCTAAAAACTCCTAAACTAAACTCTAAACCCTAAACCCTAAACCCTAAACCCTAAACTCTCAAACCCTAAACTCCTAAACCCTAAACTCCTAAACTCCTAAACTCAAACCCTAAACTCCTAAACCCTAAACCCTAAACCCTAAACTCAAACCCTAAACCCTAAACCCTAAACCCTAAACTCCTAAACCCTAAACCCTAAACCCTAAAACTCAAACCCTAAACCCAAACCCTAAACCCTAAACCCTAAACCCTAAACCTAAAACCCTAAAACCCTAAACCCTAAACCCTAAACCCTAAAACCCTAAACTCCTAAACTCCTAAACCCAAACTCCTAAATTTAAACCCTAAATTTAAATTTAAATTTAAATTTTAAATTTAAATTTTAAATTTAAATTTAAATTTAAATTTTTAAATTTTAAATTTTAAATTTTAAATTTTAAATTTAAATTTTAATTTTAATTTAAATTTAAATTTTAAATTTTAAATTTAAATTTTAAATTTTAAATTTTAAATTTAAATTTAAATTTAAATTTTAAATTTAAATTTAAATTTTAATTTAATTTAAATTTTAAATTTTAAATTTAAATTTTAAATTTAAATTTTAAATTTTAAATTTAAATTTTAAATTTTAAATTTTAAATTTTAAATTTTAAATTTAAATTTAAATTTAAATTTTAAATTTAAATTTTAAATTTAAATTTAAATTTTAAATTTAAATTTTAAATTTAATTTAATTTAAACTTTAAATTCAAATTTAACCTAAACCCTAAACTCCAACCCTAAACCCTAAACTCCTAAACCCTAAAC